>JAVTVJ010000174.1:0-19211 GCA_034509425.1 Eopsaltria australis
CCTCTCACAAGTCAGTCAGTCATGACTTGGAAGGACCCTCGGACCCAGAAGTGGGAATCTGAGGTCCATGTGGTGGAGGGATCCCCACAAATTGCAGAACTAGCAGCCATCGTCAGAGTCTTTGAGAGGTTCCAGGAGCCTCTCAATTTGGTTACAGATTCGGCCTACGTTGCTGGGATAACTGTCAGAGCAGAACACAGTTTACTTAAGGAGGTCTCTAACAAAAATTTATTCGGGCTGCTCTCGCGGCTAGTGTCCCTGTTGTCCCACCAAGAGCACCCATTTCACGTGATGCATGTGAGATCGCATCAAGACCTTCCTGGGTACATCAGTGAGGGGAACCGCAGAGCAGATGCCTTGGCAATGGCTGCGCAGGTGCAGTCAGCTAACGTCCCTGACACCTTCGCACAAGCCAAGATGTCCCACCAGTTCTACCATCAGAACGCCCCAGCCCTCCGGAGGATGTTCCACCTACCTCTAGAACAGGCTCGGGCAATCGTGGCGACATGTCCCAATTGCCAGACCTATCAGCTGCCCTCGCTCCATCCAGGGGTAAACCCCCGAGGGCTAGCTGCAAATGAAGTTTGGCAGACCGACGTTACCCATATCCAAGAGTTCGGCAGACTCAAATATGTACATGTCTCTGTAGACACGTTTAGCCATACTGTGTTCGCCTCGGCCCACACGGGCGAAAAGGCGAAAGACGTTCGCAAACATCTTCTAATGGCGTTCTCTGTCCTAGGTACCCCCAAAAAGATAAAGACGGACAATGGCCCAGCGTACACCTCTGCCTATCTCCGTAGTTTCCTCCAGGAGTGGGGGATTGCCCTCGTCACCGGCATCCCTCACTCCCCTATGGGGCAGGCCATCGTGGAGAGGACTCACGGTACACTTAAGAGAGTCCTCTACCAGCAGCAGGGAGGTGCAGAGAAGAAATCGCCCATTGAGCGACTCTGCAAGGCGCTCTTCACGATTAACTTTTTAAATTGTACACCAGAAGAGCCCGTCCCCCCTGTATTCCGGCACTTTACTAATTCGACCAACTCCAAATTAAAAGAACATCCGCCGGTGCTGGTAAGAGACCCTGAGACCCATGAGGTTGAAGGGCCTCTCCCACTGATTGTCTGGGGCAGAGGGTACGCATGTGTGTCCACCCCAGAGGGGCCGAAATGGATCCCAGCTAGGTATGTCCGACCCTACCGGGGGCCTAAGCAGAGAAAGCGAGCTTGTTTTGCAGAGGCAGTTCCACCCCAGTCTCCGCAAGAAGAAGGTTTCCAAGCCACGGAGGCTTGGAAGAAAAGGAGAAAAAAAGACTTGCCCAGCTTAGACGACCCTCCGGCATCTCAGCAAGAAGAAGTCCCAGAGGAAGAAGACACCAGAGATGTCAGAAGGCAACCATACTCAGCAATACCATGGACTATACACCCCCTTTTACCCTTCCCCAATCTACCCCTCTGACTTACCTTTTGTGTGTCCCTATCCCTGTTACCTACCCATTCAAGAGAAAGGGGGGAGAGAGGGGGAGTTTATGTTAGAGTTACCTTTTGTCGTTTGGATAACTCTTGTTAGATTTTAAGGTTTTTCTTTCTCAGTCTACCCATCAGAGATCCCCAAGGAAGATGGAGCCAGTCTGGATTTTCGTTAGGGTCCTGTTTCTCCTGGAAATTCCGGCGTCTGCCCCGTGGCTGGTGCAGCAGCCTCGAGAAAACGTGTGGGTCACTCTGGCAAAATCCATCGGCCAGAGTGACTTCTGCCTCCACGTCGACTCAGCGAACGGCCCGATTAGCACCTGCCTGGGCCGCCATAAACTATCTGCTGCTGCTCCACAACCACGGGTGCGAAGAATTTGAAGGACTGTGTTGCTTCAACCTTTCGTCTCACGCCCAATCCATCAAGTCCACAATCCAGGAGATGCGGGACCAGATCCACCAACTCAAGACGGAGGGCAAGGACTGGCTCGACAGCCTCTTCACCGGCTGGGGGATCTCTGGCTGGATTTCACAAGTTTTACAGACTCTGTTTTGGGTTTTGTGGACTCTTTTCCTTGGACTTTGTTCCCTAAGTTGTGTTAAGTGTTTTGTTATCCCTTTAGTTAACCGCGCATTGCCTTTAAGTAATAAAAACGGGGGAGATGTGGCAGTGGTGCAGGTTACCCCAGAAGAAGAATTTCCAATGAGAAAGCCCTGGGGGGAGGAGGAGGGCTCCCCCGAGGTAGAGCAAACAATAGTTTAGCCCAGAAGAGGCTGGGCTCGAGACAGGTTAATACCCCCAGGGCTCATTGGGGAGCACCACCTGCCCATCTGAGTTAGTCACCCCCAGTTTCCTAGAGAGTTCTCAGTTACTCGGTTGTTCATTGTATCACTCCCCTGTCTGTAACCCTCGCTCATCCCCCTTCTATCCCTGGTTCGCTCCCTGTCCCCTGCTCCTCCCCAGTTCCTCCCCTCTGCTACCCGGTGATTGGTCACCGGGGGAACAATAAAAGATCGTGTCCCAGGGGAATCGAGGTCCTCCGATCCCCGGTGCCACAGAGTGCAGAACCTCGTGTCTGTGTCTCTTCATTCCTGGGTTGGAGGAACCCCCTGAGGTGTGGGAGAGTTCGCCTACCGAGCAGCTAGCAGGGAGCAAGGGCAAGAGTCGCTCGGCAATTGGGAACGAGGCTGGCCCCCGAGGACCCAAGTCGCAACTGCCTTTGCTAGTAGCCACCTCCACTCCACCGAGGAGGCGGGCGGACGGCCACACTAGAGTGGCCCTATTGTGACACAATAATGGCTCTGCTGGGACACTCCAGTGGAACTGTTGTGACACTAGGGATTCCATTATGATACTCTAGTAGTTCTAGAGTGATATTAGAGTGGCTCTAATGGGACACTCTCTGGGCTCCATTGTGACACTCTCCGGGCTCTCTTGTGACACTAGCGGCTCAATTGTGACACAACGGTGTTTCTATGATGACAGTAGAGTGGCTCTATTGTGACACTAGTCGCTCTATTGTGACACTAACGTGGCTCTATGGTGACACCATGGTGGCTCTACTGTGACATAAAGGAGCTGTATTGTGACACCGCATGGGCCCTATTATGACCCTAGCGGCTCTGTTGGGACACGACAGTGTTTGTCTTTTGACAGTCTAGTGGCACTATTGTTACACTAGCGGCACTATTGTGACACATTGGTGGCTGTATTGTGGCAGTATAACAGCAGTCTAATTTTTATACCAGTGACTCTATTGTGACATAATAGTGGCTCACTTGTGACACTAGAGGCTCTATTGTAAAATTAGCGTGACTCACTTGTGATATTACTATGTCTATTGTGCCCCTTTAGCTGCTGTATTGTGACACAATAGTTGCTCTATTGTTACACTACAGTTGCTCTCTTATGACACTAGAATCACTCCATTGTGACCCCATGGTGGCTCTATTGTGAGCCTAGAGTGGCTCTGTTGTGACACAGTAATGGCTCTGCTGGGACACTCTAGTGGAACTGCTGTGACACCAGTGACTCTATTGTGATGCTATAGTGGTTTGACAGTGATATTAAAGTGGCTCTCTTACGTCACTTTAGGGGCCCCATTGTGACACTCTCTGGGCTCTCTTGTTACACTAGTGGCTCAATTGTGACACTACGGTGTTTCTGACAGTAGAGTGGCTCTATAGTGACACTAGTCGCTCTATTGTGACACTAACGTGGCTCTATGGTGACACCATGGTGGCCCTATTGTGACATAAAGGAGCAGTATTGTGACAGCGCATGGGCCCTATTATGACCCGAGCGGCTCTGTTGTGACACAACAGTGTTTCTCTTTTGACAGTCTAGTGGCTCTATTGTTACACCAGCGGCACTATTGTGACACATTGGTGGCTGTATTGTGGCAGTATAATGGCAGTCTAACTGTTACACTAATGGCTCTATTGTGACACTGTTGTTGCTTGATTGTGACACAATAGTGGCTGTATTGTGACACAATAGTGGATGTACTGTGACCCTAGAGTGGCTCTATGATGGCATGATAGTGGCTCTATGTGGACATGATTTTGCCTGTATTGTGACACCATAGTGGCTGTATTGTGACACCATTGTAGCTGTATTATGACATTAGAGTGGCTCTATAGTGACAGTAGCGGCACTATTGTGGCACAATGGTGGCTACATTGTAAAGCTAGAGTAGCTCTATTGTGACACTAGTGGCTCTCTTGTGACATTAGAGTGGCTCTCTTGCGAGATTACAGTGGCTCACTTGTGACACTACAGCATTTCTATTGCGACACTATAGCTGCTGTATTGTGACACTCTAGTTGCTCTCTTGTGGCATAGAGTGACTCCATTGTGACCCTCTAGTGGCTCTATTGTGACACAATAGTGGATCTATTAGGACACAATAGTGGCTCTACTGTGGCACTAGAATTGTTTCATTGTGACACAAGAATGGCTTTCTTGTGACACTAGAGTGGATGTAGTGTGACACTACAGTGGCAGTATTGTGACAGTCTAGTGGTGCTATGGGGACAGTATAGTGGCTCTATTGTGAGCCTAGAGCGGCCCTATTGTGACACAATAATGGCTCTGTAGGGACACTCCAGTGGAACTGTTGTGACACTAGGGACTCTATTGTGATACTCTAGTGTTCTAGAGTGATATTAGAGTGGCTCTCCTGTGACACTCTCTGGGCTCCATTGTGACACTCTCTGGGCTCTCTTGTGACACTAGCGGCTCAATTGGGACAGAATGGTGTTTCTATGATGACAGTAGAGTGGCTCTATTGTGACACTAGTCGCTCTACTGTGACACTAACGTGGTTCTATTGTGACACCATGGTGGCTCTACTGTGACATAAAGGTGCTCTATTGTGACACCCTTGATGCACTATTATGACCCTAGCGGCTCTGTTGTGACACAACAGTGTTTCTCTTTTGACAGTCTAGTGGCTGTATTGTTTCAGTGGCGGTACTATTGTGACACAATAGTGGCTGTATTGTGGCAGTTTAATGGCTATCTAATTGTTGCACTATTGGCTCTTTTGTGCCACTAGAGTTGCTTTCTTGTGACACAATAGTGGCTGTATTGTGACACAATATTGGCTCTATTTTGACACCATTGTAGCTGAATTGTGACATTAGAGTGGCTCTATTGTTACACTAGCAGCACTATTGTGGCACAGTGGTGACTACATTGTGGAGCTTCAGTACCTCTATTGTGACACTAGTGGCTCACTTGTGACATTAGAGTGGCTCTCTTGTGAGAATACAGTGGCTCCCTTGTGACACTATAGCTGCTGTATTGTGACACGCTAGTTGCTCTCTTGTGACTATAGAGTGACTCCATTGTGACCCTCTAGTGGCTCTATTGTGACACAATTGTGACTCTCTATTGTGGCACTATTGATGTTTCATTGTGATACAATAATGACTTTCTCGTGACACTAGAGTGGATGTACTGTGACACAATAGAGGAGCTATTGTGACAGTATAGTGGTTCTATTGTGAGCCTAGAGTGGCCCTATTGTGATACAATAATGGCTCTGCTGGGACACTCTAGTGGAACTGTGGTGTCGCTAGTGATTCCATTATGATACTCTAGTGTTCTAGAGTGATATTAGAGTGGCTCAACTGCGACACTCTCTGGGCTCACTTGTGACACTCTCTAGGCTCTCTTGTGACACTAGCGGCTCAATTGCGACACAACGGTGTTTCTATGATGACAGTAGAGCGGCTCTATTGTGACACTAGTCGCTCTATTGTGACACTAACGTGGCTCTATGGTTACACCATGGTGGCTCTATTGTGACATAAAGGAGCCGTATTGTGACACTGCATGGGCCCTATAATGACCCTAGCGGCTCTGTTGGGACACAACAGTGTTTCTCTTTTGACAGTCTCGTGGCTCAATTGTTACACCAGCGGCACTATTGTGACACATTGGTGGCTGTATTGTGGCAGTATAACAGCAGTCTAATTTTTGTACCAGTGACTCTATTGTGACAGAATAGTGGCTCTATTGTGACACCATTCTGGCTGTATTGTGACATAATAGTGGCTCACTTGTGACACTAGCGGCTCTATTGTAAAATTACCGTGGCTCACTTGTGATATTACAGTGTCTATTGTGCCCCTTTAGCCGCTGTATTGTGACACAATAGTTGCTCTATTGTTACACTACAGTTGCTCTCTTATGACACTAGAATCACTCCATTGGGACCCCATGGTGGCTCTATTGTGAGCCTAGAGTGGCTCTATTGTGACACAGTAATGGCTCTGCTGGGACACTCTAGTGGAACTGCTGTGACACGAGTGACTCTATTGTGATGCAATAGTGGTTTGACAGTGATATTAAAGTGGCTCTCTTACGACACTCTAGGGGCCCCATTGTGACACTCTCTGGGCTCTCTTGTGACACTAGTGGCTCAATTGGGACACAACGGTGTTTCTGACAGTAGAGTGGCTCTATTGTGACACTAGTCGCTCTATTGCGACACTAACGTGGCTCTATGGTGACCCCATGGTGGCTCTATTGTGACATAAAGGAGCGGTATTGTGACACTGCATGGGCCCTATAATGACCCTAGCGGCTCTGTTGTGACACAACAGTGTTTCTCTTTTGACAGTCTCGTGGCTCAATTGTTACACCAGCGGCACTATTGTGACACATTGGTGGCTGTATTGTGGCAGTATAATGGCAGTCTAATTGTTACACTAATGGCTCTTTTGTGACACTGGAGTTGCTTGATTGTGACACAATAGTGGCTGTATTGTGACACAATAGTGGATATACTGTGACCTTAGAGTGGCTCTATGATGGCATGATAGTGGCTCTATGTGGACATGATTTTGCCTGTATTGTGACACCATAGTGGCTGTATTGTGACACCATTGTAGCTGTATTGTGACATTAGAGTGGCTCTATAGTGACAGTAGCGGCACTATTGTGGCACAATGGTGGCTACATTGTAAAGCTAGAGTAGCTCTATTGTGACACTAGTGTCTCTCTTGTGACATTAGAGTGGCTCTCTTGCGAGATTACGGTGGCTCACTTGTGACATTACAGCATCTCGATTGTGACACTATAGCTGCTGTATTGTGACCCTCTAGTTGCTCTCTTGTGACAATAGAGTGACTCCATTGTGACCCTCTAGTGGCTCTATTGTGACACAATAGTGGATCTATTAGGACACAATAGTGGCTCTACTGGGGCACTAGAATTGTTTCATTGTGACACAAGCATGGCTTTCTTGTGACACTAGAGTGGATGTAGTGTGACACTACAGTGGCAGTATTGTGACACTCTAGTGGTGCTATGGGGACAGTATAGTGGCTCTATTGCGAGCCTAGAGCGGCCCTATTGTGACACAATAATGGCTCTGCTGGGACACTCCAGTGGAACTGTTGTGACACTAGGGACTCTATTGTGATACTCTAGTGTTCTAGAGTGATATTAGAGTGGCTCTAATGCGACACTCTCTGGGCTCCATTGTGACACTCTCTGGGCTCTCTTGTGACACTAGCGGCTCAATTGGGACACAACGGTGTTTCTATGATGACAGTAGAGTGGCTCTATTGTGACACTAGTCGCTCTACTGTGACACTAACGTGGTTCTATTGTGACACCATGGTGGCTCTATTGTGACATAAAGGTGCTCTATTGTGTCACCCTTGATGCACTATTATGACCCTAGCGGGTCTGTTTTGATCCAACAGTGTTTCTCTTTTGACAGTCTAGTGGCTCTATTGTTTCAGTGGCGGCAATGTAGTGACACAATAGTGGCTGTATTGCGGCAGTATAATGGCAGTCTTATTGTTACACTTATGGGTCTTTTTTGACACTGGAGTTGCTTGATTGTGACACAATAGTGGATGTACTGTGACCCTAGAGTGGCTCTATGAAGGCATGATAGTGGCTGTATGTGGACATGATTTTGCCTGTATTGTGACACCATAGTGGCTGTATTGTGACACCATTATAGCTGTATTGTGACATTAGAGTGGCTCTATAGTGACAGTAGCGGCACTATTGTGGCACAATGGTGGCTACATTGTAAAGCTAGAGTAGCTCTATTGTGACACTAGTGGCTCTCTTGTGACATTAGAGAGGATCTCTTGCGAGATTACAGTGGCTCACTTGTGACACTACAGCATCTCTATTGCGACACTATAGCTGCTATATTGTGACACTCTAGTTGCTCTCTTGTGACAATAGAGTGACTCCATTGTGACCCTCTAGTGGCTCTATTGTGACACAATAGTGGATCTATTAGGACACAATAGTGGCTCTACTGGGGCACTAGAATTGTTTCATTGTGACCCAAGAATGGCTTTCTTGTGACACTAGAGTGGATGTAGTGTGACACTACAGTGGCAGTAATGTGACACTCTAGTGGTGCTATGGGGACAGTATAGTGGCTCTATTGCGAGCCTAGAGCGGCCCTATTGTGACACAATAATGGCTCTGCTGGGACACTCGGGTGGAACTGTTGTGACACTAGGGACTCTATTGTGATACTCTAGTGTTCTAGAGTGATATTAGAGTGGCTCTACTGTGACACTCTCTGGGCTCCATCGGGACACTCTCTGGGCTCTCTTGTGACACTAGTGGCTCAATTGGGACACAACAGTGTTTCTGACAGTAGAGTGGCTCTCGTGTGACATAAAGGAGCTGAATTGTGACAGCGCATGGGCCCTATTATGACCCAAGTGGCTCTGTTGTGACACAACCGTGTTTCTCTTTTGACAGTCTAGTGGCTCTATTGTTTCAGTGGCGGCACTATTGTGACACAGTGGTGGCTGTACTGTGGCAGTATAACAGCAGTCTAATTTTTGTACCAGTGACTCTATTGTGACAGAATAGTGACTCTATTGTGACACCATGCTGGCTGTATTGTGACATAATAGTGGCTCACTTGTGACAATATAGTGACTCCATTGTGACCCTCTAGTGGCTGTATTGTGACACAATAGTGGATTCTAGGACACAATAGTGGCTCTACTGGGGCATTACAATTGTTTCATTGTGACCCAAGAATGGCTTTCTTGTGACACTAGAATGGATGTAGTGTGACACTACAGTGGCAGTATTGTGACACTCTAGTGGTGCTATGGGGACAGTATAGTGGCTCTATTGTGAGCCTAGAGCGGCCCTATTGTGACGCAATAATGGCTCTGTAGTGTGACACTCCAGTGGAACTGTTGTGACACTAGGGACTCTATTGTGATACTCTAGTGTTCTAGAGTGATATTAGAGTGGCTCTACTGCGACACTCTCTGGGCTCCATTGTGACACTCTCTGGGCTCTCTTGAGACTCTAGTAGCTCAATTGTGACACAATGGTGTTTCTATGATGACAGTAGAGTGGCTCTATTGTGACACTAGTCGCTCTACTGTGACACTAACGTGGTTCTATTGTGACACCATTGTGGCTCTATTGTGACATAAAGGTGCTCTATTGTGATATAAAGGTGCTCTATTGTGACACCCTTGATGCACTATTATGACGCTAGCGGCTCTGTTGGGACGCAACAGTGTTTCTCTTTTGACAGTCTAGTGGCTCTATTGTTTCAGTGGCGGCACTATTGTGACACAATAGTGGCAGTATTGTGGCAGTATAATGGCTATCTAATTGTTGCACTAGTGGCTCTTTTGTGCCACTAGAGGTACTTTCTTGTGACACAATAGTGGCTGTATTTTGACACAATATTGGCTCTATTTTGACACCATTGTAGCTGAATTGTGACATTCGAGTGGATCTATTGTTACACTAGCGGCACTATTGTGGCACAGTGGTGGCTGCATTGTGCAGCTTCAGTACCTCTATTGTGACACTAGTGGCTCACTTGTGACTCTATAGCTGCTGTATTGTGACACGTTAGTTTCTCTCTTGTGACTATTGAGTGAGTCCATTGTGACCCTCTAGTGGCTCTATTGTGACACAATTGTGACTCTCTACTGTGGCACTATAGATGTTTCATTGTGATACAATAATGACTTTCTCGTGACACTAGAGTGGATGTACTGTGACACTATAGAGGAGCTATTGTGACAGTATAGTGGCTCTATTGTGAGCCTAGAGTGGCCCTATTGTGACACAATAATGGCTCTGCTGGGACACTCGTGGAACTGTTGTGACACTAGTGATTCCATTATGATACTCTAGTAGTTCTAGAGTGATATTAGAGTGGCTCTAATGGGACACTCTCTGGGCTCCATTGTGACACTCTCTGGGCTCTCTTGTAACACTAGCAGCTCAATTGTGACACAACGGTTTTTCTATGATGACAGTAGAGTGGCTCTATTGTGACACTAGTCGCTCTATTGTGACACTAACGTGGCTCTATGGTGACACCATTCTGGCTGTATTGTGACATAATAGTGGCTCTATTGTTACACTAGCGACTCTATTGTAAAATTACCGTGGCTCACATGTGATAGTACAGTGTCTATTGTGACCCTATAGCTGCTTTATTGTGACACAGTAGTTGCTCTATTGTTACACTATAGTTGCTCACTTGTGACACTAGAATCACTCCATTGGGACCCCATAGTGGCTCTATTGTGAGCCTAGAGTGGCTCTATTGTGACACAATAATGGCTCTGCTGGGACACTCCAGTGGAACTGTTGCAACACGAGTGACTCTATTGTGATGCTATAGTGGTTTGACAGTGATATTAAAGTGGCTCTCTTACGTCACTCTAGGGGCCCCATTGTGACACTCTCTGGGCTCTCTTGTTACACTAGTGGCTCAATTGTGACACAACGGTGTTTCTGACAGTAGAGTGGCTCTATTGTGACACTAGTCGCTCTATTGTGACACTAACGTGGCTCTATGGTGACACCATGGTGGCTCTATTGTGACATAAAGGAGCTGAATTGTGACACCGCATGGGCCCTATTATGACCCTAGCGGCTCTTTTGGGACACGACAGTGTTTCTCTTTTGACAGTCTAGTGGCTCTATTGATTCAGTGGCGGCACTATTGTGACACTTTGGTGGCTGTATTGTGGCAGTATAACAGCAGTCTAATTTTTGTACCAGTGACTCTATTGTGACAGAATAGTGGCTCTATTGTGACACCATGCTGGCTGTATTGTGACAAAACAGAGGCTCACTTGTGACACTAGCGGCTCTACTGTAAAATTACCGTGGCTCACTTGTGATATTACAGTGTCTATTGTGACCCTATAGCGGCTGTATTGTGACACAATAGTTGCTCTATGGTTACACTATAGTTGCTCTCTTGTGACACTAGAATCACTCCATTGTGACCCCATAGTGGCTCTATTGTGAGCCTAGAGTGGCTCTATTGTGACACAATAATGGCTCTGCTGGGACACTCCAGTGGAACTGTTGCGACACGAGTGACTCTATTGTGATGCTATAGTGGTTTGACAGTGATATTAAAGTGGCTCTCTTACGTCACTCTAGGGGCCCCATTGTGACACTCTCTGGGCTCTCTTGTGACACTAGTGGCTCTATTGTGACACAGCAGTGTTTCTATGATGACAGAAGAGTGGCTCTATTGTGACACTAGTCGCCCTATTGTGACACTTACGTGGCTCGATGGTGACACCATGGTGGCTCTGTTGTGGCATAAAGATGCTCTATTGTGACGCCGCATGGGCCCTGTTATGACCCAAGTGGCCTGGAATGATACAACAGTGTTTCTCTTTTGACAGTCTACTGGCTCTATTGTTTCAGAGGTGGCACTGTTGTGACACAATAGTGGCTGTATTGTGGCAGTATAATGGCAGTCAAAATGTTACACTAATGACTCTATTGTGACACTGGAGTTGCTTGATTGTGACACAATAGTGGCTGTATTGTGACACAAGAGTGGATGTACTGTGACCCTAGAGTGGCTCTATGATGACATGATAGTGGCTGTATGTGGACATGATTTTGCCTGTATTGTGACACCATAGTGGCTGTATTGTGACACCATTGTAGCTGTTTTGTGACATTAGAGTGGCTCTATAGTGACAGTAGCGGCACGATTGTGGCACAATGGTGGCTACATTGTAAAGCTAGAGTAGCTCTATTGTGACACTAGTGGCTCTCTTGTGACATTAGAGTGGCTCTCTTGCGAGATTACAGTGGCTCACTTGTGACACTACAGCATCTCTGTTGTGACACTATAGCTGCTGTATTGTGACACTCTAGTTGCTCTCTTGTGACAATAGAGTGACTCCATTGTGACCCTCTAGTGGCTCTATTGTGACACAATAGTGGATCTATTAGGACACAATAGTGGCTCTACTGGGGCACCATAATTGTTTCATTGTGACACAAGAATGGCTTTCTTGTGACACTAGAGTGGATGTAGTGTGACACTACAGTGGCAGTATTGTGACACTCTAGTGGTGCAATGGGGACAGTATAGTGGCTCTATTGTGAGCCTAGAGCGGCCCTATTGTGACACAATAATGGCTCTGCAGGGACACTCGGGTGGAACTGTTGTGACACTAGGGACTCTATTGTGATACTCTAGTGTTCTAGAGTGATATTAGAGTGGCTCTACTGCGACACTCTCTGGGCTCCATTGTGACACTCTCTGGGCTCTCTTGTGACACTAGTGGCTCAATTGGGACACAATGGTGTTTCTATGATGACAGTAGAGTGGCTCTATTGTGACACTAGTCGCTCTACTGTGACACTAACGTGGTTCTATTGTGACACCATAGTGGCTCTATTGTGACACCATGCTGGCTCTATTGTGACATAAAGGAGCTCTATTGTGACACCCTTGATGCAGTATTATGACGCTAGCGGCTCTGTTGTGACACAACAGTGTTTCTCTTTTGACAGTCTAGTGGCTCTATTGTTTCAGTGGCGGCACTATTGTGACACAGTGGTGGCTGTACTGTGGCAGTATAACAGCAGTCTAATTTTTGTACCAGTGACTCTATTGTGACAGAATAGTGACTCTATTGTGACACCATGCTGGCTGTATTGTGACATAATAGTGGCTCACTTGTGACAATATAGTGACTCCATTGTGACCCTCTAGTGGCTGTATTGTGACACAATAGTGGATTCTAGGACACAATAGTGGCTCTACTGGGGCATTACAATTGTTTCATTGTGACCCAAGAATGGCTTTCTTGTGACACTAGAATGGATGTAGTGTGACACTACAGTGGCAGTATTGTGACACTCTAGTGGTGCTATGGGGACAGTATAGTGGCTCTATTGTGAGCCTAGAGCGGCCCTATTGTGACGCAATAATGGCTCTGTAGTGTGACACTCCAGTGGAACTGTTGTGACACTAGGGACTCTATTGTGATACTCTAGTGTTCTAGAGTGATATTAGAGTGGCTCTACTGCGACACTCTCTGGGCTCCATTGTGACACTCTCTGGGCTCTCTTGAGACTCTAGTAGCTCAATTGTGACACAATGGTGTTTCTATGATGACAGTAGAGTGGCTCTATTGTGACACTAGTCGCTCTACTGTGACACTAACGTGGTTCTATTGTGACACCATTGTGGCTCTATTGTGACATAAAGGTGCTCTATTGTGATATAAAGGTGCTCTATTGTGACACCCTTGATGCACTATTATGACGCTAGCGGCTCTGTTGGGACGCAACAGTGTTTCTCTTTTGACAGTCTAGTGGCTCTATTGTTTCAGTGGCGGCACTATTGTGACACAATAGTGGCAGTATTGTGGCAGTATAATGGCTATCTAATTGTTGCACTAGTGGCTCTTTTGTGCCACTAGAGGTACTTTCTTGTGACACAATAGTGGCTGTATTTTGACACAATATTGGCTCTATTTTGACACCATTGTAGCTGAATTGTGACATTCGAGTGGATCTATTGTTACACTAGCGGCACTATTGTGGCACAGTGGTGGCTGCATTGTGCAGCTTCAGTACCTCTATTGTGACACTAGTGGCTCACTTGTGACTCTATAGCTGCTGTATTGTGACACGTTAGTTTCTCTCTTGTGACTATTGAGTGAGTCCATTGTGACCCTCTAGTGGCTCTATTGTGACACAATTGTGACTCTCTACTGTGGCACTATAGATGTTTCATTGTGATACAATAATGACTTTCTCGTGACACTAGAGTGGATGTACTGTGACACTATAGAGGAGCTATTGTGACAGTATAGTGGCTCTACTGTGAGCCTAGAGTGGCCCTATTGTAACACAATAGTGGCTCTGCTGGGACACTCGGGTGGAACTGTTGTGACACTAGTGATTCCATTATGATACTCTAGTAGATCTAGAGTGATATTAGAGTGGCTCTAATGGGACACTCTCTGGGCTCTATTGTGACACTCTCTGGGCTCTCTTGTGACACTAGCGGCTCAATTGTGACACAACGGTGTTTCTATGATGACAGTAGAGTGGCTCTATTGTGACACTAGTCGCTCTATTGTGACACTAACGTGGCTCTATGGTGACACCATTCTGGCTGTATTGTGACATAGTAGTGGCTCTATTGTTACACTAGCGACTCTATTGTAAAATTACCGTGGCTCACATGTGATAGTACAGTGTCTATTGTGACCCTATAGCTGCTTTATTGTGACACAGTAGTTGCTCTATTGTTACACTATAGTTGCTCACTTGTGACACTAGAATCCCTCCATTGGGACACCATAGTGGCTCTATTGTGAGCCTAGAGTGGCTCTATTGTGACACAATAATGGCTCTGCTGGGACACTCCAGTGGAACTGTTGCAACACGAGTGACTCTATTGTGATGCTATAGTGGTTTGACAGTGATATTAAAGTGGCTCTCTTACGTCACTCTAGGGGCCCCATTGTGACACTCTCTGGGCTCTCTTGTGACACTAGTGGCTCAATTGTGACACAACGGTGTTTCTGACAGTAGAGTGGCTCTATTGTGACACTAGTCGCTGTATTGTGACACTAACGTGGCTCTATGGTGACACCATGGTGGCTCTATTGTGACATAAAGGAGCTGAATTGTGACACCGCATGGGCCCTATTATGACCCTAGCGGCTCTTTTGGGACACGACAGTGTTTCTCTTTTGACAGTCTAGTGGCTCTATTGATTCAGTGGCGGCACTATTGTGACACTTTGGTGGCTGTATTGTGGCAGTATAACAGCAGTCTAATTTTTGTACCAGTGACTCCATTGTGACAGAATAGTGGCTCTATTGTGACACAATAGTAGATCTATTAGGTCACAATAGTGGCTCTACTGGGGCTCTCTAATTGTTTCATTGTGACACAAGAATGGCTTTCTTGTGACACTAGAGTGGATGTAGTGTGACACTACAGTGGCAGTATTGTGACACTCTAGTGGTGCTATGGGGACAGTATAGTGGCTCTATTGTGAGCCTAGAGCGGCCCTATTGTGACACAATAATGGCTCTGTAGTGTGACACTCCAGTGGAACTGTTGTGACACTAGGGACTCTATTGTGATACTCGAGTGTTCTAGAGTGACATTAGAGTGGCTCTGCTGCGACACTCTCTGGGCTTCATTTTGACACTCTCTGGGCTCTCTTGAGACACTAGTGGCTCAATTGGGACACTGTGGTGTTTCTATGATGACAGTAGAGTGGCTCTATTGTGACACTAGTCGCTCTACTGTGACACTAACGTGGTTCTATTATGACACCATGGTTGCTCTATTGTGACATAAAGGAGCTCTATTGTGACACCCTTGATGTACTATTATGACGCTAGCGGCTCTGTTGTGACACAACAGTGTTTCTCTTTTGACAGTCTAGTGGCTCTATTGTTTCAGTGGCGGCACTATGGTGACACAATAGTGGCTGTATTGTGGCAGTATAGTGGCTATATAATTGTTGCACTAGTGGCACTTTTGTGCCACTAGAGCTTCTTTCTTGTGACACAATAGTGGCTGTATTGTGACACAATATTGGCTCTATTTTGACACCATTGTAGCTGAATTGTGACATTAGAGTGGCTCTATTTTTACACTAGCGGCACTATTGTGGCACAGTGGTGGCTGCATTGTGCAGCTTCAGTACCTCTATTGTGACACTAGTGGCTCACTTGTGACATTAGAGTGGCTCTCTTGTGAGAAGACAGTGGCTCCCTTGTGACACTATAGCTGCTGTATTGTGACACGCTAGTTGCTCTCTTGTGACTATAGAGTGACTCCATTGTGACCCTCTAGTGGCTCTATTGTGACACAATTGTGACTCTCTACTGTGGCACTATAGATGTTTCATTGTGATAAAATAATGACTTTCTCGTGACACTAGAGTGGATGTACTGTGACACTATAGAGGAGCTATTGTGACAGTATAGTGGCTCTATTGTGAGCCTAGAGTGGCCCTATTGTGAGACAATAATGGCTCTGCTGGGACACTCGGGTGGAACTGTTGTGACACTAGTGATTCCATTATGATACTCTAGTAGTTCTAGAGTGATATTAGAGTTTCTCTAATGGGACACTCTCTGGGCTCCATTGTGAAACTCTCTGGGCTCTCTTGTGACACTAGCGGCTCAAATGGGACACAACGGTGTTTCTATGATGACAGTAGAGTGGCTGTATTGTGACACTAGTCGCTCTATTGTGACACTAACGTGGCTGTATGGTGACACCATTGTGGCTCTACTGTGACATAAAGGAGCTGTATTGCGACACCGCATGGGCCCTATTATTACCCTAGCGGCTCTGTTGTAACACGACAGTGTTTCTCTTTTGACAGTCTAGTGGCTCAATTGTCACACCAGTGGCATTATTGTGACACATTGGTGGCTGTATTGTGGCAGTATAACAGCAGTCTAATTTTTGTACCAGTGACTCTATTGTGACCGAAGAGTGGCTCTATTGTTTCAGTGGCGGCACTATTGCGACACCTTGGTGGCTGTATTGTGACAGTATAACAGCAGTCTAATTTTTGTACCAGTGACTCTATTGTGACAGAATAGTGGCTCTATTGTGACACCATGCTGGTTATATTGTTACATAATAGTGGCTCCCTTGTGATGCTTGCGGCTCTATTGTAAAATTACCGTGGCTCACTAGTGATATTACAGTGTCTATTGTGACCCTATAGCTGCTGTATTGTGACACAAGAGTTGCTCTATTGTTACACTATAGTTGCTCTCTTGTGACACGAGAATCACTCCATTGTGACCCCATAGTGGCTCTATTGTGAGCCTAGAGTGGCTCTATTGTGACACAATAATGGCTCTGCTGGGACACTCTAGTGGAACTGTTGCGACACGAGTGACTCTATTGTGATGCTATACTGGTTTGACAGTGATATTAAAGTGGCTCTCTTACGTCACTCTAGGGGCCCCATTGTGACACTCTCTGGGCTCTCTTGTGACACTAGTGGCACAATTGTGACACAACGGTGTTTCTGACAGTAGAGTGGCTCTTTTGTGACACTAGTCGCTCTATTGTGACACTAACGTGGCTCTATGGTGACACCATGGTGGCTCTATTGTGACATAAAGGAGCTGAATTGTGACACCGCATGGGCCCTATTATGACCCTAGCGGCTCTTTTGGGACACGACAGTGTTTCTCTTTTGACAGTCTAGTGGCTCTATTGATTCAGTGGCGGCACTATTGTGACACATTGGTGGCTGTATTGTGGCAGTATAACAGCAGTCTAATTTTTGTACCAGTGACTCTATTGTGACACAATAGTGGCTGTATTGTGACAGTATAACAGCAGTCTAATTTTTGTACCAATGACTCTATTGTGACAGAATAGTGCCTCTATTGTGACACCATGCTGGCTGTATTGTGACATAATAGTGGCTCACTTTTGACACTAGCGGCTCTATTGTAAAATTACCGTGGCTCACTTGTAATATTACAGTGTCTATTGTGACCCTATAGCTGCTGTATTGTGACACAATAGTTGCTCTATTGTTACACTATAGTTCCTCTCTTGTGACACTAGAGTGACTCCATTGTGACCCCATAGTGGCTCTTTTGTGAGCCTAGAGTGGCTCTATTGTGACACAATAATGGCTCTGCCTGGAAACTCTAGTGGAACTGTTGCGACACGAGTGACTCTATTGTGATACACTAGTGTTCTAGAGTGGTATTAGAGTGGCTCTACTGCGACACTCTCTGGGCTCCATTGTGACACTCTCTGGGCTCTCTTGTGACATTGACGGATCAATTGTGACACAACGGTGTTTCTATGATGACAGTAGAGTGGCTCTATTGTGACACTAGTCGCTCTACTGTGACACTAACGTGGCTCTATGGTGACACAATGGTGGCTCAATTGTGACATAAAGGAGCTGTATTGTGAGAGTGCATGGGCCCGATTAAGACACTAGCGGCTCTGTTGTGACACAACAGTGTTTCTCTTTTGACAGTCTAGTGGCTCTTTTGTTTCAGTGGTGGCACTGTTGTGACACAATAGTGGCTGTATTGTGGCAATATAATGGCAGTCTAATTGTTACACTAATGGCTCTATTGTGACACTGGAGTTGCTTGATTGTGACACAATAGTGGCTGTATTGTGAACAATGAAGTGGTATTACTGTGGCCCTAGAGTGGTCTAGTGATGGCAAGATAAGTGGCTCTAGTATGGAGCAGGTGATTTTTCTGTATTGTACACATAGTTGGCTCTATTGTGCATCCATTGTAGCTGTTTGTGACTGAGTGGTCTATAGTGCAGTAGCGGCACTGATTGTTGCACAATGGTGGTACTTGTAAAGCTAGAGTGTCTATGGTGACTACTGGCTCCTTGTGACATAGAAGTGGTCTCTTGTGCACTCACACGCTCTCAGTTGTGACTACTGGCAGTCTTTTGTACACTCTGCTGATGTTTGTGACCTTAAGTTGCTCTCGTGTGACATTAGAGTGATCCATGTTTGTGACTCTGTGCTCTATTGTGACACAATAGTGGATCTATTAGGACACAACAGTGGCTCTACTGGGGCACTCTAATTGTTTCCTTGTGACACAAGAATGGCTTTCTTGTGACACTAGAGTGGATGTAGTGTGACACTACAGTGGCAGTATTGTGACACTCTCGTGGTGCTATGGGGACAGTATAGTGGCTCTATTGTGAGCCTAGAGTGGCCCTATTGTGACACAACAATGGCTCTGCTGGGACACTCGGGTGGAAATGTTGTGACACTAGGGACTCTATTGTGATACTCTAGTGTTCTAGAGTGATATTAGAGTGGCTCTATTGGGACACTCTCTGGGCTCCATTGTGACACTCTCTGGGCTCTCTTGTGACATTAACGGCTCAATTGGGACACAACGGTGTTTCTATGATGACAGTAGAGTGGC
>JAVTVJ010000175.1:0-530767 GCA_034509425.1 Eopsaltria australis
TTAGGAGCTAGACACAAGTCTGTGATTTGATTACAAAAGTGATTGCTTTGAAAACACTATTCACTCAAGAAACAAAATTAATTCCTTTCCTCCCATGTGTTAAAATTCTATATTTCTTCATACTTCTGAAATGCAGATAATAGTTTAAAATGCATATGTTACTGTCAATTTACGTAATTTATGCCATGCTTGTCTTTCCCATGTTCTCTATTGTTTTCTAGAGGTCTAGAGTGATGTATCTGAAGTTAGTTTTATTTTGGTGATTATTAAGTGAATGCTTCTATTCTGACATATTTCAAACACAGTTCATTTTCTATGCTTGCTTTATAGCAAAAAAACCCCTCTAATGCCCAACACCTCTAGGTAAGAAATGCTGTTCATGTACCCAACACAGAATAGACTTGAATGGAACAGGAGAGGAGGTTTCTTCAAACACAGCCATTGTTTCCTCATGCCTTTCTATTTCACAGAATAATTTATAAATTGTCATCCTTTCACCACTAATCAAGATGTGGTGTAAGAAGCTTTCAGTTTCTGCTTTTTAAATTTCCTAGTTTTACTTCCACAAAGCACAAATTTACAAAGGCCACTTCAATTTCTACTGTATGATTCACCAGATTACATAGAAAGCAGAAACATCTGTCTGCAGGTCAACCCAAAATTTGTTTAGATGTTATATATAGAGATGAAATATTTTTGTCATACCAATAAATAATAAAATAGTTTTTTAGCTACTGGCAGCCAATTGTATGATTCTTTGATTCCTGAAGTTTCCCATGGCATAAACTAATGGAACTTTGCATCTTACTTTGGTAAAGAGTCTCAAATTTTAGCAGTGTTAACCTTATTTTATATAATTAGGGGTTTTTTTGCCTTCAAAATGTGATCTCTGCTTCAAGAGGCTTTTTGAAAAAAGTCTCCAAAACATCACCCTTACTTACACATCAGCAAAATACTTCAACAAGGAGCAAGAAAAAACCCACTAATTGCCTAATTCGATTAGTCTTCATTTTGAATCAGTCTGAATGCTGCCTAATAGCAGAAATCATAGCATTATATAGCATTATCTGTTAATAAAACATGTATTTTCACACAGGTGCAGCTTTGCTGAGTACAGCCAGGAGTGAGTGCAGTTCTCCCTCAGTGACAGCTGCAAACCCAACACTGGCTTTTGTGGGGCTCCTGAACACAGAGTTTATGCTCCTGTAAATCTCCTGTGCCCCACAGCTCTCCCATCACTGGAGGTGCTGGATTTGTGCTGCTTTCTGTGAGAATTTCTTTTCCTGTTTAACAGATTCCATTGCTGAGAAGTTCTGCCTCGCAGGGTAAGTCTCCTGCTGCTGCCATCCCTGAACTTTTCTTCTCCCTTCCTGTCAGGATGTATGGACAGAAATGCCAAAGCCCCTGATAGTCCTGGAGAGAGCTGTGTCAAAGGGCTGAAGTGAAGCACAGGGAGGTGAGGATGGAGATGCCAGGGCCCCGTTCAGAGCCCATCCAAGCAGGCTGGGACACTGGGTTCCCAGCCAGGCACTCACCGGGCCTGGCTCCGCTCTGTCGGGGGGAGGTTTCACAGCAGCTCCCTTGGCAGGCTCCATCCGTCTGTCTGTCTGTGCAGCCCCCAGGTAGTCTGGGGGTGGCAGCACAACTTCTCCTTTCTCCACAAGGTTCACAGAACTAACACTTCGGATTGGTGCAGGGCTGCAAGACAGAACCCAACAAATGCCATTCTCAGGTGCCAGGATCCATCTCTCGCTTCTCTTTAGCAGGAAAGCACAGGAGTGCATGAGCTGTTAATAATAGTTAAATAATGGGGTACAATGTCCTGGAGCCAGTGGGACTCTGAGTTAAAGCTGTTCTAAAGCTACTTCTTGGGTCTCTGTGTAACCATTAAAACTCATTAACATAATTAAGGCATTGTACTACAGACTGTTAGAGAGTATTTACTGTACACATTACTGAACCTCAAAGAACATGAGATAACATTTTAAATAAATGTTAGTGAAGACCTGGGCATTTCTGCAAGTGCCACCCAAAATGTTACCTTGGCACTGGGGCAAAGGCTTTTCTCGCTGATAAACTTTGCTTATTAGAATATGTATGTCCTCTATGTACCATCCAGACCGTGCAGGGATGAATTTCCAAGCTTGCTTCTTTTTCTCTCCTGCTGCTATTTACCCCTCCTTAACTTTTTGTTTTGTTTTGTTTTTTTGTTTCTGATTAACCTATTCATTCTACTTCTCTCACAGCTAGCTAGAACAAATATGTTTTCCATGACCTTAAGAATCTGGATAGATAAGAAGTGAAATCAATTGGAAACAGGTCTAACTTTGTAGTATCATTGCAGCCAAATTTCCTGTTTGAGTCACAGAGTCAGACCACTACGGAATACAGAAATGATAGTGCAAAAGACTACAGTAACATGATCAACGCTTTTTTTCCTCTTTTCCAACCAAGGCCTTTACTAGTCAAAAACTTTGTTACTGTGAAAACAAACTGCTTTTGTGCAACATCTGTGACCATCAATAGGGCTCCATGACAGTACCAGAAAAAGACAGATACGTACCCTTTAAAAACTGAAGATGATTATGTACAAGTATTTCTTACATGTAGTCACTGTTATATAAGTTTACAGTGCTCTCTATCTTGCTTGCATGGTGGTGAAACTGGAAATAGAAATTACAAATGTACAACTTTAAGAAAATCAGATACGCTAAAAAAGCCTGCTCGACCAAAAGCCTATGCACAGACCTAGCAACAAATGCGAATCCTGTATTTTCCCCTAGATGCAGAAGAAAAAGTATTTCTTTGCAATAGAAACAAACTTTTCTGAATTGCTGCTAATCTACTGAAGTCACGTCAAAGAAGTAACAGCCAGACTAGTCTATAAAAGAACACCTGGACATTTAAGGATTCCATTGAGTAAGGAATCTTCCACTGATCAGTGTGTGGGAGAGAAGTATCTTTATTTTACCATAGCTGTGATCAGAAATATGGTTATCTTTGTTGATATTTACAGAGTTTAACATGCAAAAATAAACATCCTGAAAAAAAGCCAATGGAAACAGTTTTACAACCATATCTGATCTGAAACAAAACATGCTATAAATCATCATAATCATGGAAAAATATTTCCACTGAGCTTTAGTTATTTCTTACATTTTTTTAATTTCTGTCATCAGCTTGGAGTTTGAAAACTTCTACATATCCATACATAATAAATACATAAAAAGCTGGAATCATTGAGGGAATTTTTTCTACCTCTCTGTCTTCTGAAGGGACCGAATAATTTGGAAAGAAATAGTTAATAATAAGTTCTAATAATCTGCTCAGCATATAAACTTATTTATAAGATGGCTAAACATAACAAAAGACACTTTTCTGTTTCCTATTCTTCACAATTTGTAGTATTTCAATTATAAATACTTCATTAAGAGATTAGAAATACTTCATGAAGAGATTAAGTAGTCTTTGTACTTGCAACTTAAGAAACAGAGATTTTACCTTAGACCTAAAAATTATATATGCAGAATAATACCGCAATATACTATGTTTTACTAAATAGGAGAAATTGGTATTTTATTTAACTCTTTTTAGATCTACAAGGAACAGCAAGATTTTGTGTGTAATTCTGTCTATTCATTAATTTCTCACAAAAGCCTTTAGCTGATTTGCAGCAAAATTTAACATGAAGTGAACAAAAGCCAACAAATGAGAGAATTCTTAATGATAGTTAATTTCTCATTGTTTGCATAACTGAAAACTACTGAATTAAATCCATGCCACTGATAAAGCTCAACAAAAATATTCTTATGTCAATTATAGCTCATCAGTATCCTTTAAGACCTAATTAGAAGATCACTTCATTTAAACTACCTAATAACAGAAGATGAACATGTAGTCATTTAGAATAGTTATAGAACCTCATGAATCACACCTGAAATAAGAACTTCAGGGTCTAAGACACAGGTACGCATCCTGACCTCAGAGTAAGGGACTGCAGATTATGGCAAGTGGAACTTCAGTGATTCAATTTAGAAAAGCAGCTGTATTAAATCTACTTTACTAGTAGACAGTACAGTTTGACAGTGCTGAAAGGGAGGTCTTGTAGTCACACTTTTTGCTGTTCCTCTTACTTTTGATTTAGTTCCATCCTTCCCACCCTCAGAAATGGAGTTTCCACACTGTATCTCAGTGCCCAGGATACAACATCCATACAATCTCAAGACTAAACATTTAGTGAGTTAAACAGCTTCTTGTTTTCCCAAGATAGTTTTTTGCCATTTTAGTGAGCTTAGGAAATAGAAACAAGTTAGGGAATTTCCCATTCCTGCACTGAAAAGTTTTTATTGTTGTTGTGAAAGTTGTTAATGTGTCTATATCCATTTCACGCCTTGTCTTATTAGTGTATTTTTAAAAATTCACTCTTTATTCATTAACTCACAGCCTGTATCAAAGTTCCAGGCTCTATTAATATCTGCAAGGATATTAATGAAGGCAAAAGATTTTTGTTTAATAAGTGTAAGAAAAGAAACCTGGAGATTTAGAGAAATCTGTAGTTTGAAGAAGCAATCCTGAAAGGACTATTGGGACCTAGATAACAGCAAAATATTCAAATCTGACAAGTAAAATGCACACTAGAAAAGTCACTGTAATGTGGCCATTTTGGGACAAGGAAGTAATGTTCCCTCCTTAATGGGTCTAACTGAGCTGAACTTCGAGTTGATTGTGTATTCCCCATTAGATGAGACTTTCAAAATGAAAAACTTCACCTCACTTAAGCAGAAACATTCACATCACTCAGCCTATAGCTGAGAGCCGAGCTCAGTGGGGGTCACCATATGGTCAATGACAAGAAACAGACTCTTACAGCATATGACTCATCTTACCTGTTTTAAATAAAGGATAAGATAAATTTCTCTGACAAGAGCCTATTTCTTACTGACTATGAACAAAGAGCCTAGGCAGTGCCTACACTTTGAAAAACTGCAATCACAGGAATAAGTGGGAAGGCATTGAGGGTCAAACAATAAAAAATCAGGGAAAAAAAAAAGAGAGATAGTAACTAAGTCTCATGACAGACAACTGCGAACATCCTGTACAGGCATATCTATGAAGAATAAATCATAGAAAAGCCTGAGTTGGAAGGGACCTTAAAGATCACCAATGCCACTGCCATGGCCAAGGATACCTTTCACTAGACCAGATTGGTCAGAGCTCTATCCAACCTGGCCTTGGACACTTCCAGGGATGGAACATCCAAACTTCTCTGGGCAACCCAATCCAGTGCCTTGCCACTCTCACAGTAAAGAATTTTTTCCTAATATCTAATCTAAACCTACCCTCTATCAGTCTGAAACCATTCCCCCTTGTCCTGTCACTCCATGCTCTCGCAAATAGCTAATCTCCATCTTTCTTGTAGGCTCCCCTCAGGTACTGCAAGGCCACAATAGGTCACCCTTAAGTCTTTTGTTTTCCAGGTTGAACAATCCCATTTCTCTCAGCCTTTCCTCATAGCAGAGGTGCTCCAGCCCTCCAAACACATTGATATCCCTCCTCTGGACTTGCTTCAGCAAATGCCTGTGCTTCCTGTGCAGGGGGACCCCAGCTCTGGATGCAGAGCTCCAGGTGGGTGTCACCAGAGCAGAGCAGAGGGGCAGAATCCGCTCCCTGCCCTGCTGCCCACGGGGCTCTGGATGCAGCCCAGGACACGTTTGGCTCTCTGGGCTGTGAGTGCCATGGCTGGGGCCTGTCCAGCCTCTCACCCACAGCACCCCCAAGCCCCTCTGGGCAGGGCTGCTCTGGGTCTGTTCAAGCCCAGCCTGGGTTGATTCCAGGGGTTGCTCCAATCCAGGCCCAGCACCAGCACCTGGCCTTGTTAAACCTCATGAGATTCCCATAGGCCCATTCCTCCTGCTTGTCCAGGTCCCCCTGGATGGCATCCTGTCCTTCAGGTGTGGCAAACAACCTCAGCTTGGTGTCGTCAGCAAACTTGCTGAGGGTGCACTCGATCCCTTTGTCTATGTCATTAAGGAGGATTTTAAGCTACACTTGTCCCAGTATGGACCCCTGAGGGACACCACTTGTCACTGATGTCCATCAGCTGACCACTGGATGTGACTTGTCAAACCCATTCCTTACCTACGAAACAGTCCACTCATCAAACCCATGTCTCTCCAATTTCAAGAGAAGGATGTGTGGGGGATCATGTCAAAGGCTTTACAGAAGTCCAGATAAATGAAATTTGTATCCCATACTTCATCCACTGATGTGGTCACTACATCATGGAAACTCAATTGTTTGGTAAGGCAGGACTTACCATTGGTGAAGCTGTGCTGGTTGTCCCAAATCACCTCCTTGTCTTTCAAGTGCATCAGCACAGTTTCTAGGAGAATCTGTTCCATGATCTTCCCAAGCACAGAGGTGAGGCTGACAGGTTAGTAGCTACCAGGGTTGTTCTTTCTTCTCTTTTTAAAAATGGTACGTTTCCCTTTTTCCAATGACCTGGAACATCAACTGACTGCCATAACCTTTCAAATATCATGGAGAGCAGCTTGGGAACTTCATCAGTCAATACCTTCAGGACTGTAGGATACATATCATCAGGTCTGATGGACTGTGAAGACTTCACTCCCATCCAGTGAGATACCCAGCCTTCTTTTTTTCTTTTCCTTTCTTTTCAATCTTCCTCCATGACCAGCATAAAAATAATGTGAGAATCGTGTTCATCTTGATGAACTTAAGTGTTGGAACTAAACTCTGAATGAGACTCTTGGTTATACTTTCTTTGAATAAAATAGTAACGAAAGACTGAGGATTGGTGAAAAATTATATATTGTAGTAGGGAGGAAGTACAAGCTGTAATATCAACACAGTTTTTATGGTTTACGTGTGAGAGTCTTCAAAGAACACAGAAAATACAAAGGGAAGTTCAAATGAAAATGAAAAGAAATCACTGCTAGGGAATATGGCCTGATAATTTAATTCTCCTTTAGCCTTCTTCTTACAACATATTTTATTGTGGGATCTGGGATCTTTGTATGAATATTAAGGTCTCTAAGAAAATAAAAACTGTGAGTGTATCTACAGAACACTTCATTCCCAACTTGAAAGCAATCTTAGTTTTGCTGACAATTTTTATTAATAATTTTTAGCAACTTCCACATTCTGTTCAATTTTACTTCTCTAATAAAATTCATAACCTGGCATACGGAATGCACACAACTGCTGATGAAACAGCAGGCCCTGTTATTATCTGGAGGCTGGAAAAAGACAAGACAGAGTAAACTTGTGATTGAAAGGAGCAGTTCAGGGAACATGGAAGGCATAACAAGTCTGTAGGTTCATGTTTACTGATATTTGCTAATCGTAACCAAATAAATCCTAGCAGCAACCACACAATACATTGACATGTGTTTATCATATGTAAAAAACAATTACTGCTTTTTCTTCTAGTCATAGTATTTCAGATTTTTGCTAACATAAAAAAATCATATTATTAAGTAAACATGAGTTTAGTATAAAATGGCATATATCATACCTTCCATAATTCAAATATTAGTTAAGTGGTGTTCATCCATTTAATATCCCTAACATCCTTTCACTGATGTGTGGAAAGGAATAGTAAGTGCCTGCAGTTTTAAATTCCCTTTTCAATCAGGCCAAGGTCAGGGACCTATATATTCATGAAATTAAATAGATGAGGGAGCAAGGGGGAAGAGAAATATTTACATTTTTAATTCCAAGGAGTGATGAGAACAATGCTCTTTTTTTCTGAGAAATACTTGTAATTACTTTGCTTTCGACAGAAGACCAATTTCCTTACTGAAGATAAGGTACAATTTTTGTGAGAGATGGACAAATTGAATATGCTGGCAGACTGTCTGAATTTTGCTTTCTGAAGTACTTTTGAAGAGAAATGATGGCTTTTTCATTATGGAAATGGCATAGAGGTTTTTCTGAGTATGTGTAATTACATAAATTCAAGGGCTTGTAATTATACATCTATTTATACTGAAAATTCTTCTAATTTGATTTTTTTCTATTTCTGTAATGATCTAATGTCTTGTTTTGATGTTTTCTCCTGTTATTAAAAAGACTAAAAATACAATCAAAACTCCTTCTCTGAATGCCCTTACCTTTGCACTGAATAAAAAAAGCAAATCAAAATTATTTCCAGGAGGCTACAGTCAAGAGTCCAACAAAAAAGGAAACTTCCTGCTTGAAGGTGATGGAAAAGGAGAATTTTGTGCACCCATGAAATTCATGGGCTAAAATCTAAGTTGTCTTTCCAAGATATTCTAAGTTTGCAACAACAAAACAGTAACTGTGTGGTTCATCATTACTTCAAATCTGAAGTACTGTCAGGCATGTAAAAGAAGACTGAGCATGAAAACTACTGTAGCATTTAATGCAAATAATCTCACAGTCTCAATGAAAATGGCTTCTACAATACCTAAAAGATTAGAGAAGGTTTAAAGTAGGAAATTAAAAAACATTTACAAAACAAAACAAAAAAATCCTATCTTTTCTCTAATGTTTTGTACAGACCTTTTATTATTTAATACTAGAAATCCTATTATTTCCTAATCTTTTCACTCTCTTGAAAGTGTAGAACAGTGACTCAAGATACCCAGAAAAAAACTAAGAATCTTGTATGATCTATTGCACAAATGCACTTAGTGCACCTACAAAAAATTTGTCCTTACCATTATGTATGATGAAAATTGCAGCCTCCTCCTACAAAACATATATCAATCCATAAACATTTCATACTCATATCTATGTGGCTTTTCACTCAGACTCTGGAATTCAGATTTAATTGCTTCTCTTCAACTTTTGTATTTCCCTTTTCTTAATCTTATAGTGATCAAGTATGGCGTATATCTATTTTTAGATATACTCAATTTTAAGACAGTAATATCATAAAGTTTGTATTGTACTGTGGAAATGAAGGCCAAGTAAAGAAGTAGAGAGCAAAAGAAATTACTTACTTGTATAGTTTTGCAGATATAGGAGGATTCCATTTACTGGTTGATTAGGAATAGAGTTGCACTTACATATGGCAAGGTAACTCAAAAAATACTACCAAAAGTATGAAAACATACGGAAAGCACCATGTAAGAAATAAAACAGGGGAAGCAAAATCGCCATGTTTAAATGACTTTATTAACATTTGAAACATATAAAAACATGGTGAAAGAAAATAATAAATTAAAAGCTTTTTATGGTCAGTACACAAAACATAGGAAGAGTTGCTGCAACAGAGGAGTAATGTTAAACACTAAAATGACTGAATCAAATCAGATAAATGAGTTCACTGGATTAATAAGGAAAATAGGATCAGTATGGATTGGGATTTCTCACCTAAGTAGGAAAGCACAGGATTTTTAAGACTGTAATACTGTCAGGGGGACTAGGATGGTGACACTGCCTGTTACATACTGTGGGAGACCAGGAAACTTAAGAGCAAGAAGTAAACAATAATGTAAACTAGGTAAATTACACAGGGGTGCACTGCTGAGGTAGAATCCATATCATAATGGGTTATCTCAGCGACTACAGTCAGGAAACCCACATGAGGAGAAAAAGCTCCTAGTCTTCAGCAAAGTACAGGACATGATCCAAATTTATACTATTAAGAAACCAATCTGCCACTGTGTTCCACCACATTCTTTACTTCATGACAAAAGCAAAAATATTTATACATCCACCAATTGAGGGTTTAATTTTAAGAAAAAAATTAATCAAATGAGTGACCTTGTTAAAAAGTATTGGCTTATGAGTGTCATGAAAGCTTTTCAGTGGCACTATGAGAGGCTGTCAGAAAAAAAACCAAACAGAAGGAGCTTTCCTTATAGAGGATATATGAGAAAATCTGTTTCAAATACATGTAACAGTAGAAGATCTGGAACAGAATAACAAAATGAACTACTGCAAATTGCCAAAACTAAATGAAAAGGACTCAATAGTTTTGAAGGGACACACCTCCAAAGTCACTAAATTATTAGTGTTGATGTGCAACTCATCTTAATTACAGCACCTTCCAAAGCAGGTGTACATACCTAGGTTCCCCTCCTTTAGCCCTAAATGTAAGATAAGTGCTAGTTCTCAGACTCATTTGCAGTCTGACAACATTGCAAATTAGTTCAGTTCACCGTGGGAAAAGCTGCAGAACAGAACAGCCAGAGCAACACAAGATAAGTGAATATTAAATGCCAACTAAACAGACGGTTTATTAGAAGGATTTCTGCAGTATCTCAGAAAAATAACAAATCATACAAAAAGAAGAAATGGTGAATCAATGGTATCCTGAGATTTAGTTCTCTCATTCTCACACAGCTACTGCTTTTGCTACGGGTTCAGACAACTTAACGGAATCTATGAACTTCAAGGTTGTTTACAGTGAAAATGAGTCTACAAATCTATGACTCTAACCCTGTGCTCCTTGCTGAACTATTAGAATCAATTCAATAGCATTGTATTTTGTTTTAGTATCAATAACAACATTTGAATTGTATCACCCATCCCTAGATTTCTGAGAGAGACAATTTAACAAGTCACTTATACATGTAAAGTAATTTACAGAATGGAATGCAAGGAATTTAGGAGAGATAAGGAAGATAAAGAACACAAGAAAATACAAGCATTTTTTAATCATGGAAAAGAATGAAAAAATCTGATAAATATACTTGGACAAAGAATACAGAATTATTCTTTAAAGAAGCTATCAATAACCCACAATAAAAAACAATTAACAATATGTTTGCCAAAAGTTATTATTCTACTACATAGATGTTTGTCATAACAGAGAAAGCTGACCGTTTTATGTTTAAATATCTTCTAAAAAAACCATACTTTTTGTAAGGTTTTTTCTTCATTTTTTAAACCCAACAGGCAATTGGCTGCATTGTTTCAAAGTGATTTCTGATGATTTTAAACAGATGAAAATTCAGACTTATATATTTAGACTATCTTCTAATAATACTCCCAGTTAGAAATAAAGGAATTAAAGTCAATACACAGAGAAGCAGGACTTACAATTTTTACACTCAGTGATCTTGGTGTATTCATTCTTCCATTAATAGCAGAAGTTTTAATCCTGTCCTGTCAAGACCCATAGATTTGTTCAAAAAACAGGACCACAAACCTGAAGTCTTACTAACTCTATTTTTTCAGAAAAAGTAAAATTCATTGTGTATTTAAATAATACTTTGTACAAGTTGGTTATATTAGATCCTATGCAAACTTAAAATTATCAGTAAAGACTGTAATTACTAAGGCAAAGCAAGTCAATGTGATCGGTAGATGGTTTATGCTTAGGAAAATCCCAGAATCCTGAGGAACAGACGTCATGATGGCACAAGAACCACTGGAGAGTCCTAAGAACAGAAATCAGTATTGAATATCTTCATGGGCTGGATGGTTGAACTCAATGAGTTGTAATCAATTGTTTGATGTCCAAGTGGAGACCAGTGACACGTGGTGTCCCTCACTGGTCAGTGTTGAGACCAGCACTGCCTAGCACTTTTGTTGGTGATAGGGACAGGGGGATTGAGGGCACCCTCAGCAAGTTCACTGATGACACCGAGCTGTGATATGTGGTCGACACTCTGGAGGGAAGGGAGACATCCAGAGGGATGGGACTTGTATCTGGCAGTCTTGAGAGGTGAGTCTGTGTGAACCTTGTGAAGTTCAACAAGGCCAAGTGCAAGGTACTGCACCTGGGTCATGGCGATCCCACGCACACGTACAGGCTGGAAGGAGAATGGATTGAGAGCAGACCTAGGGAGAAGGACTTGGGGCTGTAAGTGGATGAGGAGTTCAACGTCACCCAGTGGCATGTGCTTGTAAGCCCAGAAAGCCAGCTCTGTTGTGGGCTACATCCAAAGAATGATGTGGCCAGAAGATCAAGGAAAGGGGTTCTCCTCCTCTACTCTGCTCTGGTGAGACTCCACCAGAGTGGTGCATCCAGCTCTGGGGCCTCCAACATAAGGACATAGTTATCGGAGCCAAGCTGTGAGAGTTGGGGATATTCAGCCAGGAGAAGAGAAGGCTCTGGGGAGACCTTAGAGCAGGCTTCCAGTACATAACAGGTGGGAAGATGGAGAGGGACTTTTCCGTGGGCATGTAGTGACAGGACAAGGGGGAGTGTCATTAAACTGAAAGAGTGTAAGTTTATATTACACATTAGGGAGAAATTCTTTACTGGATGGGTCGTCAGGAATTGGAACAGGTTGCCCAGAGAAGTTGTGGATGCCCTGTCCCTGAAGCTGTTCAAGGCCAGGTTGGAAGAGGCTTTGAGAAATCTGGAGTAGTGAAAAGTGTCTCTGCCCGTGACACGGGGATTGGAACAAGGTGATATTTAAGGTCCCTTCCAAATCAAACTGTTCTCTGATACTGTGATAACAAGGTGGGCCAGATGATCATTGTAGGTACCTGCCAACTGAGATATTCAATCAAAGAACTGCAGAACTTGAAACACAGTTCTGTTTATGTTTTTGACCATGGATTGGCAAATATTTGCAGGCAATCAGCATCCTACCAAATTCCTTCCATTCAGGTAGTGTATAGGAGACATCTACTGCAGACATGCCAAGGAAAAGAAATTTAGGGGGAATTTTTACCTGAAATTAAGTAATCAAAGACATTAACATTGCCGCATGGGAAAGCTGAGTTGAATACTACTATGAAAAAAATAAAACTGCAGTGTTATAAAATAGCTTAGAATATTTATTTTTAAAAGTCCTGCCAGACCTGTTTCTGGAACTGTCAAAGTGCCAGTGAATAGATGGGAAATTTAAACAGAACCTTGTTAGGAAAATGAGATGCAGCACAGTCATGTACATATGCCAGATTATATTAAAGGTTTATGTGTGCCTCACATAGTCAGTAAAACAGGAACTTATGTATCTAATACCTGTCATTCCTGCAGACCTAATACCTGTTATAACCAGTCTAAGTTTCTGCCTTAGCCAAAATTGAAGTCTGATATTTGAAAGGAGTTTTAAAGGGAAAAGCATATGTTTGACTTGCAGAAGTAGGGTAAGTGTCACTTGTGTCTAATACAGTGCAAAATATGCATGTAATTGGTTTTTTTCTGCGGGGTTCTGCTGAAGCTTGCATATTATATTTTTACAAGATTCAGAAGTTACATAAGTTGAAAATTCTTGGATGAAGTTCCAGGATGACATTTACCCTCTGCATAATGAATGTGCCCTGCTGGACAGTATAAACTACACCTAATATTGTAGGCTAAGGAATTCAGTAGGCTTGAAACCCACAATCCTGAACACTTAAGAACATATCAGACACCTGATGAAAGGGCTGTCTGGATGAAAAGTATCTGCTTGCCTAACTGTGATTCTAGTTGTCAAAACACCACATTGCTCTGTTAAATTGAGTATTTGTAACCTCAACTCAGAAGCTCTGTTATCTCAAATAAAGAGGAGTCTGCTGGGAGAAACAAATGACTCCTGAGATAAAACAGCAAGAACCTCTAGTCCAATCTCTACAAAGCATCAGTGTATAAGACATGCAAGTTGACTGTGCTTTTTATCTGAGCTCTGCTCTACAACCAAGGGAACACGCACAGATTTCATTTCCACTTTGAAAATCACGTTAGCAAATACAATTTTCTTGGTATCTACAAACTCAGTGGACATTGAAAGAAAAACACCCAACTACTTGTATCTATAATGACGATGAAATCAAACGCGTGTACTAAGAAAGAAACCTACCAACAAATAATCCCTCTCTTTAATACAAATACTCTAAGAATTAGAATGAAGGACAGTTATATCAGTATTCATATGAAGTATATCACTATTTATACAGAAATCAAAGACATATCTATATTAGTATTACTGATTTCAGTTTAAAAAATACTCTATCAAAAAAGAAAAAAAACCCAGGAAGAATACAAAAATAACGGAAAGAATTCAGACAGGAATTTTAATATAATGTTAAAAATACAAGGAAATGTATGAAAAAAATACCACACAGAAGAGAAAAAAGTCCTGGACTCTGTAACTTAGAAAGGAGGTAACAATGTGGGCTTATAAAACAACAAATGATGCAGTGAAAATATACTGGGCTGCTATGACTCAGAAACTGTAAATTCCAAAGTGCAAAAAGAAATGCTAAAAGTCAGCATTGCAGTGCTTGTCTTGTTTACTATCAGAGGCTCAACACGGAGCTTTTCAGATACCTCATATCAGAGCTCTTATGACTGTTACCTAACCTGTGTATCAGAACACGTAATTAACATCAGTCAATATCCCAAAACTCTCTTGCTTCCTCTTACAATATATCCAAGGTTCTCACTATATTCTTGTCAGACAGAATCATACCCTCTCCCTAAAATCTTATCCTGAATTTTACCCAATTTCTTTGTTGTACTTGCTCAGGCAATATCCATCAAATACTGATTATTCAGAAGACACTGTCAGCTACTTGTGTCACTGTCAATTTGTGGGCCCTCTGTATTTTTTTCTTCTACTGGTCACACTGTTCTTTACTCAAAAGAACTAAGAAGTCACTTTCACCATTTCTTCATTTTCTCCATTGCACTCAACTGATCACAGTCTTTGCATGTAAATCAAGCCTCACAAGAAGCACGAGCCCAACATGAAATTTTCTTTATTGAGATGATTATTCCATTAATGCAATATTCTTGTCTTTTTCTTTCTGTGGAATGGGTTATGAACTCCAACCACAGCCTTAATATAGGAAAAATGAACAGCTTTCATCCAGTGCAGCCATTTCTGTGGTTTTGTGCCTTAAGGACTTAAATACCTTTTTCTAAGGAAGCAGAACAGTTTTATGTTAGCAACCATGTACCTCAATATAAATCCTAAGCAACAAGCACTGAAATAATCATCTTCTTGTATGTGGACCTGTTAATACCCTTAAAAAACAGATCTGGTAACCCAAATGATCCTCTACGTGTTTTTCTCAGGCTGAAGCAGGCTGAATATTATTATTTCTGAAAAATGTAATATCGCGCAGAGGAAGCATCACCAGTATTTACTCAGGTTTTACCTAATTGCAGACTTGAAATGGGGGCAGCAAAGAATGTTAGCAAACCAATTGAATTTTACTCAATTTTTCTCTTAATAATTTTCTGGACTTGATTCTCTCACTTCTGAAATATTAAACTGAAACACCAGTGCTTCAAATAAAAGTAATAGTGGAAAACTTGCATGGTTAATATTGTTTCAATAAATGATCTGCAAAAGTGCACAACACTTACCAAGAGATCAAAAATCCCAACAGGCATTGAGTCTTCCCCAAACATCCCCTTTTTAAACTGTTTGAAAATGAAATTATAAGGTAGCATGTCATGCATTTCTGGCAAGTATTACCAGCTTTCACAGGTAATTAAGCTAAACTACTTTGATTTGGAAATGAAACACCTTCCCTATTTACAGAAAGAAGACAGCTCTGAGTGCCACACTTCACTTCCCTCAGTGCAGAGCTACAACTTCACTGTTCTGTACATCTGCAGCAGCCTCCTTGCTCTCTGACCTAGGATGTGGACAGGCATGGGAGGAGGCATTTAGCTACTACTCTCTACTTGAAGTCATTTGCTGCCTCCTGAAAGACAAAGTGAACCATAAGGGAGCACCCTTAAGCACTGTGCAACTTGCATGCTGCTTGTTGGATCACAGTAAGCCTCAAGGTAACATGATTAACTGCTGCTGCTGTCAAACAGTTTGACTTTAAGGAGGATACGAAGTCAAAGACAGTGATAATAATCTTACAATTGAAGTTTTGGGTTGATTCTCCTAGTAAGTTTTAACTGGGTTGCAAATTGAAAATCGATATGTAAACTACACAAACTCACACAAAAAACACACCCACAGTGAGCTGGTTTTAAAGAATATCCATAGATCTTTAAGCCTACCGCTGGCTATTTTTCTATTTGTTTATTTTTGTATACAAAACACAAGCAAAATAAATACTAATGGAGCAAATGATAAAACACGCAGTGAAGTATGCAGGGAAATACAAATATGTTGATACAAACATTTTGCATCATTTTCCATAGAAAAAAAATATGGGAAGCAATTTGCAAAAGCATGAGATACCCCTAGTTAGTTGTTAGCGTCTTTGATTTCTGTTAGGATTATCTATCTATTGCTACTTATTATTGCAATGACACAAAGATAGCTACTACAAATACATTCAGTTGTTCACAGACAGCTGCTGTGACTGACTGTCTTTGACCTAAAACTGATGTGCAACAGCAAATATATCCTTTTTTTAGGAAACTACACATCAGTTAATTAATACACCCACCATAGCACCTGTATTTCATAACCTGAACAAGTCTACTCCAAGGCTGAGTGTTTCACTCATCCAAACCTATTAAGAAAATTATTTATGGCTACTAAGTTACCCTCATGAGGAAAAAAAAAAAAAAAAAAAAAAAAAAAAAAAAAAAAAAAAAAAAAAAAAAAGCAAAAAAAGCAAAGGAAAAAAAAGCATCCAACATACAGATTTAAATATTTGTGTTATACACACTGTGCCAAATTAAAAATATTAGAATACAGTGCAGAAAAAAATCAATATAGACTATTTTGATAAACACATAATTTTATAACAGCAATGGAATTAATGTTCCATAATCTGTGGGGATACAATTCACAAAAATTCGATTCAAGAAGATCACTGGACTAAATTAGAGTTTGGACATCATGCTTTTCTTTATTTCAATTAAAACTACAGTTCTTCTCTTCAGTCTTTTGACAACAGCAACCTAAACACCTGAGGTCTTCCATAACCTCATTTTATTTCTGGGTTTTTGTTGTCAACATATGACAAACATGAACATTTTGATTTTGTGTACTGTTTTTGTATTTTAAAGCACTGCCAATAGCTACTTTAGATGAAAGAGGAAGAAAAATCAGACATGAGTAGAGTACTGTAAATTTAGTTCTCATTTCCTCCATATTGATATTACAGAATCAAACCGACTTCACATTAATATTTTTCCAATGATTACTTCTGAATTCATGTCCAAATTTTCATGTCTGAATTTGATCAAACAAAGTAGATGTCCATGGTACATTGTATTTAGAATAGATGGATCAAAGTTACACCAGTAATTTAAAATGGAATAAGAAAACTGTATTTGCCAGCATTTCACACAGAAGAACAGATATCTACCAAACAAGCTGAAACAGCTGGACACGTGGCTTTGGGCCATGCACAGATGGCCTGCTGTAAATTGACAGCTTCAGAAACATCTTAGACTTGGATCAGTTGCACAGCACATGCACAGTGAGGATGACATGTCCTGGATTCACCTAATGCACTCCATGAGCTGGGAAAGACTGATCTGCCTCTTTGTCCACAAACAAACACAACTGGAGAGGCTGCTGCTGCTATCACTATTGTTCAGGATTGCAGATTATCCCAGAAAGCAGCAGGGTAGTAGGTAACTTGCAGTAATTTACTGGAACACTGTTAAACCAGTTTGGTGGTTTAAAAAAAAGAAAAAAAAGTTGGATTCTACTTATTGTTTTCTAAAATAGTCATTACTGGTCAAGGTCATTCATTTTAATGAGCTCCAATAAAGGGTGGACCAGGAGAAAATAAGGACAGATTTATCTGTACAAAATTAAGAAAAATGCAAGAAGGGGAAGAAATCTGAGATGTAGATAATACATTAAGAAAAGTATTAATCGCTGTACCTTACCTGAAAACTAAAAATAAAAAATTAATAATAAAAGAAGAAATAGGAATGAGAAAGGTATGTTTCTTAATCCTTTGACTTTGCAAATTAACATTCTTTTTTTTAGCGCAGTGCATTTTTCTCCCAGAACTTAAGTTGCAGTCTTTTCAGTCAACTGCTGCATGTATTCTAAAAACTTTGATGTTCTAGTCTTAAATACGTAAGCATTAAATATTTAAAGTACTAAATAAGCTTTCATCTGTAACTTTTCTATTGCACATTTCACATGGTTAAGAAGGCTGACATCACATTGAACTCACAGAAGTGACCAAGTCTACACTGTCCTCTTGCTTCATTTATTCCCCTGATGTTCTGATAGAAATATCTTATAAGGAAAGTGGCTACTCTCAGAAATAAAGCAATGAAATCAGTTCAATTTCAAGTTTTCTACAATGGCTTTAAACATGCTGCAAAAGTCACTTTCATAACAACTATCTTATACACACAAATTCTCTGTAACTTTGATGAAATAATAAAGACAATCATTCTGTGAAAGACACCTTTCTTTTTTAATATATTAAATAATATATAAAAAAAGAAGGAAAGGCAGGAGCACTGATAGAAAGGTCTGGGATGGCCATAAAGAACAATCAAAATTAACAAAATCCGCTGGCTTTGGCCAGAGGACTAGATTAACCTAAAGGAAAAAACAAAGCACTAAGAAAGAAAATATATCACAAGGTAATGTTAGAAGTCAAGTCATTATCATCATCAGACATCTCATTTCACACTTTGCCTCAGATGCTCCCTTCTCAGCACAAGACATGGGACAAGCATCAGTATTGTGGATGAACTTTAGATGAACTAACACTGATTTCAATTTTTGTTTTGTAATGGACACGTAACGCAAGAGATACTTAAAAAAATAGGATGGTTGATACATGCAGATTAATAATTAAAACTTAAATTAAGAAAGATATTAAATCATGTTCTACGTTACACAACAATACAAGAAAGAAAAAAAGAATAAACTCCTGGGACTCTGCCAAAGCATGTCAAATATAGTTGCTCCTTCATTCTTATTTTTTATGAAAATTCAACTAACGTGTAATATTCTATTTTGCGTTAGAAAGAGCAAAAATAATTTAATGCTTAAGCAGAAAAAGTTTATCTTCTTTTAATACAAAAACTGGAATGAAATAATACATGTATATTGGAGGTTTACTCTAGTGACACATGCATCAATATTTACTACAGAAGGAGAACACTGTGCTGAAAACTGTTGGCAACTACTCCTTACCCCAGAGTGCTATAAACTTTGTTTCTTATCCCTGTGACTTTCATGAACTTTTATATTGGTGTATTTTTGTGTGAATTTTCAACAAAGATGAAAGAGACTCCAGAGTTCATAATAATTTAATTATCTCTTCCACATTCATAGCTCACACAAAAAAATTTTCTATCATTTAGTTTATAAAGGTTTTACTTACATAAATGGAGTCTTTTAATCCATCTAACTGAGGTATGCATTCACTTCTTAGAATACTCCAAGTCTCATACTTATATCAGGCATACTGCAGGTATGCTTTCTCTTGTGCATGTCTCCCTCACTCTTAAGGGACTCTTGCAAAGTGAAGAACTGACAGATCTTGATCCTGATAAGGTCACAGGGACTTAGCTATATTATAGCTTTGCTTAATCCTCATTGGTTTTGCCTACTGAGCACAAGGCTGTTTCCCTGACAACACAACAGCAGTTACCACAGTATCCAGAAACACATATGATGTCCAGGTTTAAGGTATATCCCACCTGAAAATATATTATTTAATGGTATTTTCTATAAGTCATTGTAGGGAAAAAAAAGGCTGTGAAGATCTTCTGTAGACTCTTACTTCTACTAAGCTTGTTAGTATTATTTACTTCAAGGACATTCCCTAAGTAGGTTGAACAGAAACTCAGTTCTTGAATTAGTGAGTACATGGAGCAAAAGTCACAGTAAGAAGCCATGGAATGAAAGGGAATTACTGCATGTTTATATAAATTCCTATCAAGTGGGAAATACAACATGAGAGACAGCAAATAAGTACTACTTGAAAATTTAACAAGTGGGCAATAATGGCTAGCATAGAAAGGGAGGGACCACCCGAGGTCTAAAGTGAGAAGTTTGGGAACAAGTTTAAAGGCTGATTATAGAAATGAGATGGTGAGAAACTACACACTGTAGCAATATTTTACATAAATACATACGGAAGACAGCTATGTTTTTCAGTTCAAAAGAAGGATTCTACAGTAATTAAGACAAAGCATGGAACAAGAGAAAACAAACCTATCAGACTTGTAGCTGAATAAGGAAGCCATGATTCTAGAAAGCCTTCAGTAACTAATACGAGAAAAAAACCCAACTGAAACAGTAAATCTGGCCAGGTGATTTCTTAGACTTCACCAAAAAGCATGCAGTACTACAACACATATAATAGATACGATATAAAACTACTTCATTGGTTTAAAATTGTTCAAACAATACTGACAGGTTAAGTTTCTGGTGGCAGATTATTTACCCGGACACATATTAACTAACTCAGCATGAAAACAAAATACTGTTAAAAATCTTTTCTTGTGTGCACTGGCTATTGTAGCAGAAATGCACTATATGATCATGTGTGCTGTAACTCAACTTGCACCAGGCAGCTTCAGTACTGATCACGGGAATTTTATGTAAGAAATGCTCCTTGGAAGTGTCTGGATGCTTTTAGCTGAGATGAAGTGAGATTGAAGAAAGGAAAGAAGCAGATAGTATCTTGACCTCATGGTTAAGGGAAGAATGTCTGAGCCTGAGTCAGGCATTGCAATGGACTTTCCAGTAAAAAACAATTAGAAGACAAGGATTTAATCAATTGACAAGACAGTAGTTTGTTTCTAAGCAACACAGGTCACCAAGAATACATCACTCTGCTCATATAATTGTTTTCCTATTGAATATGGTTATACATCAGCTTTCAATTTTCTTTTTCAAATACCTCAAGTGCACAAGCTCACATGACAAAAAAGATCAGGCTAGCACAACTATGAAGACAATTTCCCATGACACTGACCTTCCATTTTGAGGAACAGTGGCTTAAAATGTGAAGAAAATTATTGTGGAGTTTGGGGGGTCTTTTTGGCTTTGCTTAGTTAGTTTTGTTTTTAAGCTCCCAACAAACAATGATGAAGAGGTCATCTGACTGGCCCACATTTGTCAATTTAGCCCTGGGAAGTTGGAAAAACTATGAATTCCATTGCTTTCAGAAAAAAAGTAGAATGTAAAATTTGACTTATTTTTCTACAGACTACATACAAAAAAAACCCCAAAAACAACTAAATAAAAAAATAAAGTAAACCAGAACTGGAATATTGAAAGAATGCAATAACAGATAATATCAATTTTCCTAGATGCTGAGATGGTATAGTGATCAGCAAAATGTAGTAGGCATACTAGCATAACTACAGTTACTCAAAGAAAGAGCATTTGTTGAATACCATTTGTACTTTAGTCTCCTCATGGTTCATGTTTTTGAGTAAACTCTTGAGAAGTTATACAAAACTGTTAGTAATTATTTTCTCATTTCAGTTCTGAGAAAGCTGTTATTTACACAGGTGACTGAACCACACAAAAGGTGCACATTGAAAAAACATTGACAAGAAACTACAGGGCTTTTGGAAAATGACAGACTATTTAAATTATTTTTAAAAAGAGTGTCCAGTCTGTAAAGACTAAGAGCAGTTTGCATTATCAATGCTCTATGAAATCAGTTATAAAATATTTTACACATTTAAAAAGTAATGCTAATATACAGCCAAACTATTAATTACGCGTTTTAAACCCTAATGATGAAGGAGTTTCATCTAGGAGTTAGACTTTTATAAGTACAACCACATTTAGAAAGACAGCCAATGGTATTAGACAAAGTACTTACAGCAAACCCTCAGAGTTACTTCTTAGGAAGTTTGAAACAGGTGACAGTTGCAAACACCGTTTTGCTGACATCATGTATTTTATATCTGTATAAAAGAAAAGAAAAAGACTAGTCAGAAAAGGAAGTTAATTTTCACAACTACCTTAATTTTTGCAAGTACCTTTTCAGCTGCAAAACACAGAAAGAAATAACTACAAATGCTTAAAAAAGAGTAATGACTGATGTGATAACTCTAAACTTAAAAGTCTTTTAAAAGAATTGCTAGTGAACAAACAACAAAGATTTCAAGTTCCTTCCTTTTGGAGGAATATTGGGCAGGATAAAAGCAAAGTTAAAAGGATATAGGGCTTTCTGCAACAGAAGAAGGAATAAGAAATAGGAAAATACTCTGATCAAAAAGAACACAAGCACACTCAAGGTTAGTTCATGACTAAAAGCAAGATTCTCAAATGGTACCTCATGCTTGCACCCACTCTAGAGGAACCATGAGTCCTCATGTTCCTACAAGAGTCATGTAAGAATTAAGATAGAAATAATGTTAAAATACATTTGTAGTAATTCTAATGTATGGAAAACAACCAAAATTACACTAAAACCTAAGCTCCAAATAACATATTGATCACAATTGATATTTTATTATAGTGAGGACTTCAGTGAATGGCTTTTCTAGCGCATATGGAGGTAACACATGTTTTGTCAGTTAACTGAGAATCATTAGAGCTTCCTTCACATAAAGGCTACTCCCCACTTCTTGCTCCTAAACAACTCATTTATTTCCTCTTTTTTGCAGAGGGGGTTCTACCAATCTAGGTAGCCAAGAAATTCCTCTAAAAATTCTATTACCTATTTCCTTAAGTTGCTATGGATGTACGTCAATCATACTGTAACACTGATCAGTTGAAAGATTATTTGTGAGACAAATTCTGTGCTAATACTGTGTTAAAATGGATACTGAACTGAAACTTGTCAGATTCATACACAGAATGAATATTTCTTTTCTTCTAAGAACTCTGATATCTCCCCATATGCTCTATAACTTATATAGGAGAATGTGTTGATTTCTTTCTTGTGAGATCACTTCTTTGCTGGATCCACTAGTGATTAAATCCTTTCAGACCACTGGGACTTAAACACTGAAATATTAATTTGACAACTCTGAAAGAATTAAATTATTTAAACCACACAACAAGATTACAGAATATCAGCCAACATGAACATTTACTTCCTAAATGCGCAAAATATTGTAAAAGCACAAACTAACAATGCAAAGAAAGTAACAATAAGCAGTCACATACCTCAGGGTTAGGTCAGCTGGAATAATTTGTGAAAGTATTATAAGTCTAATTAACAGTTGTAGCTGAAAAAGTAATGAAGTAAGGTTTCAATTTATACTTTTTTTCAAAACATCTTTGATGTCTTTTAACATACTTTATATCTACTAAATTAACTTCAATTTTAAAATTAAATTAGAATTTTCACCATGATTGTTAAAGAATTTAATCAAAACAAGGCATTATTAAACATACAGAATGTAGTATGTTTTGTTGTCGACAAAGGAAAAAAAAAGAGACAAAATGGTTAAGTAACTTACATCACGTTGCACAGTTGAGGGCCTGAGCAGGAGAAGGATTTGTTTCACACTTCTTGTTTCAAAATCTCTGCGTATTCTTCCAGGCTCCTTTTCCTGAAAGGAAAGTTAAGCACAGGTTAAAAAGGGACGACTAGACACAGACACCAAAATCAGACATTTTCTATTTCCTAAAAACTGATGTAGCTTTCAGTTTCAGAGAATGTAATCTTTAATGTAATGATGATAGATTTTTCTTTTTGTCACACTTAATGATGCCTTTTCAAGTGTGTTGAGGTAATTATCAGAAGTAATAGCAAACTGAAACAACCCAAATTGCCAGCATCTCCATAGATCTGTCATACAACTTTTCAATCACTGCAATTCCAATTTTTCTACCATAATTACCGTTCATTACAGCAACTACTTCAAGACATGCAAGAAATCTGCACTAATCTTAACAGCTTTACAGTAGTAATTATTGTTTAATTACCTGCTTCTCTATATATTCATTGTTTATACTTTTCCTACAAGAGAAAATTTTTTGGATTGAAGAGTTAGAAAGGCACAGCATAATTTGCCCCTTTTCAACAAAGGAATGAAGTTGATTTTGCGGTCAGTATATCATAGAAGAAAGCATGGACGTACAATGATATTTTTGACCTCACCTTTCTCCAAGTAGAGAGAGCCTTATAAAACCAGTTTTATTTTAAAAACAGTCCTAGCAGAGTCTCAAACCCTTCATCAATGGTATATGCCATTTAGAACTTTTAAAATTTCATCATCCTTCTAGACGCAAGTGGAGAAATACAACCTACACAGAGTCTTACACAGTCTATAAAATGTGACAGATCAAGAGATTATCCCTGGTTGATAAAATTAATAATTTCAGAGAACATGAAAAACTCAATATTAGCAACTGACTAAAACAAAACAAACTAAGATTTCATGTACACAATTTCTCTATTGGCATAGAAAAGACTGCTAAAATTTTAGAAATTTTCAATGGCATATTCCATTGCTGAAGAGTTTAAGACTCTTCTAGAGCTCTTTTTAAAACAAGTTATTTTTTATACAATGAATATATTTCAACCCAGTGCAACAAATCTATTACATTCTCATATTATGGGAGAGTTTAAACAGTATTAAACATCTTGTACCTTTTTTCACTTTCAGAATTAAATAACACAATGAACTCTATGCCATGAAATTTATACTTACAGCAATTTCAGTGCTGTTAACTTAAAAACCGAATAGGTTATATTGTGATTATTAATTATGCAGTAGTCAATGTTTGGAAAGTCTGGGAATGTAGTGTTCAATGATCTGAAATTATATTAAAGACCTCCTAATGAAAAATAAAAGCCCATATGAATGACTAAAATAACCCCAAAACAACCAACCCACAAACAGTTCTTTCTATTTTGCCGTGTACTAATTGATTTTTTTTGAATTTTGATGTTCTTACTGTCTGTAAAACAGTGACAGAACCAGAAAGACAGGAGCTAATATATCTTCCAACAACGTACTTGTTTCCCATGCCAGTCTTCTGAATATTATTAGATAGAGAGGTCATCCCTTCCTAAGCAGAGGAATAAATAGGTTTACAACTGGTCAGTAGATATCTCATCTCTAAGATGCTGGGTGTGCCTAAAGGCAAGACACATGGTGACAAAGCATCCGACTTAAGAAGAAATACAGGATTCTCAACATGAGGAAAAAAAATTAATTTTAATGACAGTTAAGAAAAAGAAACTCTTGTTACTTGCACAAGTTAATCACAAGAAGTACCACACGGAAATACATTATTTTCAAGTTTGCTTTGCCTAGGCTGTTCTATTTCAATCTCCAGAACAATACAAATCTGTCTCTTACGTTCCTTTCCGTTATCACACCTCAGTTATTGTTGCCTACCCACATTCTTCCGACTTCTGTCACTACTGCCGCCCCCTCAAACCAAGTGACTCTCTATCATCCACTGGCTTCCTTCTTGTTTCTTTTTCCTTGTATGGCTCCCAACCCACACTCCTCATTCCCTCCATTCTTAAAGTCATCGTCTCAGTTGCATGGAACCCATTTTTGAGACAGAAATGCTTTATTTGTAATGGAAACTGGCTTAACTTTTACTTTTTTAATATGAAGTGGCAGGATAACTCCTGCCTTGTATATTAGCTTTCATATATGCAATACAAATACTGTACTCTTGCAGTACAAGTCCTTTTCATATTCTTTCTTCTTTAGTTAACAGTAAGAAGAGGCTCAGTTCAGTTTTCAGCAGACCTGAATTTTGGAAAGGTTTGTAGCAAAGTTCAACTCAACAAAAGTGCACTTCCAGAAGAGGTGGATTCCCTTTCACGAGGATGATTTTACTGGAATTAGCACTCGCTGTCTTGAAGAAGATACATTAATGGAAAAACACAAAGAAGGAAAAAATGAACGAGCTGCTCCTTAGGTGTCTTTCTGTGAAAAGCACAAAATAGTATATTTCTCATCCCTGGTTGGAACAAAAAAATGTTTAATAATTCATTGGATAAGCTGCCTAGAACATACCTTGGGACTTCTGTTCCCTGGGGAAAGAAAATTTTGGTTCAATCTACTTCAAGACTGATCGCATTAGTTAAGCCATGGCATTGTCATGGCAAACAGCCAAATTTCTGTCCCAAGCATACACTCGGAAGTGTAATGATGATGGATCTGCTGTGTAATTCACCCACAAACTATTTATCTATTGTGATAATTATGAAAGTAAATAATACTATCTGCAAAGAAAGAGATGCATAGTTTTTCTCACTACTGTCTTAAAGATTGACATAACTCAAAGGCCAACAAATAATGAGAGATTGTATGATTACATGTGCAAAACTTTTGATAACTCTGCCCAGTGCAGAAAACTTCTGCTGCGTATTTCAAATGGCAGACTAATAGAGATAGGGAAAAGCTGCAGCTGTTTTTTTTCACAAAAAATTCTAGAATTAAATATGATTAAGGATTTAAATTAACATGAATTATTTCTAATATTAACTTCCATAAAGCCTTAGCCCAGTTAATGTCTGAAGAGCAATTGGTATTATCTACAGATCACTACTGATGTGATTAACATATCAGTAACTTGTACTAATATTGCTGGGGAGGATTAGTTAAATGATAAAATTGTTTCATGTTCCCTTTTTGGTTCTGTTGTTACTCCAAGTACATTTAAATACAGCAAAAAGGAAGATTAATTTAGGAAAAAAGCTACGGTTGTAGAAAGTAAACCTTATGTGTAACATAAAAAGTGCATCATATATACCAAAATCACTGTTGATTTTACATACACCTCTATAGCTTTCAATGTTTACAAAATAACTCTGAGTAGATCCAGTTCATCATGTAGAGCATACTCCAAAAATGCTCCTCAGTATTAAGAGGAAGCTGCCTATCCACTCATACATTGATACATCTCTTCAAAATCATGACCACATACTTCATGTCTGGATATTGTCGTCATTACAATATTTATTTTACTATCCAATTTGTTTTTGTTTCCAGAACTGCAAACATAACTTCTTCAGATTCTAAGAACAAATTCTGACTCATCACATATGGGGGATTGTCTGAGGTACAGCAGCAAAACTCCTCTTACGAGTCTATACTTTATTCATGCACCCAGACCTGGCTACTGATGTTCTTTTACCAGCTATCAAAAAATCAGTCTTAATCCTGACCACAATTTGCACTTTAACTCACCTTAAAAGCAATCAAGTGCTTTATAAATAAAACATCGCTTAAAGCCATTTAGACCTGACCATTAGCATATAAAATCACCATCTACTTGGTTCATGCAAATAAGGAATAAAGGGAGTGTAGTGGTTTGAAACTCAGGACAGGGATTCAATGGAAATTCATTGTATTTACTTATGTTTCTGTACCCAGTTATTTATCTAATCATTCTGGGCCTGTATGGCTGTGTTTGTCTGACAGGAATATTACTTCCAGGGTTTGGGGGAGGGTGTGCATGGATGGTAGGAGATACATTTTGCTTAGTGTTTAAGACTTCTTTTCCTGCTTCTCAGAGGTTGACCCAGTAGTCTTACAGGTATATGATTACTTATTAATTTAGAAAATAATCACTTTTCATGGCTGTGCCTGCATCAAGTTTTCCCTTGATTTAAAAATCATGTACCTCACTTCAAGAAGAAGTAATTAACAGACAGCCCATCATCTCTTAGAGGAGGTTATTCTCCTCAGACACAGTTAAATTACACAATACCAAGTCTTTCTTGTACCAGCTTAATAACTTTAAATATTTAAAAGACAGTAGAAGCCATTATTTCTTTCCCAATATCAATACAGTATTATTAAAAAAAAACCTCAACAAGTTGGAAGAAAAGCAGATTTTTATGCCAGTTCAAAATTAATTTTTTCTTTCCAATATTATTGCTCTTTCCTCTTCTGACAGTGACTATTGTTAAAGTGAAGATAAAGATTTTTCACCCAGGGCCAAGAAAAGTAATTGCAAGTTGCATGTCATTCCCATTTTTATTTTCGCAAATGTATCTTTTTAAATATGCCTTATGCAGTAAGCAAAAACCATTTAGTAAGTGTGGTGGTGCATTCCCTTCCTGCTCCCTGCCCCTTGGGCTGCACTGTGATCTCAGAAAAGCTCATTAGACCTCAGCCTTGACAAACAGCACCTGGACTAAGCTCCTGAGCTTATTAGAAATACTGTCTGCTCCCAGGAACTTGTGCTGTCTAGCACAAACCACTGTGAAAACTTTTTTTTCTTGCCTTAATAACAACTTAAGTAGAAAACATTTTTGTAACTGAAGTTACTAACCTGAATTGTGGCCAAGATGGAAGACTACTACGACTTAAGCCATTGACATTCTCTTGTGACTCTAGAAACAGTGGTCCTAAGCAGACCCTTCCTTTCAGAAGGAATTTCTTCTCAGAACAGATTATTAAGACTGGAATTAATTGGAATGAACTGTCCAGGGAGGTGGCAGAGTCACCATCCCTGAAGGTATTGAAACAGCTGGACATGGCACTGGTCTAGTGCTGTAGTCTAGTAGACAAGGTGGTGACCAGTCAGAGGCTGAACTTGATGATCTTAGAGGTCTTTTGCAATCTCATAAATGGTTCTGAGCTCTTCTGGCCTGCAGTGGCCTGTGATCAGCAAACTCCTCTGAGTGGGGCACTTCTCAGCAAGTCTGCTGTACTTGGAGGACCAGTGAACAATGACAGTGGATTCTGGGCTGATACCCCCACTCCTCAAGGCTCAGCCCTTTGCCTGTTGTGAAAATGCAAAAGCATCCAATGGGAGTATTTCCCTGACCTTGAGGGAAAAGTTTCACAAGTGATTACCTTGTACATACACCTTCAGGCCCGTGTGTATGCAAGTGTGAATGAGCAAAAGGACATGTACTACAAATTTTGTTCTGTAAGATTTTTAAGTAATTTAGATTTGAGATGAATTGAGATGAATTACTGTTGTGCTTACACACAAATTATATAGAATCTTTTTATAGATTATTTAAATATCAATTAAATGTGCTGTTAAGTTTAAGTGGTATTAAAACCTTTAGGCTTAAATCATTGGTCAAGTCTGGGACAAGTGGACTAGTCCAAATCTTGTGACTCTACAAGAGTGTCTTCCTTACTCATTTTTATTCCTAATCCTTTCCTATCCCTGCCCTTTTTCCATCCCCAGCCTACACGTGGATTATTTTTGGTTGGTTTTAGTTTTAGGCTGACAGATTTTAGGTTCTAGTCCAATTTTTCCTGTGTCTGCTTTAACCATTGAGTAAGTAGAACGAACTTTGTTGCGCCTTCACTTAAATTTTAAACCTGCTTTGGCCACCACCTTTGCTGGCGATTCTTTGAGCGACCTAAAACACTCATTTGTGACAGTAAACTGATACAGTAATGGTGAGTATTTTCTCACAACATTAAGCTATAGATTTATAACGAGACAGCTTAATATAAAAGGTATAATACCATATATGTGTACATGTGAATTATATATGCTTACATAGACATAGATACACACACACACACATAAAAATAGATAAACTTACTAAAATTTATTTTGAAATATTAAAAACATTTACACATGTGATCCATCAGGGTTAAAAAAAAATCCCACCATGATGCAAATATGCATTTGCCTTTATGACCACATCATCTGCTTCCAAAATTTATTGGCATATATGCAAAAAAGCCCATATTCTTGAAAAAAACCCAGAGTTCATGAATGGTCCATTAAAGAAAAGTAAACAAAAGGCAACCAAGAAAAAACATACTAAAAATATGTAAAGCCATGTCTAAGAATAATAATATTTAATTTAGCACTTAATCTAAGAACATTCAAAGGAAATTAAGAAACTAAGGTGTATACAAAAAGTAATTTAACAGCAAAAGCAGAGGTAAGATTTTAAAGGCATTATAAGGTAAAAATACTCTTTCAGACTGACCAAAATAGGATCAAAGTGAGAAATAGATAATACACAAGAAGTGACAGGAGGGCATTAGACTGATGAGTCTCTTATAGTTTAACTTCTTTTATGAAAACATCTTACAGTCTAACTTATAGAATACAGCTTTAAAAGATGGTAACACCATATCCACTTCCAATGATGTAAAACAATTCAGTCGCAGGGGGTTAGAACAAGAGGGGTTCCAGCCCAAACTATTCTATGGTGCTGTGAAATTGTAACAAACATATTAAACCTAAGACAAATGAAAAAGCTGTTGGGTAAGGTCACCAAAAAGCAGCACAGTTTAGGCAACAACAAATACTTGGTCTCTGTCTGCCACAATTGCTAGTTTAAGATGTTGTGATTTCAGAGATTGTACCTCAGTTAAAAGACAGACTACACCCTATTTTTGTAGGGACAATAAAGCAAATGGATAGCTCAGTATCCAGCTGTGCATAGCACACTAAGAATTAGTTCCAAGTTACATCAACTGATGAGCTGCTACAATTAAAACATGCTAAAACTCAAATGCTAAACTAGGAAAGAAACAACAAATTAGAAAATATGGTTTAACCTTCACCTCACACATGTTGTAAGGCATCAGCATCTTTATTTAATTCCTATCATAAATGGATTTCTGAGTCATGGCAATGCAAGGAATAGTAATTACTAGCAATAACTGTAAATTAAAATGTATCATTTTCTACTTCATTTAAATCTATAATCTGCCTATACAAGACACAGAAGGACCACACTTGCCACAAATGAGATCCAGCATATTGATCATAATGTCAAGTCAGACTGCTTCCTAATGATTCAGCTGCTGTCATTTTGTTGCAAGGACTACTGTTTTGTGCCACAGCTTCTGATTTTATTTTCTTTAAAAAATGAGCATGAAATGGATTAAATAACAAACAAGCTCCCAAATTAGGGGGGAAAAGCCCCATAATCCAAAAAGACAGAATTTCATATTATACCTAATTTTAAATGGTAAATAAAAACCCACTAAGTTCTATAAGAACAGAAGTAAAACTGTTCACATATATGAAAAAAATTTCCCAAGTTTACAACTTGACTGAAAGAAAATCTTCACATTCAGTACTACAGTACTCTAGCTAAAATATTAGAAGAAAATAGAAATGCTTTTAATTAGACTACACTGGATCTCAGCAATCAATTACTATATATCTGTTCTGTGCAGAAGCCATAACAGTATAAACAGGTATATTACTGGGGCATGAAAAACCAGGTCATTTTAAGCCTTTAAGTCTGTGTGACTGGGATATGGATATGGCAAATGTGGTCATTTTTCCATTAAAATAATTCATTATTAAATCCTTTCTTAGATTTTTAGGTTACTGACATTTTAAGGACAGAGCAAGGAAATATATCAACATCCTCCAGCTAAACAAATAGACCTCACTTTCTTTAATTCTCTTTTCTCCCTCAGAACTATTTATTTTTTTATTACTTATGACTGGACTCTGAACTAAAAGGCCTGTGCTTCAACAATTTTATTATTTTACTGATTTTTTTTTTCCACACAGCTTCACACCTAAGATTCTAGAGAAAATGGTGATTTTTTTTCCCCAGAGAATTAATCAGAACTGCCTGCTCATATTTGCTCACGTTCAGGGTTACTAGTCATTCCTTACACTCTCTGGGAAAGTGGCATTCCTCTCCCGTGAGGCACGTCATATCCAGAAAAACTGCTTTAATGAGAATTGCTTCATTAATGGTTGTGTAATCTCTATCCAGAACTTGATTATGAATGATTTTATCTTACTGCTTTACATACTTGCTGGCTTGAAGGTGTTGAAACGTTTCCAAACTTTCAATGTGCCAGCAATACAGAATGCATGTGTTTCATATTACATAATGAAAGTGCTTATCACACATCGGTAGTTTTTGAGAACACTGTGATAAATCCAGGTCCACTAAGACATTTGCTAGCAAATGTCTGTTTATCTTAACAAAATTCTAGCTGTGATGTACCGGTATTTTTAATCTGTCAGTAATGACAGTACTTCACAAAATCATATGCATGGAATTTTGGGACTTTATGTTTAACTTCTCTGATCATCAAGTTAAACATTACACATAATCTCTTCGTTGTAAATATTTTTTTTGGCAGCTGTTGAACAGTAGACTGCTAAAGAGTTGATGATAGGATTTGCTAGACTCAACTGTAGGGAAAAATCATTTTTCCTAAACTCACACATTGTCTTCTTTGTTTTGTGAGGTATCCTATATATTTAGATTATATTATTGTTTTATATTTATATCTACTTACATTGCCAAAACCTGATGTAAAACTCATACATCACAGAATCATGGAATTATGAGGGTTAGAAAAGACCTTCAAGATCATCCAGTCCAACTATCAACAGAGCACCACTACTATCACCCCAAGTGCCATGTCCAGCCAACACTAATACTAAACCTTTGTGGAAAATCAATTAGTTTGCCAGATTGATTAACCCATGTAAGAATTGTTGGTCTCCTAGTATTTCTGAGATATGAAATATACATGAAAAGAAATCTAACTGCAACTGAGTAAAGCAGAAAAAAAGTCCTCCCTTCAATGAGGAAATAGACAACTTAGAATGATGAGGGATAGTAGACAGAAATGTGAAGAACAATAAGCAGGTCTTGCATAAGAGGAAACAAAAGCTGGTAGAAATGAAACTATTATGCTTCCTGAGTACTTACAAGCTCACAGGAACAGTTGTCAGTAAAAATTATAGTAGTATCAGTTGAATAAGGAGGAGGAAGACAGGATCATAACAGAAAGCAGAGGCTGGAGAAATATTAATAAGATTCAGATAGGGTCTGAAACGGAAATTCTATAAGAATAATGGTGGGTTTTCTACTGTTCTTATGTTTAGCAATTTTGCTCTTTCACACCACAGGGTTTGAATTAATACTCCATTTATTTCTGAAACACCATTCCAAAGAACTACAATTGCAGCATTAAAAATGTAAACAGAATATACGTGGAATATACACTCCACCTGATTATTTAAAACAGAAGGATAAATAAGGGTTGCAAAAGCAATAATATGGTATAGTATCTACACTTGTCTTAAGAACTTCTTGACCCATACAAGGACAATACACACAAAAGAAGAAATAAAATAATTTAGATTTTTGCTCTCTTTCTCTCCATTTCTCCCTTTTAATGCTTTATGCTTCAACTCTGAAAATTAGCTCAGAAACTGAGACAAGTCTTTCAACCACATACAAATAGTCCAGAGTCCAAATGGTGACAAGACACCAGTCAGACAGGGTCAACATCACACTGAGGATTAAGAGGACAACTATAACTTTCTCATCAGGGTAACTGGAAAGCAGAAGTGTCTTATGATAGGATTAACTTTCAAAAAAGTAAAATATGGATCAGCACTACAAGTCAGCATAAATTTCCGAATGGTATGCCTAAAGGTTATGGTCACTGCACTTTAGCCCAGACTGTTACACAGTGAGTGGACAAATGAACTCTCAACAGATTAAAAGAATTCTATGAAAAAAAATTTTGTTCAGTATTACCATTTATCTTAGGTCTCTATCATATGTATTTTACTGATTATGACTGGATTTGGATTAAAACCAAAATGTTTCTCAGCTCCAAACTGTTTTCTCCTTTAAGTAACATGAATATCTCCAAACATCCCTTGCTAAGCCAAACTGTAATTACAATTAACTAACTCCTTAAACAGATTTGACATCTCCTTTATTAAGTAGCTACATCTTTTATTCTTCCATTATTTGTCTTGAATTTTCTGTAGTTCACCTTGCAAAACATGTATTTTTTTTCTGCTTGTTAAATTCCACATTACAATTTATGGCATCATAAACCATGGCTGAACCACACCGGCATACTCTGAACACTCTAAGTATCCTTCCTGAAAATGAATTATCAACAATAAAGCCTTCTTCACTGATGAGGATATATTCATCATAGAGAAAACAAAGCTGTAAAGTTGAAGGGAAAAAAACTGACCATATTTAAAAGTTTCTGTTGCATAATTCAGACACAGAGTATAATAAATTACAAGGTTCAACAAAACAAGAAGCTACAATTACTTAGAAACTATACTCCTAGGAGATGCTGTTCTGCATGCTGACGTTACACACAGGATGGAAATATCTACTTTTATCTTACTAAAAGGCTGGAAGTAGTAGCTCACAAAAACAGAAGTCAAGGGGACAACAGAAACAAATTATCTAAGTATCAAAAACTCTCACGAGGAAAGCAATGTTACTTCCTCTATTTCAAAAGAAGTAAGCTAGAGATATTTAATAAAAATGCTATAGTCATCCTCTTCCTTTTGCACAAACAAATCCAAAAGATACATAGCATTGGTCAACAGTGAAGAACAGAATGGAGTATTTCAGTTAGAAGGAACCTAGAAAATGTTTAAAGAGGTTGTATTTCTGTAGTTATTTAAATTTCAACGTCATGATGAAAGAAAAATATCATTAAAAAAGTGAATCACATTTAAAATTCAGGGGAAAAAGTAATTATTTTATTTTTTATTGTAATAAGTAACTTTGTTAAAGACATTATGCTGCAGCAGTAAGAAATCAATCACTATTTTTTGTTTATTTATCATTTAAAACACTGAACACTGTGTTTGCAAAAGATGTTTCAAAATCACTATGTATTTTCAAAAAAATATTTAAAAGCATATACACATGTGCTTGCACACTCATACACAATCTATACCTAATTTTTGTTATGAATCCTCATTTATTTGTATTTTAGTTATATTTGACATTCTATATCTGGTTCTTCTCTTACCATGGACCTCAAACTGTTAAAAACACTCATTAAAAAGGATTGTTGAACAGAGGTTCCCTAGGCAGCTAATCACAAGCAGCAGTTGTGTAACTCCATAAACAGAATTATGTGTATCTTAGGTTCCAAGTCTCATATTAGGCAGTACACTATTAAATTTTATTTACATAACCTATACACAAATATGGGATTAATTTGACAGTGTATCAGCTGTAAAGTCTGTCAAATACACTTATTTCTTGTTTCAAAATTAGAACAATTTTCCGTGCTTTATCTGGCCCACTAAATCAATATCATGCATTAATCCATTAAAGAAAATAATTCAAACCAAAGGACAGAATTTATTTGATTTAAAATAAGTTCAGTTGTGCTTGCCTTTTATAAGTTTGCACCTTTTCTTATTCCAAATACGATGATAAAGAATTATAAGCTCACAGAAAACAAAAATGTACATCTAAATCTTGGAAAGACACCTTTCTCAAAGTGGGGTATAAAGACTATTTTATTCCAGTAAGATTCTTCTGATGTGTGCAGCACGTATTGATCATGTATCTGCAGCAATATCAGCTTTAATGAAAGAATTTTATGCTGCTACCCAATGGTAAACTGACCAAAAGATAGATTAAGTAGACTTCACTTACATATCTTATTAATTACCACATAAGAGAATTCTTGTCACAGAAAATGTGAAAATTTTAATTTTTAAAATGGAAAAGAAAGAATAATAAATTAAGTTGTTATAATTCTATCCAAGGCTATGGTAAATTTGCAAATCCTCTACTGAACAGAATTACAAAGAAAGAAGAAATTCTACTAGCAACTTATCAGTGTTTGTGTAAGAAAACATCTAATACCAGGAGGTACCCACTATGGTAACTGCAGCTGAAACAGCTGTTTGGAATAGTCCGCCTGAGCATCTGTATTTGTTACTGTCAAAGAGAAATAACAGTATGGTGAGGGGTACAGAAAGACAAAGGGCAGAATGAGCTTTACTGTCAGTAACTATCACTGACAAGAAGAGTCACCTCTTTACTGACAATGAAGATGGGTCTACCTGAATATATGCCCAGATTAATGATACTTCAAATTCAGGATGGTTTCCAGAAGAGGCGGGAAAAATACGGTGCATTCCAACTATTGTTAATGCTTCATCCTGACAAACTCTGCTCCTCTGTTGCTAAAAAAGAACTCGTAATTGATATAATTTTGTTGGGAGCACTCACTGCATAAAAAGATAAACACACTGACAACTAGATGATCCTAAGGTGAAAAACAGCTTCTGAAACCCAAGGGCAAAGATGTGCCAGACTTCAAATATAAACGGTGTATGATGAGTTAGAACTTACAGCATATGTTTGGAATAAGGCACAACCAACAAATGAACATGGGTATAATGATGCAAATTTGAAAGTATATGATCAATGGTTTCCCAAGATATTTACCAAACAGATATTATGTCTAGTCATAAGGTTTTTTAAAGCTGGTATATTCACCAACTGCTTTTGTGTATCCTTGACAGCCCAACCAGGATTTTCTTCAGTTTTAATTTCAAATCTCAGTCATACAACATTTCTCTGGGATGAAGCAGGACATGCATCATCCCTCTGGGGAAGGAATTTCAAAACTGTATCTGCAAAGACACTGATCTGTCCAGATGTTTGGCAGCTGCCAAACATCCATATGCCAAAGAGCTTACAAAGTACCTGCAGGAAAGGTACAGAAGGGGTTTAGGGCCTACCACTCCCCACAGGACTCAAACGGATAAAAGGGATAAATATAACTTTTGTCATTGAACCAAAAGAACAATTTGAACAGTTTCTACCATCACTCTGGAGAATGAAAAGAGGATGTTTAGTGTTGCTACTTTAGAAATCTAAACACACAATTCAGAATGTGTGTAAATTACTTTCGAAAGAAAATGCATGCATAAGCCTTGGTAGGACAGAAGGGTTGGGGCAGTAGACAAAAAGAAGAAAGACACATCATCAAATGTGAAGACCTGAAGAATATGAAGTAGGAAATAAACAGAAATATAAGAGTAAGAAGAATTCTGATTGCAGGTGAGAATAAGCAACAGAGCAAAAAGAGATGGAAATGGAAATAAGAGAGACAGCAGGGGAAAATCAGGGGCAGAGTAGTACACTGCTTTAGAGGTTTACTACTAGTTTAATCACAGAATTTTCTATACTGTTTCATGATTTAAAGTGATCTATCAGTAACAATAAGGCAGTCATTGCTTCACTACACAAGTTGCTGAATTACTGTCATTTGTTTAAAATGCTTATCTGTTCCACAACTCAAAGCATGAACAATTGGATGACTTTTTTTGTATCTTTCACTAGGGCCTGTGTTCAGTCATTCTATATTAAATTAAACTTTTTTACAGAATTTGTAGTTATTTTAAGACAGACTGTTTATTCTTGTTTAAATCTTCTAGTCAGAGCCCATACAATCAAATAAGAAACTGCTTATGAATAATTCAAAGATTTTGTTAAAACTGTATTTCCATAGCCATTAAGCAGAAGCACAATACTATCCCTGACAATATCAGCAACCCCTACACTCAAGAAGAAAAGAAAACATTTATTGGATCAAGAAGAAAAGAGAACATCTATTGGAATCAGCCTAAGAGCAAAATTATACTGGCATAAGAGGAGAGAAATGAGCAACTTGAAAGACAAATCATTACTGTAGAAAAGAAGTTATAGTCTATGTACTAGCATTACTGTGCTATGATGCACCATTAATTTTTTATTAAAGAAGCAAATGGGCATGTTAGCCCACAGTCTCTCCTTTGTCTATCTACATCAAAATCACTTTGATTGTAACTATTTACATCATCAGTTTTACCCTAATTAGCTAAGTACTGTGGATTAAAGAACAATGTTGAAAACCTGATGTTTTACCAGGAATACTTCCAATGCAGAGCATGCTTGACCAATGTCCTCTTTCAACATAACAAGAAAGAACTATCCAAGGCTTTTAAGTGCTGGCATTCGTTCCTAGAATGCTAGCCAAATTCCAGATCACTTGGTTACATTATGCTTACTTGCATTCCTTCTCTACTCCAAAAACAGACACACTATTCTTATTTTTATACTCTAAAAACATAACTGAACAGAATTGTTAGTACACAATAGCCATACTATTTCTGAAAGAAAAAGGAGTTGCATTTTAGTAACCTCCAAGAGGATTCTAGCTACATTACACACATTCTTTAATAATGCTAGACAAAAGCCACAGTAAAAGAATGTAGGACAAATGCGCCCAGTTAATGAGCATTTATTGAATTACAAAGATAAAATAACAGCTGATGAGGCCTTGAGACTATTCCAAGTACAACTCAAAGTATTTCAGACCATTGTATATAAAGTAACTCATCCACAAAATTATATACTTGCAATTTGTAGCTGCCTAGAAAAATCTGATTTATTAACTGGATTTTTATCTTGCAGAAACATTATGCCAGAAAATGAATTAAAATGTGCATGACAAAAAAGAACCATCTGAACTTTACTTACTACTTTGCTGCCTTTTTTTTTAAAAAAAAAAAAAAAAGCCAACTGGAGAGAGCTTTCATTCATCTACACCAATCACACAACCATTCTATACATAAAAGAATGACTACAAGAAAGGTTCACATAACTTCAGTTCTGACTGTATTGTGACACAGATGTGAGTGGATACGTGTAATTACTAGGATTGACTAAAACCATTTTCTGACAGTATGTTTTACATACAATTTCCTAAGGCAGAGAAACAGTGACTCAGAATTTCAAGACTCTGTCTAAGCCATAGAACTAAGGCAATTTGCGTTGCTTTGATCCTCTTCGTTCCATCCCTAATGGAATTCTCTTCTTGGCTAGCTACCTGTACCAGTCACATTCCTCAATGAATCTTTGTTCAATTCCGGTCTCTAATCATCAACTTTTTTTTATCCCTTGCCTACTGCTTTTCCAGCTAAACTCCTAACACTAAGGAAGCATGGAATCCTCAACCCAAAATGCCCACCTTTCTAACAGAAAAAAACAAATAACCATAAAGGAAATAAAGAGGTAATAAACCCAAAAATAAACTATTTAGAAGAAGGAGATGCTCAGAAATGGGAAATGAAATTCAGTGACATCACAGCAATGTCTCCAAAATAAAAATGTCTTTAATTCCTCATGTCTTTGTTTCGCACGCTTGTTTAAAGCTGTATCAACATGCCAGCCTATATTTCTCAGGTAATTTACTGTGTCCTTAAGACATGTATGTACTCATTAGAGAGATTCTAATGAGCTTACTACTTCTTTTCATTTTGCTTATGTGAATTTTTAATCTGTCAGGCAATTTGGTTCTTTCTTTCCATCATTTACAGTGAGCTGTTACTGTTTTGATGCTTGAAATGGTTAAGAAGCACTGCCTACCTTAAAGCTGCAAAATCTTTCCAAAAACTTTCAAAGTCAGTAGTGGCTCTTTAGAAAACCAACCAAACTAACTAGCAAACAAGAAACAAACCAAACTTCCCTCCACTTTAGTAAATTTCTAAGTAGTCTCACGAATTAAGCCAAATGGCATCGATATTTCAAATGTTATCCAATTAAATATTCCACTATCTGCCATAGCTGATTATAACTTCTGCCAACTACATCACACTGAAGATAAAAAATTCTCACTTGAAGCTGAAAAATCCTTCAGTTCTTGATTCAAACATGCAATTGCTACAACTGAACTAAATGGAACTGTATTGTCTCAGATACAACCTGCAAGTTACAGATTCTGCTTAAGAAGATTAAATTATTTTACTTGGTTACCAGTACACAAAAGAATCACAACAGTCAGCCACAGAACTCCACTTGTTCCTCACACTGGAAGCACTTTGCCCTGTCTCTTAATAGTGTCAGAACTTCTCTGCACTTCTCTTGCCTTAATCCTGCCCAGTAATTTACTGAGATTTACTCAAGATGAACCTACATACTAATAGTTCATTTTGCAGTACAGAAAACTGCACCCAGTCACAATATTTTCCTGCACACGGAACACCTGTAACTTTCCAAACTTCATTGTATATTTTTATCAGTATTGAACACGCTTGTTTTAAATATAAAGATAAATATAATATAAATATAATTTGTTTTAAATATTATATTTAACCAGCAAATGAAGATCTTGCATATGTACCATTAACATTACCAAGGGTTAGTTCTGCAACTACTTGAAGTGGGGGACTTTGCTTTGCAGAGCAGACTCACACCCTAGTATTCTTTGTGCAGATAATAAAAAGATGGGAATATGCCAGAGGAATCGCAGTTCTCCAGAGACACAACCTCTCAGCCAAGACTGAGAGAAAATAAAGATGGGCAGCAAATGTTAATATAAAATGCACCTATTATACAATTATTTGAAGTGAGATTGCACTTGAAGTATCAGTTGAACCTGTCAGATCCCTAATGCTCCTGTTTAAGAATAACAGAACAGCTAGAGAGCTGGAAAAAAAAAAAAAGAGCAGAGGATGCAATCTGAAAATACACAAAACAATGCAATTCTTTGCATAATGAAGAGTAATCTAATTTTTTCACACAAAGACAGGTTAAGTTATGGAATTTCTTACCACAGACCACTGTCAATATTCAACACCTACAGAGATTCAGAACTATCTGCATGCGTTCATGGAAGAAAAAGTTAATTGTATTAGCTTATGTCAATGCATAAAGTCCTTCACCACATTCAATGGTGGCAGGGAGAATGTTCTGTATGGCAATGGAGTATATGCTAACAGATCTTAGTATATGGTATCTCCCCCATTTCCTCCCCAGAATCTTTTATCGATCATTGTTAAAGACAGGAGACCAGACTAGACCTACATGGGGTGTGACTCAATATAACTGTTGTCTTGTGGCAACAGAGAAAACCAAGTTAGAAGTCAGGACAAGCTTCCACAGGCTGCTTCAAAGAGCCAGCAGGGCCCATGGGGCTGAGAAATGCACTGAGCAAGCACCTATGGAAATGTGGCATGCACAAACCTCAACATCATGATTTTTTTGTTTTGAGTGTGATCCTTTTCTGTTCCCAGTATAGACATGAGGACCCAGAGGTAACCAGAGGAGAATATATGTGATGCAGGAATAAATTCAAAACTAAGTTTCAAAGAGGACATGATCTTTGATCATGTCAGATGGAATAAATACCCTGAGATTAGCTCAAGTGGGTAGAGCATAGTGCTAATAATGCCAGGGTTGCAGATTCAATCCCAGTATGGTCTATCTGCTTAAGAGCTGGACTTGATGATCCTTGTGGATCCAACTTCCAACTCAGACTATCCTGTAATTCTGTGATTCAAATAACATAAAGTAAAATTATTAATAAACCAGGAGGAAACAGTGAAAAGAAGCCCTTGGAGAAGTGGTGGCTATTTAGCCTCTTTGTAACTTCCCAGGAAAAAGAAAAAAGAAGCAAACAATATAAACCATAATATTAAAATTTAAAAAATTAAAATAAATAAATAAATAAAATATAAATAAGAAAGTTATTTGAAAAAAGTATGTTTATAAACAATCTTGTTGATACAGGAAAATGCAAATTGTGGTGCACAAAAGGAAACTACTGAACCCAATCACTCTTTAATTACTCTGTGTCAATTTACTTCTATTACTGTCTGCACAGCTTCACTCTAAATTAAATTTAATTCAAGAATTCAGGTACTGCTTCATTTGACTTTTCCTGATCTTAGCTGTATTAAGTTGCAGTAGTTCCTTCTAATTAATTCCTCCTCCAGTTTATTATCTTCAACATTTAGAAGTATTTTGATTGTCCTTTTGTGATAAAGTTTATTGGTACTCACTTTCAAAACTGGACTTTGCCATTTTATTCTTTTTGCATACCATTATTAGGTCCATGTTATTCAAAACTAATGTCCAAAAAAGCTATAGGTTTGGTTACATAATAGATTTTTTTGTTCTTCATATGTGCAGCTTCTTTCAGATGGGCAAAAGGAATGAAATGGAACAGGTGATCCCTGACACTTTAATTTCTACTCAACAGGTTGATGCCTGAAAAAAAATCTGCCTGGTGTCTTCTATTCCTTTTATAAACTTCTATTCCTTTTATAAACTCAGCCTGCAAACAATCCTCTACTCTTTCAAAGCAAGTCCACAAGAAGATGCATGAAGTTTAAAATAAAGACAGAGTTTTAGGTGAAAAATTAATATGCGTTCCACAACCTCATGCTACTGTCTAAAATCTACATCATCCTAAGTACAGAGTCCTGTGAAAAATCAGTAAAAAGTAAAAAAGAGAAGTAAAAAATAGAGAGCACAGTGAATAAACAATGTTATTATTTTAAAATACTGGTGTTTTCAGCACGGGTAGAATGAGAGAAACACTTACTTTACTTGTTTTCTGCAATTATTTTCCTCTAAATGGTCTCTGGACTCAGCTTTTACAGCGCAGAACACAGACATCTTTCCAAGATCTTAAATTCAGGGAAAGAATGAAGTAAAATTTGATTAATACATTATCCCATCACTTCTCAGAATAAAGAAAGCTGCATTAATTTTTTAAAAGTTAAAACAGACTTAGATGAAACAGCAAGCCACTACTGAATTCAAACATGAAATTCCACATCTTTCTCATAGTTCTAGCTTATCTGAGTAAGATTTTATTATGTCATCTCAACAGACAGAAAAACTCATATTAATTTTAAAGAAAATCAGGTGTTTGGAAATTCATTGAATGTGATCTTGAAGGAATGCATTCCATAAAAAAAAAAAATCCAAAGACACAGGAAGTATCAGCCTTTCAAAACCAGAGGTGATAGGGAAAGAAGTTCTGTACTTAACATAAATCAATGCTGGTTTGCATGTTTTAAATTAACATAAGGTTCTGTTAATGACTACTTGCAACACCTAACTGTATCCAAACATAAATACATCTGCATTGATTTCTGGAGCTATGGGGAAAATTCCATGATGAATCTAAAATATGTTAGCTCTTTCCTCCCTGACATATCAGAAAAACACTCTGATGATAGAGCCACCCACTACAAATACTATAATAAAAATATTAAAAATTTGAGCTTTGTTCTTCCCCTAAGGTGTATTTTTATAAGTTTAGACATATGCAAAACTCTGAATCTTTAAAAGAATATAAATATTAATTTAAACATCTGTCCTAAAAGTACTTCCTCTCTCTTGAAATTTCCGTTACATCACTCATTCATATGCCACTGACTCTCCACTAACCTTTTCAAGATTTATATATACCTAATCAGTTTTACATTTATATTCTTACTCTCAAGGATTTAATTTGATTTAAAGCACAACCTCTGTCAAAGCACACAGATTTAATCTGAGGAATTCTGTTTGTTCTCAAGGAACACAATCTGTAACACACCAAGTCATGTCAACTTTTGGTAACTGTAACTTCTGAAAATTATCATTAGTTTGTTGTCTGTCTGCCATTAGCCACTAGATCATCTTGTTCCTGCCTTTTGTAATCCTTCACAGTTCGGTACTGTGCTGAAAGGTACTTCAAAACTTGAGCAGTTATACTATCTTTTCCAAGGGGGAAAAAAAGGCCAATTTAAATACCCACGGTGTGCAGTGCATTTTCCAGACGCAGTTCTCTTCCCCATGCTCTACTACCACACGCTTCAAATAGGAGCACTGGAAACACGCATGGTTGTTTCGGTGTGATTCCAGACCAAAGATGACTTAATGCAAACAAAAGCTGAGCAGGGACAGTCTCGGCGGGGCTGGGCTCCCGCACGAGCAGCTGTCTGGCACAGGGACGCTGCCGAGCCTCACGCCACCAGGAAAACACCGCTCTGGAAGAGCAGCGCGCATTTCGGACTGCCAGCGCTCCTCTCGGCACTCCCTCCGCCTTCCCGCACGGCGCCAGTACAGTAATAATAGTAATAATGTGTGCTCTTATGGGAACGGATTTGGGAAAATCACCCTGGAGTAATTCTCTCTCTCCCGCCAGGCTGCGTTTTGCAGAATCGCAAGAATCAACCAGGTCGGGAAAGATCTTTGAGGTGATCGAGTGCAGCCTGTGACCCAGCACTACCGTGCTCAACCAGAGCACGGCACCGAGTGCCACATCCAGTCCTTCCTCCAACACCTCCAGGGACGGTGACCCCACCACCTCCCTGGGCAGCCAATTCCAGTGTCTAATCACCCCTTCTGCCAAGAAATTTCTCCTGATTCCCAGCCTTTTAGACTGTGCTCTGCACCACCCGCACCACCTCACGAGCAAACACGGACCGCGCCGGGGTCGGGCGGAACGGGGAAGTGGCTCTTTAAACAAACACACGTGGGAAGCGCAGCCGGCGCAGCCAGCGCTCCCTGGGCTGCAGCTCCGCTCCTTCAGCCCCGCAGGGCTCCGAGGCAGCGAGCAGAGCCCGCAGCGACCCCCAGCCCCCCAGCTCGGCCCAGCTCGGCCCGGCCCGGCCCCGCCGCGCCGACCCCGCCTCAGCCCCCGCCCGCCCAGCACCTCCCCCGGGGCCGCCCCGCCCCGCCGCGCGCTCACCTTGCTCCGCGCTCGGGGACACCGCGCGCCCGCCCGCCCGCCGCGCCTGCGCGCCCGCGCCGCCGCGCGCCCCGCCCCCGCCGCGCAGGCGCCGCCCGCGGTCGCCGCGGCAACGGGACGCGGAGCAGGGAGGCGGCGGCGGCCGCGGCGCCTCACGACATGTCCCGGATCCTGTGCGAGTGGCTGAACCGCGACGTGAAGCTCTCCCGGCGCATCGGTGAGTGGTGCTCCGCTGCGCGGGGACGGGCAGGGCCTGGCCGCGGGGGCAGCGGGGTCAGCAGGGTCAGGGTCCCCCCGAGGCCCTCCCCTGACGGGCCCGCCCCCTTCCCGCGGCCACGTGCCTCCGCAGGTACATTCTTAATCTTCATGTGCAAGGCAAGGACCACAGAATCGTAGATCCGTCAGAGTTGGAGGAGACCTTCAGGCCCATCCAGTCCAAGCAAGCACTCTGTAGTGCTCCTGTAACCCTTGAACCACTAAACCACGGCACTCAGCGCCAGATCCAGACACCTCTCGAACACTTGCAGGCATGGTGACTCCTTCACCTTCCTGGATAATATATTCCAATGCCTGAAAATTTTCAAGCTGACGTTAATTCTCCTCAAGGGGCAGGTGCTCTCAGGAGATAGAAGGTGCTCAAACTTAACCTGCTAATAAGGACTCGAGAATTTTAAAAAAATTTTGTATGTTTGGAAAGTAGTGCTTTGTTTTGAATGGCAGGTGTTTTGCTGGCATTGGAAAAGCATTTGTTCTGCAAGGAGGGAGCAAAACCTTCAGGAAAATTAGACAGATGGGCAATCAACAACTGTATGAAGTTTAACAAGGTGCCAAATTTTGCACCTGGGATGGGGCACCCCTGGTTGTGTGTATGCACTGGGGAAGGAGATGCTGGAAAGCAGAGCCACAGAAAGGGACCAAGGGATCCTGTTCAATAGCAAGCTGCACATGAGCCAGCAGTGCCCTGGCAGCCAGGAGGGCCAATCCTGTCCTGGGGGCATCAGGTACAGCATCACCAGCCAGGCAAGGGAGGGGATTGTCCCACTCTGCTCTGCACTGGGGTGGCCTCACCTTGAGTGCTGGGGGTAGTTTTGGGTGCCACAATATAAAAAAGACATTAACCTGTAAGAGAGTGTCCAAAGGAGGGCCATGAGCATGGTGAAAGGTCTGGAGGGGAGGCTGTGTGAGGAGTGGGTGAGGTCACTTGGTCTGTTCAGCTGGGAGGAGACTGAGGGGAGACCTCATTGTGGCTTTCAACACGCTCACATGGGGAAGCAAAGGGGCAGACACTGATCTCTTCTCTGGGGTGACCAGTGACAGGACGTGAGGGAATGGCCTGAAGTGTGTTGTGAAATGTTTAGGTTGGATATTCAGAAAAGGTTTTTCACCCAGAGGGTGGTTGGGCACTGGAACAGGCTCCCTGGGGAAGTGGTCATGACACCAGCCTGACAGGGCTCAAGAAGCATTTAGAAAATGCTCTCAGGCTGATGGTGTGACTCTTGGGACTGTGAAAGGTGCTGTGAAAGGACAAGAGTTGGAGTCGATTCTGATAGGTCCCTTCCAACTCAGCATATTCTGTGATTCTGTGATTGTATGAAGAGGAGCACATTAGAGCCAGCTTTATTTTTCATTTGCATTGTGTGTGGAAAATTTAGTAATTATAGTTTTTAGATATTTTCAGAGTCTCAGTGACAATTGCACCAATGTTTGCATTTTTAACACTGAAAATTGGAAATTATTATGTAAAGCTGATGTTGCAAAATGACTACACAAAAGGTATATTTATTTGTGAGTTGAAAACTATTACTCCTAAAATTCCTTTGAATTATTTAATAAACTTTGGATTTAGTTTGTTATAAACACAATAACAAGGTTTATTACAATTAATATTTGGATTCTTTTAATTATCTTATTTTAAAAACCCTAACAAACACCAAACCTCCAAACTTAGTTCCAGGATCATTTCCAGAAGAATTTTCTACTGGCTACCTCCTAGGAGAACTTCTACACAAATATGGTCTTCAGAATGACTTTAAACAATTTTCACAGAACAGGTTAGTACATATGGGTAATGCTTGGTCTCACATAAAGTAATAGGTCTCTTACATAATGTAGACAAAATATGTATTTTCTCAGCTAGGATTTGCTAATGCAGTGTACAACTTCTTGAGATTTATATTTTTCAGTAATTCAAAAGCTAAATATGTTTGATTCTGATTTTCTTCAAGAAAATTATGCATTTTGATTGTAACTATGAAAGTATCAGGTTAAACCAAAAGCTCAAAAAGCTTTTCAAGGATGTCTCTAAGATGGGGAATAGTGGCACTCTGCCCATGAGCTATGTAGAGTAAGGAATACAGAGTTGTGTTGTGGTGGTGACCATCACATTTTCACTGAAATGAAAATGTTGGAAAAACATTATGAGGCTCTGAGTGGAGCTCTGGCAGAAGATCATATAAGAATTTGTAAGTTTACAAGTAATCTGGTGTAATATCTATAATCAAGAGAAACTGTAAAAGGGGAAGTTGAAAAATCTTGTGCAGGTCTGTGAGCTTTTGTACATTGATGATGCAATTAATGAGGTTGGCTGTGTTTTGTCAGACCGTGGTGCACAGGTACATTGAGAGTTCCAGGCTGTACAAAATCTTCCTGTTTCTTCTGAACCTGTGCTTTTATGTTCTTTGAACTTCTAATGTGTTCACACCCTTTCCTATCCCAAGTTCCACCAAACTGTAGGAGAGCAGGTTGAGCACAGCTAATAAAGGCAACCAACAAAAAGAAGTTTTGCACAGCAGTTTTTGAGCTCTGCTTCTAGGACTTCTAGATCTCTTAGGAGTTTCTGGGATCATTGGAAAACTCCAGGTAATTCTTATAGTGCCTGCTGTTGCTGGGAAAAATAACTTTAGGAGGCTTTTATTTCTTCTAGCAAGCTCTAGCACCTTCTAAGAGGTTCTCTCAATTCTTAACAAGTAAAAGGATGCTAGAGCTCTTGTCCCCAGCTGATTAGAGAGGTGCGTCTAGTGAAGACGCACTTCAATAGGTGCAAGAAGTGGTTGGAAACTGCTGAGACAGTGCATGTATGCTCAGTGAAGGTGGGGTTGCATGACTGGACATGATACCCAGTACCCATTGGAACAGCTACTCAGTGTCAGAGGCCTCAGCTTGGAAAGAAATCAATTCTCCCTCAGACTGATAAGAGTGCCTTCAGAAGGGGGAAGTGGTGGCTTTGCCTGCAGGGGTGTGTGCTCACGGAGGAGCAGTGTTACCAAGTCAAGCTGTTGCAGAATGGGGTCGCTACGCTGGATCTTCTCTGAGACACTGCAGATACAGGAACCTGGACCCACAGCTGTGCTGAGGGAGAGGCTGGCACAATGTAGCTTTGCTGCTGGCGTGGGCTGGACAGCTGCCCACCAGGGTCGAGCAACAGCCCTATGGCAGCTACATACAAGTGTCCCTGACCCCGGCAGGCCCAGGTTCACTGTTGTTGGGATCACGGTCCCTGGCTGCGGGCTGTGCCTCCCTGCAGGGTAGACACTGTTTCCAGTTAAGCCAGAGTATCTAGGGAGGGATCCTTAGCCCCAGAATAACAGAGACACTGTAACATACAGTTGACACCACTCTGGGCATCCAGAGTCTAAAGGACCCGGAGCTCCCTGAGCAGCAGACTTTTATTATGGGGACACGAAGCAATCACATACGAGCCCGGGGGAGGAACAAGGGAGGGACAAGGGGATGAGGGCCAACTGGGAAGGGAAAGGGGAGGAGAAGGAAATACAGGCAGGGGTACAAATCAATCATCAATCGTATAACAGAGAACAATCTAGAAACTAAGGATGATGGACAGGAGGTGGGCAGGTGGCAGGACAAATGGGGAAAGGGCAGCCAACCCCTAGGAGACCCAGCCCCCTTCTGGAGCTTACTACTGCAAACTCCACCCCAGGGGTGACCTTCCAGAGCCTCCTAGGGGTGGGGGGGGGGGGAAGGGGTTTCTGGGGACCTGAACCACCACAAGAGCAGAATTGCTGTGTTAGGAAAAGGAGGTGACTGGCAGCTGGTGACTTCTGTGAGGAAAAGGAAGGTGTCTGCTCCACCTGCTAAACCGCAGCTGCAGAACAGGTTCCTTGCAGTGGTAGCAGATGAGTGCTGGTGGCACTGTGGGACAAAAGGTCTGAAAAGGTGAAGTTTAAACCACACTGGAGCACCAGGAGGAGCACGTGGGAGATAGCAGTGGGAGACTTTCTCCTCCAGGAGATGGAAGTGCCATCTGCTGACCTGACACACTAGCCAGAGAGGTTTGCTGCATGCTGGAAGTTCAGTCCAGAGCTGCAGAGACTTCCGCAGATATTCCTGCTGTTCTCTCTGAACACCAGGGATACTGCCAGAGACCAGAAGCCAAAAGCATGAGTGTTTTATTTTTAAAGAAGTATTTATTTTTCTTGCTTCTGCTGCTGGATGGGCTTGCTGAGGTTCTAAAGGTCAACAAGTGGTTGTGCAGATGCTGTCCACTGCAGGGATTTTCTTTTCGCAGTCATAGGATCCTCTTTTGAGAGGGAAGACTGCTACGAAGAGATGGGATCCACCTGACCAAGTTGGACAAGGAAATCATTGCCAGCAGCCTGGCAAACCTGGTGCCAGGTTTTAAAATGGGAATGAATATGGATGAAGTGGTTAAGTCTCAAACAAGAGAGGAAGTGATGGCCTAGACTGGTAAGCAAGAGGAAGGTGGTGTGAATAAGAGCGGCAGAACAGTGCAGAAAGCTACCCACCCCAAATGTATGCATGCAGTTAAGGAAGTGCTGAGAAGACAGGATTACGGGAGAAACATTCACACCTTTTCTAAATTACTCTAAATCTTTTTTAAATCACACAACTGGCTGCCTCTCTGAAGTGCCTAAATAGTGATGCATGCAGCATGGGGATCAAACAGAAGAAATTAGAGACCTGTGAGCAGTTCCTGGGTAATCATTGCAATCACAGAGAGGCATAGCTCCCAGACTGGTGCACTGCCATGGCTTGATATAGGCTCTTTAGGATGGACAGGCTGGGAAGGTGAGGACAAAGAGGAGCTACTTTCTATGTGAGAGAGCAGGGAAGATCCAGAACCTGCCTCTGTAGAAGCCGTTCTTTGTTGTCTTCCTGCATCAAAAAGATGGCAGAATATGGCTCCATTCATCAGCCTCCCTCTCAGATTCTCAGATGAGTATCTACCATGCTGAGGCTGAGATACTTAATGTCTTCCCTGTCTTAGTCTAGTAAATAAAACTCACACTCAGAAATCCCAAGTGCCTGAAACTAACAGGAACATCTGCACCAGTTGTTTACCCTGTGTGATCTGGAAAACCTCCAAGGATGGAGACTACATTACCTCCCCAGGCAATTTATTTCAATATACATGATTGCCCTCATGGAAAAAAGTTCTTGGCTTATGTCTACATAGAAGGTCAACAAGAAGGGCTTTTACAGGTATCTCCACAGTAAAAAGAAGGCTGGGGAAAATGTGGGCCTGCTGGGACATGCAAAAGACTAGGGTATCTCAAGGCCCTGAGACATATAGGAAACTCTGCAGCAACAAAGATTTACCCAAGGAGAAGGACCAGTTTAAGGAGCATTTAAATAAATGGGAAATACACAAGTCCCTGGGACCTGATGGAACATACTCACCCAGGCTGAGTGACCTGGCCGATGTTGTTGCTGGGCCACTCTCAATAATCTTTGAAAGTCTGTGATGTTTGGGGGAGTCCATAGGACCAGGAGACTGCAGCTGCTGCTCTTCTCTTCATGGAGTGCAGGGAAGGAGAAGTGGTGATGTACAAGCCAGTCAGCCTCACAGAATAAAAAGTTAAGAGCTTCTCAATGCATGTCAGATGATTTCTGGTAAGAGGGCTCATCTTAACCTTGAATCAATGGCAGAAAAATGCTCAGTACTTGTAAGCTTCAGTTCAGTATAAGTGTGTAAGAAATAAGGCATGGACTGTTGCAGTGAGAATAATGAACTCCTGGACAGTTTAATCTAGAAATAAGATGAATACTGTGTTACCAGAAGGTCTTCAGTTAAAATTAGATATGTCTGTAGAATTATGCTGGATCTTGGCTGACCTCAGAAGCTTGTTGCTCCATGTGAAGGAACTATTGTGAACTTCAGCAATAGGGCAGTATGGAAAGCATGATCTTCAGACTCAGACCGAAGTTATGGCTATGTCTGATGAAATTTGATGGGCTGACTGTTATGAACTGATAATTTATTGTTACTTGGTTTTACCCTGTGTATCTGTTGATCTTGAGTGCTTCTCCATGAGAACCTATATATCAAGAGAAATATTAGCCTGCAAGCGACTATTAAGTTTCAAATATAAATTGCTCATTTAGAACATAGACTTTGTTTTCAACATTGCTTCAATGTGTCCATTTGTTTTTCTTGGAGAAAAAATATGTTGAAGTGTTGTAAGGGTTAACAGATAATACAGACTCTTTTTTTTGTAATTTCTGATGTTTTAACTGGTAAGAGTTCGAGTGATTGATACAGCTAATATAGAAACTTCATTCAAACTCCTTGTATGTTTGGTGGATGGTATACCATTAGCTGCAATTGCAGATTAGTTTTTGCTTTTAGATGTACTTTGTGTGCACATATATCAGAATTTATATAATCCTATGGTCTTTGTCTTTTCAAAATGTTATGCATAATAATCAAATCATTTACCTGTACAGCAGTATAAAACTTAATCCAAATGTGTATCACATTATTTAAGGAAGTCCTCTGTGGGTTGTTTTTTTTCTCCTCCTTTCTTGGTGTAAGTGTCATGACTGTGCTTAATGCAACAAGTTGGAATTGAAAATAAGTTTATGTTCTGGTTTTTTTTGTGGTTGTTTTTAATCATATAGAGGTGCAGACGCAAAAATTAACAATTTTTCTCGCCTGGAACCCACACTTCACCTCCTTGGTGTGCAGTTTAATGAGAATATGGCCCAAGACATCATGACAAAACAACATGGGGCTGCAACAAATCTTTTATATGAATTGTATATTGCGTTAGAAAAAAAGAGGAAGGCAAAGCTCCCTGGAGTAGCTATGGAAGCAATGAGACCTGCAGCAAAGCTTAAGTCTACTGAAAGTGGAAATCGAGAGGTAACTAACTATGCCTGTTTTGTATAAATACAAAAGAGGTAGCGTATTTACATGTACCTTTCAATCATGTTTTGTTCTTTCCCTCTCTACTTTGTACATCTCCTGTTGAAACCCAGTACTTAAAAGGAAAAGAAGTAGTCCTTTGCTATGTCTTATACAGGGGGTTTGCACAGCTTATCAGAAACTCAGTAGGATATTGATCTTCAGTGTTTCTTTGTTTTGGTTCACTCTGTGTTACCTGCTCTGTTTTCAAGCTTTCTCCAGACCTAAAATATTATAACAACAAAGGCTAGTAGTTGTTCAGCAGCTGCCTTTTTACTTCTTTGATGAGTACAGATTGCAGACTGCATTGCGGTCTAGGTATCAACTCAGACTAATTTCCCCTCCAGGAAACCTATTTATAACTATGCCGAGCTCTGTGCCACAGTGGTTTGGTTCATTCTGTTGCACATCTCTCCATATATTTATACTGCACTCCATTCTGCAATATGCTGAGAAATACAGAGAGAAAAAATAAAGGGAAAAGAGAACATCTAAGAGGAAGTCAGTGTTGATGTGGTAGGTTCTGTTAAAGACTTCCTTCTTGTTTTTGGTAGTAATATTAAGTATGTCCAGACCATTATTTATTATCAGGATGAGGAGTTTTTAAGAAGGTATATATAATGAATTAAATTAACCTGGGAGAAATTTCACTTCTTTTTTTTTTTTCTTGCACTGTTTCTTAAAATTACAAGCAGAAAGTTTAGCAACAAGTGCAAGGATTGTACTGGAAAGTTGAAATATCCCTTCACATGTAGAGAAAAAGAAATTGAGCAACTGAGAGTAAGTCCTATCTTTAGACAAGTTTAGAATGGAATTTGAATCATGGAATAGTTGAAGTTGGAAAGAGCCTCTGGAACTGACTTAGTTTATCCCCCCTGCTCCAAACAAAGCCAGCTATAGCAGGTTACTCAGGACCTCGTTTTGAATATCTACAAAGCTGGAGAATTTCAGAAAAGAAATGCTTTCTTACCTCCCCTCGTGCAGCATGGGGCAAATCTTGTGGCTGAAGTGCAAATATGGATGGCTCCAGGCTGTTCAGAAAGGACAGGAGGGGAACAAGAGGCTAAGGGGTTGCCCTCCATATCAAGAGGTGGATTGGATCTGAAGAGTTGTCTCTGAGGGATAGACATGGGCACACTGAAAGCCTGTAGGTAAGAATCAGAGACCAAAGTATGAAAGGGAGCTCTGTGGCTGGTGTTTACTACAGTCTGCCTGACTAAGGGGAGCCTATTGACAAAGTCTTGGTCCAGCTACAGGAGGCATTGCACTCACAGGCTCTTGTCCTTCTGGAGGTCTTCAGCCTCCCCAACATCTACTCGGAAGGTAACACAGGGAACTGTATACAATCCAGGAAACTCCTGGAATGGAGGATAACTTCTTGAGCCAGGTAATAGACAGCCCTACCAGAGAGGATACGGTCTTGGATCTGATGGTCACCAATGCAAACACGATAACTGGGGACATCAAGAGCAGAGGCAGCCTGGGCTGTGGTGACCATGGGTTGATGGAGTTTTAGTCCCAAGGCATCAGCTAAGGAGTAAAGGTGAACTTCAGAAAAGCAGACTTCCAGCTCTTTAGGGAGATAGATCACCTGAGAGGCTGCCCTCAGGGACAAGGGAGGAGAACAGAGGTGGCTGATCTTTAAGGAGTTCTTCCATAGTCAACAAGAGCTAGCAATTCCCAGAAGCAAGAAATCAGGCAAGGAAGACAAGAGAGTGGCATGGCTGAGTTAGGGAACTGCTGGGAAAGCAAACACACAGACAGCTGAAGCTGGGGCAGGTGAGCTGGCAAGAGTATAAAGATGAAGTATGTTTGTGTAGGGATGGAGTGATGAAGACCAACACAAAGCTGGAACTGAACCTGCAGGGGACACAAAAAATTGCAAGAAGAGCTTCTATAGGTATGTTAAGCAGAAAAGGAAGGTCGATAAACAATGCTGGAAAACTGGTAACAACAGAGGAGGAGAAGGCTGAGATACTCAACTTTTTTGCCTCAGTCTTCACTTCTCAGTCCTCAACCTTTTGAGTGTGTGGACCTCTTGGCAGGATGGGGACTGGGGGACAGGATCAAGAAGTGGCCCATGGGAACGTGATGAGATTTATGAAGACCATGTGCTGGTGCTGCACTTGGGTTAGGACAGCCCCCAGTATCAGCACAGGCTGGGCATGAACAGACCGAGAGCAGCCCTGGCCAGAAGGGCTTGGGGGTGCTGTGGGTGAGAGGCTGGACAGGCCCCAGCCATGGCACTCACAGCCCAGAGAGCCAAACGTGTCCTGGGCTGCATCCAGAGCCCCGTGGGCAGCAGGGCAGGGAGGGGATTCTGCCCCTCTGCTCTGCTCTGGTGACACCCACCTGGAGCTCTGCATCCAGAGGTGGGGTCCCTGCACAGGAAGGACAGAGACCTGTTGTAATGAGTCCAGAGCAGGCCACCAAGATTATTAGAGTGATGGAGCACCACTGCTTTGAGGAAAGACTGAGAGAAATGGGATCGTTTGGCCTGGAAAAGTGAAGGCTTCAGAGTGACCTAATTGCAGCCTTCCAGTACCTGATGTAACTAAAGGGAGCGTACAAGAAAGATGTGGAAAGATTTTTCACAAGCGCATGGGGAACTGCCTTCATACTGGAAGAAAGGAGGTTTAGACTAGATATTACAAAAAAATTCTTTACTGTGTGGATGGTGAGGCACAGGCACAGGTTGCCCAGAAAAGTTGTGGATGACCCATTCCTGGAAGTGTTAAAGTCCAGGCTGGACGGGACTTTAAATAACCTGGTCTAGTGGAAGCTGTCCTTGCCCAGAGCAAGAGGGTTGAAACTAGGTGATCTTTAAAGTCTCTTCCAACCCAAAGCATTCTATGGTTCTATTCCACGTGTCCTCTCACTGGATACCAGGGACAAGAGCAGAGCACCTTCCTCTGCACTTCCTGTCCAGAGGAAGCTGTACAGAGTAATGAGGTGTCCTTTTGTCTTAACTAAACAAAGTTTGGCATCATTCAAGTTCAAAGTTCTTTTCAGTGGAGCTAGCCCTCATTTTCAATTTGCACATGTTTAGAGGTTTATTTGTGTACATTAACATAGAAAAATAGTTTGAAGCAGTGGTCTCAAAATTATCATGTTTTAATGTGTTTATTACTATTTCTGACTTTTCATTGCTGGATATTTAACTTTAGCATTTGAAAATTTTGTGCTACATCAGAATGACTTGCAACTACAGCAGATTCCAGAGCCTTCTGAAACAAAATCCAAGACTATAACAGATAAGAGAGCTCGTGTGCATGTTGCAGAGCAGCTGAGAGCTCAGAACTTCAAGAAGAGCAAAGAGCTCAAGACTCTGGAAAAGTGACTACTTATTTTTATAGATTTCTGAAGAAATGTTTTCGGAAGGTTATGTGTTTAATGAGTTAGTTAAAGCCAGTGTGAAGACTTCCTCATTCTGTGCTACACACTCATATTTATACAAGAACAAAGAAATGTGTTGTGCATGGAACTAAAGCCAATGTACTCTTATGAGACCTTAAAAGCATTCCTGTTTAAAAATCACTTCATGTTAAGTTGAGAGTATTTGCATATTGCATGGAAAATATTTATAGATTTGAAGACAAAGTGTACATTTCACAACTTGTATGCGTTTGAGATGTCCTTGTAAAAGAGGTTTGTGTCATTCATCTTTTGTGAAGAAAGGGTGAAGTGCTGTACAAAAGCAGGAAAATGACAGGAGAAGGGCATCTATAGTGGGTATGGCCTCAGAACATCTTGTACTTCTGTGTAGCTATTCTGATGAGGTAGAAAAAGAGGAACCGATTTCTTTAGATATGGGAACATTCATCCAAAGCAGAGTTTATAGTTTATATAGAGGGAAGGACCAGATATGAAGGGGTGTTGAATCACACTGACGAAGTCGTTGAATAATTTGATATGCGTTTTATGTGGCTGATGAAGGGAGAGAGTCTTGCTGTGGTTATTTAGCTGTTCTATTGCCACTATATGAAGAAGAAGAAGAAAAAAGTCCCTTCATGTATCTAGAAAAGAAAATAAAAGCAGTAAACAAAATATTCTAAATTACATTTTAAAAGAAAATTTTAAAATATATCCTTTGATGCATTATATATTTTAACTGTCTTTGACTTCTTTGTACAAAAACTATTTTTCTTCTTTGTTCCACCTTTACCTGCATATATTTGTAGTACACTTTAAATGAGTATAATTTATATGTTACTTCTTGATCATTTGAGCTAGTGTTACCTAATGTGTTACCTAATGATATTCTCAGTTTCTGTACCAGGAAACTGGTATTCTAATTTTCTGTGATATATTCAGACCTGAAACAGGTACCATACTAGAACTAGAATGCAATGAAAGCCCTTAAAAGCCTATAAAGCACTGCTCATCTGCTCAAGTCTGGAGCCTGATAATCTCTTCTAGTTTCTTCCTGGAAGATAATTTTCAGCTTAATTATATTTGCTTCATATCAGCATTACATAGGAAGGAGACAAAATGAAATAACGTCCAGGATTCAAACAGCTGTTACACAGATTCAAAAACAACCATCAAGGCACACCATAAAATCTTTTGAAGCCAAAAGATTCTTAAAGAAGAAAAGGGAAGCAGAGGTAATTATCACCTATATTGTTTTAGTGCTAATTACATTAACTAAAACCCCATGATTTCTGGGAACACTTATGGTTATAAATACTGTACTTGGCACCATCCAAAAGCTGCTGTCAAAATGATATCCATTCAACCAGTGAAAACTGGGCTGAATGTTTGCATGATTATGATTTTGCAGTTTTTTTAATAAGAATTGTTTTGATGTAAGAGAAATTTCATACTGAGTGAATGCCATAGATAGGTAGTAATTTGATTGATGAAAGTAGATATGAGTCTACTACAAAGAATACATTAAATAAAAACGTTAATGTTCCTTTCTGATTTGTGCATAACATTTTGCACCATAATGTTTGAACTACTCTGTAACACACTATGAAACTATCTCCTTATTAAATGTTAGTAACAGCTGAAATTGACAATAACCTTAAATTAAATCAAGAGATGCAGCAATTAAAAAAAAAATCTGCATTATCTAGGTTCACAAAATTCTTGGATTGTAATTCAAGTTCATAGATTGTATTGTCATTAGGGGTGCAACTATTACCCATTTTTACAACTGGGCAACAGTAACAGATACATTTAAATATAGGGTTTAGTAACCTATAGTAACACAGATGCTTGAATAACTATCAGGGATACAATCAAACTACGAACTCTATAGCAGATCATATGCCAGAATATCTTGTTTCAAATCCTCACATGGTGAGAATTATATTCTCTGCTAGAGCCCTATGCAAAATCAGAATTATCCTGCAGAAGAACAGCTGCAAAATTCTAGAATTTTCTGGCTGGTGGAAGTAGGTGTAGCTAGGAAAGGGGAAGAAGGGAAGAAAGTGAAAGGTGTAAGATGGAAATCGTCTTGCCTTTATTCTTGGTTAGCTGATGCTTAAAATGTTTCCAGTGCAATAATTTCTGTTGTACTAACATGACATAAAAGTAATTCCCTAGTACCTGCTCTGTTGATCCTTCTTTATGTTGCTTTGTGAAGAGAAAGGAAACATAAAATTTTGTGTTGCTTCTTCAGAATGTATACAAGGAGATAGACAATTTTGAGAAGTCTATGACAGCAAATGCTTCTGCAGTAGACAGCCATGTGATGGACAGGTAACATTTGGATGTTAAATTGTAAAGAATAGGCATGATTCTACCTCAGGTGTCTGCTATGTAGACAGCTACTTTAAGAAAGAATGTTGCCTCATTTGGTTTAAACTGTGATCATCCTTTGAATGAATGTTGCACTAGCTCTGATTTCAGGTCCAGCCCAGTGGCAGTGTCTTTAAGTTACCTTTAGTTGTAGCAGGGATGGCTCAAGCTCTCTTCAGTACTTTTTGCCACATATGCAGCAAGAAAAGGCTCAAAATGTATCTTTTCTTCATTTATTTTAGTCATTGGGTCTGTACTGTCAGTTAGCCTTGCAGCAAGATAGGAATGGTTATGAATGTGCATACAAAGTGACACATTTCAAAGAGAAAAGAAGTAACTTTACTCCTGAAACTTATCTCTGTGTTGATTTATTTGTGAATAATTGCAAGTAATTTTCATTCTGTCACCCTTAGTGATATGTATACCCTACTCAGAAGATGTTACACTTATGCTGTGAATATTTCTGTGTGTAAACCTATGATTAATAGCTGCAAAACTACTCAGAGTGTATGGCTATATTGAGGAGTAATCCATCTTTCTTTGACATTCTGTGAGCCACCCTGATTTCCTGTTTCTGTGGGATTTGGCTTTGTATTGACAAAGAAACTAACGATCAATTGGCTCAAGTCAGTGTTGGAACCTTCCTCTGGACTTACTGGACATTGTGGGGTACAGTAGCATCAAGAAGTAGCCAGGGAGTGGTGTTCTACATTTGTTAGACTTGCAGGTAACTGTACAGGCATCTATATGAAAAGACCCTTAAGGATGGTAATTCCTATCTTTCTTTTTTTCCATCAGTGATATGCAAGAATTATTGCAAGCACAGAAGTTTCAAGAAGCAAGTCTAGAAACTATAACAGAGACGAAAACTGAGCTGTTAAATATTTATTCAGATGATGAATATCTAAGAAAAATTCAAAAACATGTAGAGCAAGATACATTCGCTAGAGAGCAACGAGCAAAGAGACGACGAAGAATGGTAGTGGATCAGTTAGCAGCACATGAAGCTCAAGAGGTGGGATATTGTATGCTGAAGTACATAGTCCATGTGCAATTAATTAGTAGTCTAAAATGTGCTTACAAATACAAAATAAGTACTTATTGAAGGCTGAATAAAATTTGAAGGGGATAAAGGGACTTATATACACTTGCATCTGAATCTTCTTTTGTCAACCATTGGCTTTCCTTGAAAAATGTGGTAGGTTAGCTTTTCTTCACCACCACCCTTATGTCATACACTATACTTATAAACTTTGTAGGATAAAATTAAGGCAGCAGAATGAAGATTATTAAAAATCCATTGTAGACCTGCCTTCTATTCCCTGCCCCCCTCCCCCAAAAGTTGAACATCCTGTGGTATCAAAATGTATACTGATTCTAAAAATACTCATTTAAAAACAAAAAACCATAGCATTCCTTGTTTGAAAACCTGTGTTTATAAATGTGTCGTATGAGAGTTTTGGTCAGGACTGATGAATTCTGAAATGGTTGTGCTGGGTGATACGAAGAATCAAAATTTAATTTGCAGGTTAGAGATTTGGTGTTTGATGTGTTATGAAATAGAAGATATGTCTCTGGAGAATGTCTGTGTTGTGTCTAAAAATGAATGTTGCAGGTTGTTCCATTTGAATTCTGTCCCATAAATCACAAGGATTTTAAGGTTCCTCTTTGTAGATTCCTTCTTTAAAAAGCAGCTTTTAGATTACAGATTTTACAGGCCTTCTCTTTTCTAATGGTTCTGTCAAAACACAACCTTGTAACTTACTGGGGTTTTTTTGATTTCTGGTTATTTTTTATTTTAGTATTTCCCTATGAGTCCTTAGTTTAGATCATATGTGTTGAACTTATATAGCTGAGCCTATCTCTACTGCTAATACTAATAATGCTAATAGTAGTAGTAATTAATAATAATAATATAGTAATAATAATAATATAGTAATAGCATTTCAGATGTGCAGCATCTCTGAAAAGATGTATTATTGCATATCTATCTATCTATCTATCTATCTATATATTTTTAAGCCTTGGCATCTAATATCTGGAGATTTTTTGGAAATGTTAAGAGAAAGTTTAATTTGTTGGGTAAACATCTAGAGATTAGATGCTTCTTATTGTCTATCAGTCCTATATTCTTGAAAAACACCTGCAGAGGCTTAGACCAGGAGTCCATCTCTCCCTGTATCCTGTCTCTGAGTTCTTATTCAAAGAGATTCACATCATGTTCTTGTTGATATGCATAGGCCATGAAGAAATCACTGCAGTCCCGGAATTTGTTCTTTAAGTGCTCTCGGCTCCTGCAGCCCCAGCAGTGTGGTCCATTGATTCCAAAAGCCCTGACTACGAGTCTCCAGAGCACTTGGTAGATACAGCAGCTCAGACTGGCTCCAGAGAGGCTCCAAATCAAGTGAAAACTAGCAGTAGTGTTCCTAGCTTCCCAGGACAAAAAATTGGCTCTGATGTAGGAACAGTTGAAATCACAGACTGCAGGGGAGAAGACAAAGGAAAGACAAATTAGCATTTGACTGAAACAGTAATCTGACCATTTTAGAGAATCTATTTAGTGGTAATTTGGTTCTAAATTAACAGAGGAAAAACTGTTTTGTTGGAACTTCGTGAGATTTCAGAAATTAGATGTTACTTGACTTAAGAGAAGTGGGAAGCAAACGGAGATACTTTCTTTAAAAAAATGAAAGAATATAGAAAATAGTTCAAGATTGCTTTTTCCCTCCATTAAATATTGAACCAGAAAGGGTTTGTTGACTGAAATTGCAGCTGTTTATATGCATTCGGGTCTGATTTTTACCTCTACTCCATAAACCTTGAACATGGCATAGGATCATTTAGACTGAAAGGAATTTCATCCCTTCAGAGCCCTGTAACGTGTTTCATGTCCATATTTATGAACATTTATTAAAAGAATCTTGTCCAAATCCTTTTTTTTGTCAGACGGCAAGCTGGAGCCTGGGTGAGAAAATACTTTACAATTACGTGACAATACTCTAGGTGGAGCACAGCATGATGCCACTCAGATTTGCATAGGCAGGTGTTGAAAGTATTTGACAGTTGTATGGCTTCATCCCAACTGAGCCTTTATCTCTGCCATTTCAACAAATTATTGGTGATTTGTACTTGTTATTTTTAATGCTGTGTTCAGATTTTATGTCTCTGAGTTAAAAATTTATCAGACATAATTTACTACCAGCAATAAATTGAGAATGTGAATATGGGAGGAGAAATGAGTTGTTACTAGCTTATTATTTGTCAATCAAATACATCTATGTATGCTGAGCTCTAAGTTTTGGTCATAAAATTTATGACCACACAGCAGCACAGAATTGTTTCACTTGTATATAAATCAAACAAGGAAATAGAAAAATAGAAACACATACTATAGTAACTAGGTATGAACAACATGAAACATAAACACGTTAATGTTTGGCCACTGGATGCCACTGTTGTCTTAAGTAGGTAAACTGAAAAAAGTGTCTATTATGCTTTCTTAATAGTAATTTTTCAAAGTATTATTAAGATGTCCCATTTGTGATATTTTTGATTTCTTCAAGCTATTCACAGTTCTCTGTGAAGATGTTGATGTAAAATATTAGGTCAAAAACTTTTACTACAATTTTTATTTTGTGTCCTTGTATGTTCAGAGGTTTCAAACCTTGCCAGCCTTTGGCTTGAGTACTTTGTGCATTCCTTTTTTGTATGAAAGATAGCTACTAATGCTTCACTCCCCATTCCTTTTAAAAAGTGAAGATCTGTTTTGGATGCTGTTAAGTGTTCTAAGGGAGCATCTGCCAGTTTCCTTTAGGAAGAGGAAATTCACCTGAAGAAGTTTTAATTTCTCACTGGACCAACTATTTGCACCATACAATTGACAGTTTGAATATGACAAATGACCACTCTGAAAGGGTGGCTCCTTCAATTCCCCATGAATAAGGATTTTAATATCCATTTTCCGCTGGTGAAGGATTATTACTGCTGTAATAATTTGTAGTTCAGGGTAAGCAGCAACTAATGAAAAAAATTAAGGATATTTACTTGCCATAGGAAGTAAAATGTGGAACCTCTGTTCTTTGAAATCTTAATTGAAATACTAAGTACAATGAAACAGTGGGCAGAACTGAGGCAGCAAAGGGCACCATACCTCCTGTTATTGCCTTGAGTTCGTGAAGGTAAGAGAAAATGGACAGATTAAATTCAGTAGGCAGTACTACTGAAAAATTTTGTCACCTGAGCTGTATCAAATGACACGTGGAAGTTGTTATGCTTGCATTTTTCCATTTCAGTTGTATGTATGATGAAAATTCCCTCCATAGAGAAATAACTTACAAACAGTACACTACAGATAAAGAACAAGACAAGACACATTCAAAATTAGATCCTCATTGAGTGAAAAGCTTTGTAGAAAAATAATAGAACATCCAGGTGAAGGACTCTATAATTAAGGCCTGGGTGCACATTTGTCACTAGGATTATCATGGAGTGTCATGAGATTCAGTGCTAGGAAAGGGGAGTGCAAAGCCCACATTTTGACTAAAATAAGAAGCATGTTAAGATATTTTTACATCAGCGTAATATTTTCAAGTCTCCAGAATTTAATTGGAATGTACTTTATTTCCAGCAATTGTGAAGGGAAAGGAACTTTGTAAATATGAAAAGAGATTTGTTTGTCTGTTTGGCTTCTCCTCAACATCAACATTAAATATATAAATTATTTAGAAAGTTCCTGCTCTTATTATTACAATTACAACAGTCATATTTTGCATTAGAATTCTATTACAGGTGTCCTGGCTCCATTGTGTAGGACAGATCTAGACATCTTCATAGAATTTTTTCATAAATAATATCATACGCAATCCAGTTGGATTTTTCATTTATAAGTGAAGTTACATAATGTGTTTTGCCCTCTCTGTCACAGACAGCTGATGAAAAATAAGACAGATTAAAAGAAAATAGAAGTGATGTTTTATTTTGGTGTGTTTTGCTTTGTTGGTTTTTTTTAATTACTACTAAGTGACTTTACTTGTGTCTCTGTTTGTAGGAAAATGAATCTGAAATCTTCAAAACAGATCGCAATTTAAGCCCTTAAATTTGAATACATTTCATAGCAGTTTTGGTGCATCAGAAGCAAATATTCAGCAAATCAGAAATTTCCTCTAGAATTCTGCTGCAGCATTAGTATTTGGCAGTGAGACTTACAAGGGAAGCTGATGTTTTTGTTTAGGACTCAAAAGGAGTTTTGGACTCTGATAGTGAGGCAAAATTTAGGTTAGATTAAGCATTAGTTTAGATACCAAGAACAGTATGGAGAAGTGTAGCAGTTGAGAAGATACTATTATGTTTCAAGAATACTTTGAAAAATAACAATTCACAGCCTTCAAAGTGTCTGTGCACACAGACCATATCTCAAGCAACAGTTCAGAATGATTTTCCTTCTGTACTGCATAGTGTATTATATTCGTGTCCCAGTGAGGACACTGCAACTGTTACTCAGAAGTCTTGTATTTTGCTCTGTTCTGAATTCTTCCTCATAGTCCCAGTCTGCTGAATAGGGAATAATGGAGAAGATAATTACCCAATTCCTACAAAAGAAGGAAAAATTCCAAATCTGTAGAAAACAGATTGCTCAAGGATGCTGTAGATTCAGGGTGAGAATGGGGACTGGTGAATAACAGGGTTAAATTAATGATTTGGGGGAAGGGTATATCTTCAGATAAGAAGGTGTTATTTGAAATATGCTGCAGTTTCTTTGCACACAGGAAATAACCACATTAAAATGGAGTTAGTCTGACCAGATGTATTTTTACTGGGTATGTCAGTTAAGACATATTTTGAATTCTTACATAGTTTATGAAAATTGTACTCATAAATAGATATGAACTTTGTTTTGAATTTATGTCCCATATAAGCAGGTGAATGCTGTCATAAGACGGCATTCCTATTCCTCATGTTAGACACTGATGAGTTTTCTAGGAAATAGTTTATAAACTGTACTTAGTACTATTATATTTTTATCTTTTAGAAGGTGTACCGGGAGGAGCAGCTCATTTACAGACTAATGAAACAATCTCAGCATGAGCGGAGGATTGCTACTCAACTCATGCATGCTCGGCATGAAAAAGAGGTGCTAAGGCAAAACAGAATTTTCAGGGAAAAGCAATATGAAGAAAGACGACAGAAGGAGTTCCAGGAAGCTCTTGACAGAGAAGCGGTAAAAGATTGATCTCTGAATTGCTGCAGGAGTGCTAGAATACTTTCATGTTACAAAATGGAATTTGTGTTGTCAACTGTTAGACTTCAGGACTTTCCTAGGGACAGGATGATTTAGTGATAAATATACTCTTTTATCTTACTTCAAAGTCACAGCTATAAGCAATAGGCATGTAACTGTAACTGTGGGACTGCGTGCATTTTGTATTGTGTTAAAAGTTTAGGGGAATTTTGCAGGGAGAAAGAACAGCTAATCTACCTGATTTAGTGAAAAGTGTGCCTGCCCATAGCAACAGGTTTGAACTAGGTGGCCTTTAAAGGTCCCTTCCAACCCAAACCATTCTATTGTTCCATAATCCTGTAATAAGGGATAAAGCTGAGCAGGTGAAAGTCTGATTTTGATCTTTTCTTCCATACTGATTTTAACTTTGCAGAAAAACTTCCCTGAGTTTAAAAGGCACAGTCTTGCAGATAAGGTCCTGTTTCAGGAATCATGTTCTAAATTTCATTTAGATATGATCTGTAAAATCTGGTTTTGACTGCTGCTGGAGTAGTTTCACTCCTGAGTGCTAAATTCTGCTTTGAAGCTTTAAGTTGATTAAAAGGACTTATAATTCTGTGGAAAACTGCTAAGTGCTATGCTCATAGTAGGCCATAATGTAATATTAGAAATTTTATTTTTCTCCTGTCAAAAGCGATCAGCAGCTCCAAATCCTCCAACACAGCTGGAGTCCTGTGTAATCAACAGCTACAGCTATTGATTACATCACCTCTTTAAGTATGCTTTCAGCCACCACCACAGGAGCTACTGGTAATTTTCTACCATGACCAGAAATCCTTCAAAGATTGAACAACATCAATAATATGAAATTATTTGAAGATCAGAATTTAGTAATATAAATTGTATGTTCTAAATGGGTTGTTACACTGAAAGCTACAATTTCACTGCCCTCAAGGACTGAATATATCTTAATCTGTTTGTCATAAAAGAAGTAATGGATTTCTCCTTTATTTTATTCTATTTTAGAAAGCAAACAAATGGGAATTTATAAAGTGAATAAAAATTTTTAGATTTGTTTATGCATTGGTCTGCCTACTGGCTATGCAACTCTGGTTAGAATTGAGCTGTTTTTGTTTCTTAAGTTAAATGAACAAGTTAATTTTAATTTTCGGGACTGTGTACCTCTGCGCTTTCATATTCATTGCTGTCTCAAATTTACTCCTTAAAAACAATTCTAGGCTCTTGCAAATCAAGAAAATATTGATAATGCAGAACAAATAACCAGAGAAAGAGAACACCATAAGAAAATTGCTGCTGAAAGAGCTGAGGCACGCTATAAAAAGCATTATTCTATTTGTTGGGAAATGGTAGGCCAAATCATTGATATATCGACAAAAGTGGGAGAATATCGTCAACTGACAAACAAGTGAGTGTGTAGCTGATAGACAAAAATAACAGCTCTTACATGTCTGTTAGGCTGCATTATTCAGACTGGTTTAAGCATTATAGCAAATTATGTAGTTTCTCAGATATTTTACATGGCAACTGCAATTAGTTTGTATGCAAGAATGGGGGCATTAGTTTTGTGTGAGAATTCACTGGTGTGTAATACAGGGTGAACTAATGCTACAGCCTTAGTATAATTTCTTGAAAACTCAAGTAACTTGAATTCTTAGGAGACCAAAATCCACTAGTGCCACAGCTTGTGGGACTGCTGATTTCCTTTCTTATTAACAAATTCCTTAGTTAAAAGTTAAAAACTGGATGGTGCTCATCTCACCCTAGTTTACTTCACCAGATGAACACTTCCTCAGAATAATACAAACAGGATGAATTCCCAAGATGTATAAACTGCCTGGACTATCCAAAGCACAACTGAGCCCAAATTCTTCTGAGTCCCCCATGCTGTGATTCCCTCTTCTGACATGCTGTAATTGCACAGGGCTTCTGAGAGGGTCCTAAGAAGGCAGTAATCTCCAAGTGCCTGTGCCATAGAAGTGTTTCAAAAATCACGGAGTGGGGCTTTATTGCTGTGGTTCTTTCATTAGTATTCAGTGGTTTGACTGTGAGGTTAGACTTACAGTATTAGAAAGTATACCAAAATCTTATTGCTTTTTTATGTAATTGTATGTTAAAATAATAAAAGTGTAACCATATATCATGGAAATTATATAAATTTGGTCTTATTTAGAATGTGATAAAATAATCAGTCTAGGTACAGAGTTTAGTTAAATTACTAACTAAAGAGAAAGTTTAATTCATATAATTCTGAATTAATTTTGAATTCAAGGAAAAAGTATTCTACAGAATTTTGGCAAGAGGAGGCTTTACGCTGCAAAAGGAAAGAATATTTTGGGCAGGGAAAAGTAGCTATAGCAAAACTGTTCCTACAGAGCTCTGCCACTCAAATATTGTGTGATGACACATTTGTGAAAACACTGAAGCCTACAAGTGCCTACAGCTGTCATAAAAGCAAACAAACACTTGTAAAAGGCTGTAATAATTACAGGATGCATTAAAAGCTGTAACTAGTTTAGCATATGCTTGCTACATGATTGGGATTCTTGTAAATTTGGATGCACTATTGTCAAATATCCAACTCTATAATTTTTGGTTTAAACCTCTTCTTTTTTCTTTTTTCCTTTTTTTCATTTTTCTGCAGCCGTGTTCCACTAAAACTTATGCGGGATTGGAAAGAACTTTTTTTAAATGGAAAACCAATATATGAACAAGCCTCAATTCAACCTTTGCCAGATGAACCTAGCCCAGAACAACTTGTAGAGCTGGATAAAATGAGTCTGTTAGATGAAAAAGATTATGGTGAATACAAGGTACACCAAACTGATATGGTGTAATGGAAGATAATACACCTTGCCTTTTCATAATCATAACCTTTATGTTGTGACCTTGCATTTTGTTCTGTTATTGGTTTCTAATATCAAATTTAGACAAGCGTTTTCTTTTCATTGCTTGATGTTTTATATGAAAACTGTATTTGATGTCAGTAGCAGTTATAATTCTATTCTTATATATAACCTTGATTATGTTTCTTGAGTTCTAGGACCAGAATGTTAATTGCAGTGCAATGAATTTCCAGCTAATTGGAATTTGAAGGTATAATTAATATAACCAGATTGGAAAATGCAACTGAAAGTAACCAGTAAAAGCAGTAAAATGAAGTACTGGACATGTTACAAAACCTGACCTCTTAATTTCAGCAATTTTGAGTGAAAGCTCTTTAACAAGATTTATTGGTTTGAATGAACTATTTGTTTTAAAATAGTAATGTTTTTTGAAATTATTAAAAATGGCTGATATTTCTCTTAATCTGTTAGAATACAAGTAAATATTTTTCAGGATATAATAGGACTTTCCTTCAACTTTTCAGTATGTTGATGTTATTTCAAAATTGAAAGATTAAGGATTGATGTTTCCCTGATGTTTCCTTGTGTTGTACCATTTTTCCAAAATTATATTAATGATTATATTAATTTGATACCACTACATATTTAGACTTTTCAAATAACCTGGTGAGTTGAATGTGGCAAAATCATGGCAAATACTCAGTCTTTGTCTTGTTGGGAATTTATGACTAGAATATATATTTGCTTTTCATCCACATCCTGAGCCACATGTTACATTTTCTTTTGCAATGAGTATAGATGTTCAGTATGAGTTTCTGTGATGAATGCCTGAAAGCTCAATTTACTGTAGCTTCATTTTTAACATATGCTTTTCTGATTTATTTCTTTATAAGGTCCTGATTCACAGAATACCAACTCATGAATTTTGTGATTATTTTCTTAGGCGAAAAAAGACACAGAGTCAACAACGAGGACATAAGAGACAGGCAGGAAACAGTGAAGAGCACTAATGAAAAATTAAGTTTTTCAGTGATATTTTTGTTTATGAATTCTCAGTAGTCTAATCTAACTGTAACATCACTGAAGGTCACAAAAATTTATCGACACATTTAAAGCTTTTTTTTCCTGCCAGGCTGTTTCAAATTATTTCATAATTAATTTATTTCCAGATGTTGCTAGTCTTATTCCTTTCTGAGTCATTATTCATCCAAAACTGGCATCATATGACATGTAAAGTTGTTGGCACCAATTCACACTTCTGTCTTCTAAAAACCTAAGTGAATAGCTAATTTTTTCAAAGTATTGCTTCTAGATAAAAATTTGGGGGCAGGTCATTCTCACAGTGTTTATGCTGATTTTCCTAATAGTTGTGAAAAAAGCCCAGGACAGGCAGTTTGGCATTTCTCAAGAATACCTTGTTGCATTAGGCATACCAGCTAAAAATGTCAAATATATTTGATAAAATACAAGAAAGTGCAGTGCCATCAGGCGATTGCACATTACATATTACATTTTATTTTGAGAATATTTTTGAAACTACCATGTTATAAGTTGTGGATAATAACTTAATAAATTAATAGAATAACCAAAAACCAAGCATAGCATTAGGCACTGCTCAAAACAGCAAATAATTTCCAATTATGTTCCAAAACAGCAAATAATTTCTAATTATTATTTCCAGGAATTATATAACTCCTGGTCAAAAGTATTGACCAGGTGTTATATAACTTCCATCTGGATGCCTGAAAACTTGTTTCTGACAGGAAAATTATTTTACCTCGTGACAGGTACAGACTAACAATCTTCTCATTAAAATTGCAAGATAACTGAAGGCTGGGGGAACCCATTCCAATTGGAATTAATTTTTCCTAGAAGTCTAATAGAATTTAAAGCAATGGATCCATCTCTACCTATATGTTTAAAGAAAAATTATTCTGATAGTGCAAGTATTTGGGTTTTTTTAAGGATGTCTTTACAATTGCACATGAAGAAGTATGTTTTCTGAGAGATAATAGAGAGGGGATATTGTACAACTCAAAAGTATTTACTTTGTTTGTTTTTTCTGATTAAAAATAAGTGACTTCTAATTTTAATTTAAATTTATTTTAGATAATTAAATTCTGTTTTTCTATCTAGTACACATGTGTTCAAAGTCAATATTGATCAAGTTCTACAAGTAGAATGTATGCTATGGCAATACATGATTCAGGTAATAAATTCAGGAAAAGGTTGCATATTCTACCCAGAACATGGGTTCAAAACCTTATCTTTCAGCAGAACTTTAGCATTGTTCACTTCTGTTGTTGGTGATGAAATATTTAATTTATAGAATGACACAGTTGTTGGGGTTGAAGTTTTGTGAAGGTAATTTGCTTAAAGCAGGGCCAAATTTTTAGCCAGGTAAGGTTGCTTAGCATCTTGTTTGGTCAACTTTCAGGTATTCCAGGGATAGAGATTCCAAAGACTCTCTTTACAATCTGTTACTGTGCTTTACCAGTCTCATTGTGATCTGGTTTTTTCTTCCTTTTTCTCTTGCTTGGAATGCTCCTTGCTGAAACATTTGACTTTGTCTTCAATACTTTGTTGTGCACCCAAATGAAGTGATAAACTAGAATCTAATTGGAAATATTATTTGTCTACATGTCTTCCAAACAGCTGTTTAATATCCTCCAACCAAATTAATATTAATACAGGACTAGTATTATTCTGCATACTGAAGTGTCTTTTAACATAAACTTCTCATAGCATAAACTTCAGGACATCAGGACCTTCCGAGTGCTATAAAATGCAAAACTGGTAGAGTAGAAGTACAGTTCTGTGTTCCATTCTTTGGACTACATCCTTTCATTCTTATCTTTCTTCCAGTGTGATTGTCAGTCAAATGATCTTTACTAGTAAAATCTAGTCAATCTTAATACTGATAAATTTCTGTTGATCTCAGGGTAGATGAACTGGAAGTTTCTACTCAGTATTTCCTTCCCTTAATGATGTTTGAGTTGGTTTGAGTTGTTTGCTTTGGCTTGATTTATTTTTCTCTCTATTGAATGTGTGTTGGGCAAATACATATATTTGAAAACTTGGTTCATTTTCAGAGATTGAAAAGTGATACTGGGCAAGAATGTTGCCCAGTTTTAGAATGTAGAACATTAAGATAGTGGATTTCTAATGCAAAAGTCTGCTACTGATTAATTCTATAGTACTGGTGAAATTTTTCATGTTCATGGAATTAAAAAAGTGATTACAGAAATCTGTATTAAATTTTCACAGTGAAGTTCTGGTAGCAGGGGGCTGCAGGGGTGGCTTCTCTGGGAATCTACTGGAAGCTTCCCCCATGTCCGACTGAGTCAATGCCAGCTGGCTCCAAGATGGACCCATCACTGGCCCAAGCTGAACCAAACAGGGACAGCAGTGACATCTCTGTGATAACATACTTAAGAAGAAAAAGAAACTTTTGTGCAGATGTCAGAGAAGAGAGGAGTGAGAAGGTGTGAGAGGAACAACTGCAGACACTGAGGTCGGTGGTGAATGACAAGGAGGATGTGCTCTGTGCGCTGTTGCTGAGATTCTCCTGCAGCCCATGGAAGCTCATGGAGATGCAGAGATCCATCTGCAGCCCATGGAAGACCCCACACTGGAGCAGGGGTATGTGCCTGAAGGAGGCTGTGACCCCATGGGAAGCCTGTGCTGGAGCAGGCTTCTGGCAGGACCTGGGGCCTGTGGAGAGAGGAGCCCATGCTGGAGCAGGTTTGCTGGCAGGACTTGTGACCCAAGGGGGGACCCATGTTGGAGCAGCCCGTTCATGGAGGACTGTACCCTGTGGAAGGGACCCAGCTGGAGCAGTTTGTGAACTGTGATCCATGAGAAAGACTCAGGTTGCATGTATTGGTGGAGGACCAGCTCCTGTGGGAAGGACTGCATGCGGGAGCAGGGGAAGGTTCCTCTCTCTGAGGAGGAAGCAGCAGCAGAAGCAACATGATGAATTGACCATAACCCCCATCCCCTCTTCTCCTGCTCTGTTGGGCGGGAGAAGCTACAGAATTTGGAATAAAGTTTAGCCTGGGAAGGAGGGAGGGATGGGGGAATGGTGTTTGTAGGATTTGTTTTAGTTCTCACTATCCTGCTCTGATTTTGATTCATAGTAAATTCAACCAGTTTCCCCAAGTTGAGTCTGTTTTGCCCATAATGGTAACTGGTGAATGATCTCTCCCTGTCCTTAACTCATGAACTTTTTTTATATGTTCCATATGGCATCCATCCAGAGGCAAACCATCACAGAATCTATGAAAATATTTGTATAAGTACTTGTCTCTCAACTAGTTATTAGTGAATATCAATAAATGTTTAATGAGTATGACGTAATTATAGGTTTTAATGAGGTTCTATTCTAAAAACCATGTTATTTAGGACTATTCAAATTTCATTATTTTATGCATTATGTTTGTGAATAAGTACATATATTTAGAAAGAGGGAAGACAAGACATATTGAGATTTGCTAATTTGTCATTTATACAGAGTATGACAGGGGAATGGAGCCCAACTGAAGAGAACAGTGAAAACAAACCTCCTCTTAATAATAACATATTGGGTCATGTGCTTCGTAGACTGATGGAGATGTTCTATCCTCCAAAACCCAAATCTTCACCTGAATTTCCTTCATTTCCTGTCAAGGGATGTATTTTGGGAAAAATGTTTAGTGGAAAAACTACCTGTGCAAAGTTTATTGAACAAGGTAGAGATTGTTTGTTTGTTTGCCTAAAATTCTTTAAAATTTTTATTTGTGTTAAAATCCCTCTCTTACAATGAAAATTGTTTGGGCAAATCCTTGCATTACTAATTCTTGAACCTAAGGTGCTTCTGTATTTTGCCAGGGTTGGTTGCATGTCATTCCTTTGTTATATTCCAAAATAAGTTTAGAAACACTGGTACTTGAAGTAATATTAATATTGTATTGTAATATTAATACTTCTTCATTGAGAATTTGAAAATCCTTTTGTAAACTTCTTTGGAGATACTTGATACTGGACTAGCAAGATAGCTAGGTGATTGTCGATACATACTGTGAAGTATTTACAGAGAAGAAAGAGTGAAAACAACTTACATTAGAAGCCCAAATGAAAGAAATAATTTAACTTCTTGTAATAGTTTCTCTGTATGTATACTCAACTCAAATTGTAGCTATCTAATATTTTTGTGTATTAGCTTGCAATATTCAGGTGCTATCTGTTGGTACTCTGGTTCAGGAGGCCATTGAAGCTTTTCTTAAGAATGAAATGAAGAGTGAACCCAGCATGATTTCACAGGAATCAGAGACTTCTAGAGAAGAAGAAAATGAAGTAAGCATACTCCCTAGTTTTGGTGTTGGCTCTAACACCAAAATGTATAAGGTGTAAACGTATAAGGAAGAATATGTATAAGGAAATGTATAAGGAAAAAATCATGTTTCAATTTTTTTACTCATTTTCAAACTTAATTCTAAGTTTTGACAGGTAAGACTGGAAGAGTCAGCTTGAATTTACAGGCTTGTTTTTCTGTAAGATGTAGTTTTCATTCTAATTCATTTTCTGTCATATTTGATACAAGGCCCAGGAGAACTTACCAAATTCGCCACCAGATCTTCTAGAGGAGCAGCACGAAGAAGCCACTGCAGGTAACTCTTTCTTGCTGCAGATTTTCATGTGTGTCTCAGGACCTTGGGATACCTCAGTCTTCTGGGTGTCCCAGCAGACACTTCCCCAGCCTTCCTTTTATGGAGCTACCTGTAAAAGCCCTTCTTGTTGCCTTTCTGCCTAGACATAAGACAACGCCTTTTCCCCATGAGAACAGCCAAGGACTGAAACAAATTTCCTGGAGAAGTAGTGTGGTCTCCATCTTTGTAGGTTTTCCAGATCACAGGGGGTAAACGGTGGAAGAACCTGGTCTGACCTTATAATTGATGTCACTTTGAACTGAAGCTTTTATTGAACTAGGTGACATCCAGAAGTTGCTTCCAACCTGAATTGCTCTAAGCTCCTATGATTTTAACAATTTTATGTACCTTCTGTATTGATTTGTTCAAAGAACAATAACAAGCCGTGTACTTTTATTCTTTATCTATAATAATAAATTTTATAGTAATAGCATAATCAAACTTTATTTTAGAACCTATTTTAGACAATTGCCCTGTTGAAAAGGATCCATCCCAGCAAGAATTTCAATTGGATGACAGTCAGGGTGGCGTACCTGAGGTTAGTAGTCTAATTTTAGTTTCTACTTTATAGAAAGACATTATTTAAAATGGTTTAAGTTAATTAAATGGTGACACCTTTTCATCATCCTGAATTACTGACATCAATGCAAGTATTTTCTGTATGAAATATGAAAAGAGCTTATTGTGAAAATCTGTTCCTCTGTATATTGTTTAGAGTGAACATGTTAAAATTCTAAATTTTCTTGTGAAATCTCACATTTACATAAAATGTGGTATATTCTATGCCACTTCTGAATTAGAAAAAGTGTATTTCTGCTTTCTGCTGCCAAGCAGATAATTCATCCCATGACAAGGTTTCTTTTCTTTATGTTAAAAATACTTAATGCTACAGTGATTTCTTTGGATTACTGCTCATTGAAAATAACATCCAAAGCTAAGATATAAAAGAATCCCTGTAAAACTAATGAATTTATATGCTGCTGTATGAAATCATCAGTGGTAGTGAAAATTAGAATAAGCTTAGAACCAGAACACTTAATTTTTAATTTCTTGGCCTTCATATCCTTAATTTCTCTATCTTGTTTCTTTCATCATTTTTATGAGTGTAATCATGGGAATCAGCTAGAGATTTCAATTAAACTAGGCATTTTTTACAATTAATTACAATTTTACAGTTAAAACTATTCTCCATAATAGACTCCCTCAACTACTGAATATTAACAAATACCAGCCACCATCCCCGATATAAATAAATAAATAAATAAATAAATAGTATATGATATAAAATGTGGAATCACTCTGTTCAACGACCCTTTTCAATGTTATGAACATTTTGAGCATACATTGCACTCTTCCACAGCTATCTGTACGTGCCCAGCTTGGTGCTGCATCACAGAAATGGCTGAAGAATGGAAAAAGCATTCCTGATGAATTACTCATAGACATCCTGTTGGAAGCCATTACGTATGAAATTGTATAGATACTTGTTTTTATCTACTCTTGTTTGACAGAAAATTGTCTTAACTACACTGAAGTGCAGTTAGCACTGAGGGTCCTACATGAATATCATTTAAGTTGTATTACTCCCATTAGTATACTGTAAGTTTGAAAACAGATTTTCCTATTTATTACTTTAGTACAAAAGTTATTTGAGAAAACTGAAATTATACCTCTGAGCAGTCTCTATAGAGTAGTTTTGAAAACTTTATTTATCAAGACAGAAAAGATTGCTTTGTTTCTGATTTTCTTTTTCACTTTAATTAGACTTGATGTTATTTTTTTGGATTTAAAATCCATTACTTTACAGAATATCTGTCATATTCTGTGTTCATCAGGGAATTTAATATACTGAATTAAGAATGAATGATGGCTAGAGCAAGCTGTTCTTTCAGTTTTATTATTATACTGTCAATTCACTGTGTAATTCTGGTTCTTTATTTCCTTTTAGCCAAATACCACCAGAGAAGGGGTGGATTGTGGAAGGGTTTCCAATGACAATTAATCAGGCAAAGCTATTTGAAAAATCCTATACAGGGATTGATGTAGAAGCAAAAGATCCAATTTCTGAAAAGCTGTCCCTTGCTATAGATCCCAGAATCTCTAACGAGCCTCCTCCTACCTTACCTGCATTTGATGTTTCTATATTATTGGATATTTCAGACAGTGTGGTACTGGAACGTGCAGCTGAAGTGAAGTGTAAGTTTCCAACTACTATTAACAAAGTAAAATGACAAGCAGATATCTGTACATTGTAGTTATAAATGCTAAATAGCATTACTGGACAATTTCTGTTTATCTCACAGAATCACTTTCATTAATTGTGCCTTGAATTCTTCCAGATTATTTCAGATACTTCTGTTTGCTTCAATCAAAGGCAGATCAGAAGTGTGCAATTGATTGTGTATATGCTTTTTTGTATTTGTACTCTCTTTTGTATTTGAGCTCTCACTGGAACTGAGATAGCACAATGGGTGGTAGATATCACATAAAACGGCAGCTGGAAAAAACACAAGTTATAACAGATGCAGAATATGCTGCATTACAAATGAGTGTCTGTAAATAGTATTTTTCTTCAGGAGACACACTTGGAAAGGGAAAAAGGAAATTATAAACAGAGGGATGTGCCAATATTCATTCGCTGAGAGTGCCAGAATAAATTTCCTATTGATTACTGCCTTTGTCTTGTCTTCAGTTAGTCAGTGAATGATCAGAAATCAAAGTAAATTATGACCAACCAAGGCAAAGGCATCAAAGGCTTTTTGAGAGCTGTTTCACTTCCAGACCACACATTTTTGAGACCTTGGTGAAACAGAAGTTTTTTTAATGAGCGTGTCATGTACCGTCCAGATTATGAGGAGACTCTTCTTTGTTGTTTTCATTACAGTGCATAAATGGCAAATAGCTTTAGTTAAAGCACTATTTATATTAGCTTTTATGTACAGGTAGGAGTGAGGATGAGACAAAATCTTTAGAGCTTTTGCTAAAAATCTGTTGAGGATATATGTATAGACACTCTTGATCTTGTGCTGCCAAAACACTTGGAACATGTGGTGATTAATACAATCTCAGAAATGCAAATAGATACAAATATGAGGATAGAAAAAGTCAAAAGAACAATTAAAAATCAGAATTCTTTTAAAATGGCATATTCCTAATGAATTAAAGACTTTTTAAAATTTAGAGAAGACTCAGAAAGAGACAGTACCTTGTCTTTTCATGAAGTGGAATATCTGCTTGTTGTGAAAAGTAGATTCTTCGGATAACATAGGGAAAATACCTTCTAACTTGTAGAGCAGGTAAGCCTGAAATAGGCTGCCCACAGGAATGCTCCATCTCTTCAACTGGAGATTTCTATGGCTGAAAAGCATCCATTAGGCAGTCTTAGTGCTATAATTGGCTGTGCACTTAAACATGTCCTTTACAGCTTGATTTTATATTTATGTGATGTTCTCGGACTTTTCCTTTCTTTTAGTCTGGTACCCAACTTTTAAGTGAAGAAATGTAAGATCAAGGAACACTGAATTTGTTCTTATAATGATGATCTTAGTTTGGGTGAATAACTGTCTGAATAATTGCCTTTTTCAATATATGCTTATATATGTGCTTTTCCACACGGTAGATAACAGAAAGGCATCTCAGGCTGAACAGAGCAGCAGTCAAAGTTCAGATGTTGAAATCCTAGAAGAGGAGATTGACTTAGCCGAAGAGATTGATTTAGCTGAGGAGATTGACTTAGTTGAGGAGATTGACTTAGCTGAGGAGCAGGTGCTACACAGGTATGTTATATGAAGCACAAAAGCATTGCTTCAGCCATGAGTTTAGGCTTGTAACTGATCTGAATCTCATATATGACCCAGCACAATAGTGACATGTTTAATGTTAAGCATTTGCATAGACCTTTCTATAATGTGGAGCCTGAAGGGTATTTTCATTTTCTGCACAATATAAATCATCCTAGAAAATAAGAATTCTTGTGCTTTGATTTTCGAGGGTATTGTTCCAAAGAGAATTTAGTTTTCAGGTATATATTGCATAAACTATAAGTATACATTCTGTATATATATCTATCTATGTGTGCACTTATATCTGACATATGTCACACATGATGTACTCCCCTTGAGTGAAATACATTTTATTTGAGTTAGAGATTTTTTAAAAATGTTGTTTTCCACTTCTACGTTTACAAAAAACACTTAGTTTTCAAATTTAATTGAATCGCTAGATGTTTAACTTTACACAAAGAGCAACATCAAGAACAACGATTCTTGTTTCTGAATATTTGATACTATTAACTGTTTCTGACTATTATATTACATATTATTATTGGTTTAATTGTGATATTAGAAAATAAATATAGCTTGTGATATTAAAGGGTCAGAAATACATGATTAGTTAACAACTGAATTTTGAAATTTTTCCTGTATTTAAAATGAAGGATTTGATATGGGCAAACTTGTTTTAGTATGAAATTAGATGGTCTGCTTTTTGTTTTATTTATTAATATTTTGGAAAATGTTTGATTTTCCATTAATTAGAGTTTAATTTCATACATTGATATGATTTTTGCAGAATTTCAGGCTTTCTGAAGACATGGCCAAAATTAGAGAAATGGTTTTCCGTTCATCAAAACATTCTAGTAAAAGTTAACGCAGAGACAGAAGAAAGTCTTGTGTGTGAAACAGTGATGGAAATTATTATAGACGAAATTGTGAAAAATCAGAATAGAAGTAAGTTTTCATATTCTTTCTAAAATTCAGGAACAAAAGACTTTGATTTTTATAATTAACACTAGTAATTATGATATATAACTATATAGCAATATATAGGGTTTTATTTTGCTGCCCCTGAAAAAATCTGAGGATGTGCCAGTTAGGGATAATTGCACCAGAATCTTGAACCTTTCTATTGTGTTTTCACCTTTCCAGAGTATATGGACCAATTTCATGTAAGAAATAAAGCATTAAATTCAGTCCTTTCTTCCTGGTTTAAAAATTACAGCTAGGATCTTCATCGTAGGGGAGAGCATAATTGTCTAAGAAAGTCTAACTTGCTGTTTTCAACATACAGTCATTTATCAGTAGCAGCATAAAAATAAGGATAAGTAGAAGTGGTTTTTACATTTAATTTTGGTACATGTTCATTTGGTTTTTCCTCCTTATCACCCAGAAAGAAAGAATCATTTAAAATAATTAAAAAAAAAAAAAGATGAAGCATCCAGGGGGACAAATGCATCACATAGATCAGCAGTAGTGACCTCTAAATAACCAGGGATTTTTTAATAACTATTATGAGAAAATCTTCATGTGCCTATTACTACTACAAAACAAACAAAAAACCCAAACCAAACCAAACCAAACCAAACCAAAAGAAAACAAAACAAAAAGAAAAGCAAAGAACAAAAACCTAGAAAACCACCCAAAAAAACCCCCAAACTTGAAAGGCACTCTTAATAGTAAAAGTTTATCCCGCTACTCCTGTGCAAGGTTTCTAGTTCATGAAAAGTTCTTGGAAATACCACACATGAGAGAAAATTGGATTGGAGGGGGCTCTTTTATGTGCTTGGTATATAATTAATGGCCCTGCTAGGGTCAATAGCAAAATTTCTATTGTTGCAAATGAAGTGAAGATTTTCTAGTTAGAATCGAGCTGTTGTATGGAAGTACTTTAAGGGCTATTTACTCCCTAAGGAGAAATAATACCTGCCATCAATTAATAAAGTTTAATTTCACATTCATGTTGAAAGCTTCCAAGCTGTCCTTCACTATGAGGTTCATATAAGCAAGCATATTTTCCCTTCAGTGAATCCATGCTGACTGCTTCTGATCAACTTCTTGTCTTCCATGTGGATATAGATGGTCTCCAGAATGAGGTGCTCCATCACCTTTCCAGGGATTGATGTGAGGCTGGTAGTCCCCTGTGTCCTCCTTCTTGCCACTTTTGAAGATCAGGGTGACATTTGCTTTCTTCCAGACCTCAGGCACCTCTCCTGATCTCCATAACCTTTCAAACATGATCATGAGTCCTCTGGCTATGATGCCTGCCAGCTCCCTCAGCACTTGGGCATGCATCCTGTCAGGGCCTATGGATTTATGGCTGTCAAGTTTGTTTAGGTGTTAACTGATACAGTCATGCTTGAGCATTGCTGATTTCATGAGTAGATTTTTGATGAACAACACCTAAGCAGTGAAACAGTGAATCTGTTCCATTATTTTGAACCTGTCAGAGTAGCAGAGATACCTAATTCTGTTTATTGATACTTAAAATACAGAAGTACTAATTGTACATTCGTTTCAAGGGTCTGCTGAAGAAATAGCACCAGACGAAGAAAAGGTTTTACCAGTTACAGATGAAGAAGAGGTTGTATCAGTTACAGGTGAAGAAGAAAAGGTTGTACCAGTTACAGGTCAGACTCCTCCTGCTCCTGAGACACCACCGCCAGTTGAACCAGGATCGGATGAATGGATTTATGTAGATGAACCACTTCCCCAGGTACACTAATTCATGACTGAAAATCTTAAATATCAAAGTATGTATTTTCCTTAGTATTTTGTGCATGTCCTACCTAAACCTTTTGCATCATTGAATGTTGGTTTTTTCAGTATTTTTCAATAAAAGGTATGCTATTACTTTGTGATAAATATACAAAGAGCAGTTGCTACTAAAATATATAAATAAGGAATCATGCTTTCAAATTTAGATTTTTAAAAAAATTCTTTGCAATTATGATGAATAAGACAGCTGCCAAAATAATAATACTTTTTACTGTTGTGAAATACTAACACGAACTTACTAGATCACTTTTCTTTCTCTGACAGGGGTAAATTGTGGGTCTCATACAAAGGGTAAGAATGGGGAGAGAGTGCATTAATCTTTCTCCTAGTATATTTTTTTCCTAATATGTTTTCCCGAAGGACATCTCAGATTCTAGTGAACTGGAATTTAGGGGTTTTCTGAAATGGCTGTATATCTGCATCTTGTGTTTAGTAGCTCTCAATGCACTTTTCTTCCATGATTATGTTTTTAAGTTGCATTAGTAGCTTATTTGAAGACATTTATTTTTTGTTCTCTATGGCTTAGCTTGTATAATTATGTTAATTCTGAAAAAATATTTCCGCTTCTTTGCCTTAAACCATGGTCTTTGCTTGGATCATTTGGTGACCCTAATTCATGGTGACCCTAAAATCATCAGAGATACAATGAATAATAATTCTATAATCAACCTCTGAAGATATTTAAGATGTGACAAGCTTCTCTTATGTTGTTTGTTTTGCTTATTGTTACTTTAATTCTCCAATCCAGTTTTAATCTGTTCTAGTTCTTCTGTAATTTTTTTGAGATGAGAAGCTGGGACTGCATGCAATTTTTGAGATGCAGGTTTTTCAAGGGTGGACAGTGATGGTTTGAATTTTGTTTTGTAATTGCTTTTCTAATGTTTACCAATTTTTCCTGTTAACTGCAATCAGCTCACATTTGCTGAGTTTCCTCTGGCCATGGCCTTCATTTACATTTCATGACAGTCAGTCAGTCAAGCGTCACTTCTGCAACACTCGACAATCAGTATAGATTTTTATGAGATCAAACAGTTACGAATGACAAAATTTTCCTACTTCAGTGCTCACTCATTATCATCACTTATTTTATGATCATATCCAAAACAGCAGATACTGGAATATTCTACTGGAAGTTCCCATTCCTTTAGAGATCTACCAGTTTTTCCCAAAGAAATTCACAGGATAAAATTTTAAGTTGGTACAGTGTCTGTAATCAGCTGTAAAGAAAAAGAAATATGTAGTGCAAAAAAATCAGTTATATGTTCCATGAAATATTTTTGTGTATTTGCTAATGCTACAGATAAAGGAGTTACCAAGAAATAAATCAATTAATTCTGATGTTTTTTAAAAATCCACAGGAGATAGTTGATTTTTTAGTACATTACTGGGAAATGGTAGAAAATACATATATGAATACCATCAAAACTGTACTTAGATGTCTAAGGGATGAACATTACGCTGTAATTCATTACACAGCAGATATTAGGTAAGTAGAAATAGTATCTCCTTACATTAATATTAGCATTTTGTATTTTTCATGGGGCATTATGTAACACAGAAGTTATTTTTACTGTAATTTACAGAAAAAATTTTCAAGATTTTTTGAAACGTCCACATCTTAAGCAGGAGTTTGTATCCCAGTGGCAAATAGATTTTAATTCAATTGCTGATGACCTGCAAGATGATGAGGAGACAAAAGCTGAACTACACCAAAGGGTTACTGTAAGTAAATGACAGAAATTACAATATACCCTAGGCTATTATTTCCTTGTGTACAAGCTTGCTATAACATGAATGATATTATTATTTACTTCTTCTTCTTTACAGTTCTTCTTAAACTATTTAATTTCCTCTTGTGGTGTAATATGTCCTCTAAAATGATTCCTCTGTTATTTGGACATAGTTTTCTTACATCTTGCTTCAGTTATTAGGGTACACTGTGATACTGTGGTACAATGTAAAATAAATATTTCTGTGGTCTCTTTTTCTTTACATTTTGTGGTTTTCAGAGATTTTACAAGTTGGATATTGATATTACAATCTAAAAACTCTTGCCAGTATTGTATTTTTTCTGTAAGTTATATATGATAATATATGCTTTCTAATACTGATTCTTAGAAAGTACAGAGGATTTCTTGGGATGTTTTGATTCAGGTAGATCTTTTCTAGGTCATGTCCTGAGAGTTCTTTTTCACAGAAATCCATAACACTAAATGTCCTAACAAGTTCAGAGCCAGATTTAGCATAAGCCAAGAGCAGGGCTATCTTTGAATTCATCAGATTCCATTTCAGAGCAGACATGATTTTTAGTTGAGTCATAGCAGGAATGGTCCCCAAAAAGGAGAAGAAGAATACTGATGACATCATTAGTTGAAGGGAACATTTGAGAAATAATGTATTAATTCATCTGAGATGGGAAAGGCATTGGACCTCTTTTCCATAGAAATATTCTAAGAGAATGGAGTAGAGGATTGAAAAATCATCATCTGTACTCCTAATTTCTACTGAGTGGCCTTATAAAAAGACTGGATTCTCTCTGTCCTATGTTTTAGAAAGATAAAATTGAAATATTTGGCCTTTTGCTCATAACAGAAATCTGTGTTTGACATTATCTGGTTCAAATTTTGTGAAGAGAAGGTTGTACTCCCATGTGATGCAGTGAAACTTAGATACTGTGATAAGCCTGAGCAGTTTGGAGTAAATATATGATTTTCAGAATTATTTTGTTTGATAACCCATTGACCCCTTGTGATTCCCAAACCTGTGGGTGATTGTGAAGGTGACCTTCCTCTATGCTTCGAAAGCCATGCTCATTGTATCTTCCCGAATGTATGAATTCTGTTAGCCATCATTCCTTGCTGTTAGAAAGAAAGAGGAAATGAAAAGAGTGACAATCTTCATAATGTCTTTCATCAAACACAACACTGTCATCTCAGCTGGACCCTTTCTAAAACTCTGGAAAGTGCCAGCTGTAATACCTGAATAATTTCCCTGATATCAACTGGGAAATATAAAAACTCACACAATTTTGTGATCTATATAAAATTCCTTAAAAGTTTAAAGCCCAGAGGGCAGCCAAGACTTTGACCTAATGTTTAATCCCAGCCTGCACTTAAAACTCACACAGCCTCTGATTCTCATCAGTGGGATGGGGGAGAGAATCAGAAGAGTAAGTGAGAAAACTTGTGGGCTGAGGTAAAGACATTTCATCAGGCAAAACAAAAGCTGTTAAAATAAGCAAATCAAAACAAGGAATTCATCCACCACTCCCCATGGGCAGGCAGGTGTTTGGCCATCCCCAGGAAAGCCGGGTTCCATCACACGTAATGGTGACTTGGGAAGGCAAACACAACCACTCTCCATGTCCTCCCTGCTTCCTTCTTCTCCCTCTGCTGTATATATTGAGCATATGGTATGGAATGTTCCTTTGGTCATCTGGGCTCAGCTGTCCTGGCTGTGTTCCTTCTCAGCTTCCTGGTACCCATAGCCCCCTCTCTGGTGGGATGGGGTGAGGATCAGAAAAGACCTTGGCTCTGTGCAAGTGCTGCTTAGCAATAACAAAATCATCACTGTGTTACCAGCACTGCTTCAGCACAAATCTGAACCATGACCCGCATGCACTGCTCTGAAGAAAATGGTCTCCTCCCCAGACAAAACCAGCACACATCCTAAATGCCCAAACGCAGAGTTGTGGATAAAATACACTTCGGCAGCATATCTCTGTCTGTCTTCCAGCAATTTCTACAACTTCCCTCTCATGGCATTGCTATCATCAAATAAGATCAGTTGCTTGCTATCACTACTTCTCTTGTTCCAAATAAGAGAGGATTTAGCAAATGTATTCATTTTTAGATTTTTTCACCACCTGACTACAAGAAAAGGAGAGAGAAGCTACTTCACTATGAAAAGAAGAGCAGTGGGAGAGAAAAAGAAGATACTCATAAAACATGCTTTTAGCTTCTGCCAGAGGAATATAATTCACTCTGCAGTTTTCTCCACTGCTTACAGTAAATCAAAACAGTGACTTAAATAATATGGGGACAAAAAGGAAAATTCTTCTTCTTATGTGTTTAAGAAAATTACTGGAAAGAGCTGTATATCAGTTTGTACAAAACATTAGTGTGTTTTTTAGTGTGGGATCGGGTTTATGTGAAAGTTTTTTTGTGGCAAAGGGTCTGCAGAAGTGGCTTCTGTAAGAAAGCTTGGCAGCTGTGAGACTGGAGTGAGAAAATGTGAGAAATAGCACGGTGGTCACCAAGGACAGTGAGGAAGAAGGAAGATGAGGTGCTCCAGGCACCACAGCAGAGGTTCCCCTGTGGCCTGTGGAGAAGGCCATGGTGATGCAGGCTGTTCCACTAAAGCCCATGGAGGACCACAGGGAAGCAGATCTCCACCCTGCAGTCCCTGCAGTCCACCCAGGCTGTATCAGATGCACATGCTGTGAAGGAGCAGCAACCTGTGGAGAGCCCAGCCAGAGCAGGTTCCTGGCAGGAGCTGTCCTTGGAGTACCCGCAGAGGAGCAGTACACTCCTGAAGGGCTGCACACATAGAAAGAATACACACCAGAGTAGCTGTTGAAGAACTGAAGCCTGTGGGACTGACTCACATTGGAAAAATCCATGGAGGACTGTATTCCATAGGAGGAACCTCACTCTGGAGCAGGGAAAGAGTGTGAGGGAGAGGAGCGGCAGATAAAAATGTATCATGAACTCACCACAATCACCCATTCCCCATTTTCCTTGTGCCATTTAGGATGTAGGAGGTAGAAGAGTCAGGAGTGAAGTTAAGCCTTGGAAGAAGTATGGGGGGGGAAAAGGTGTTTGGTGTTTTTAGGTTTTTTTTATTTCTCACTATTCTGCTGTGTTAATAATTGGCATTAAATTAAATTAATTGCTCCAAATCAAGTCTGTTTTGCATATGATGATGGTGATAGTGAGTAGTCTCCTCATCATTATCTTGATGCATGTACTTTTCCATCGTATTTTCTCCCCCTTTCCTGTGAGGAGGAGTCATAGAGCAGTTTGGTGGACAGCTGGCAGCCAGCCAAGGTCAACCCACCACTTCCAATAGATAAGTCATATGCTTTCAAATTTTTCATCCAGCTGCATATCCTTATGTGCATATTCTACAATATGAACAGCCATGAATATCTGATTGCCTGCACTTTGGCTACCTTCTAGCCATCGTTGATGTCTTAGGTAGCCCAGGGACTTCCCTGTGGCTTTTGTCCAACTGAGGACAAGTGGATTTATCTGAACTCTTTAGATAGGGAGAGAGAAACAGGATCTGACATAATAGGCTGCAATCAAGACCTGGTGAATATGGAATCACCTCACCAGGAGCTTAAGCTCCTCTCCTTTTCTTCTGTCCCAGAACAGGTCAGGTGTAGAACTGCCTGGAGCCAGAGACAGCTTATCTTGTCCTACCTTGGCGCTGTATTTAACAGCACTCTTCTCCTCACATGGCCTCTTACACTGAGTGGCCTGTCACACTATTTCCATGCAGAGATGGCAATAGGGAACAAAGAAGTTGCATAATCTTGTATGCTTAGTAGGTCCTCAGTGCTGCCAGGGAGCTATGCTATTTGACATAGTCACTAGCTGAAGAGCCCTTAATTAAAAGAACATTAGAGAAAAGTGGTGTAGAAGCTACTCAAATTTGAAAAACACTTGAAGTCTGACACAATTTTCTCAGTATTTTTCATGTTGCCCATCCCCTGAGAGTACTATTTATTCTTAGTGTATTAATTAGCAATTCAACCATTCAAGTGGGAAGCTGTTGCAGTCGGGAGCTTAGTTATTCATATGTGACTAGCTTAGGTAGATCATCTCTGCCTGAGGAAAGCAAGGCAGCCTGCACACTGAACTCATATCTTTGTATTCTTGTCCCTGGCATACTTGTAAAGAAAGTCAGCCCTCTGTAGGCATGTGACCTGACTAGGTGTTGATGTTTATAGCAATAAAGAAAAAGCCCCAGATAGATAGCATGTACACAGGCAAAAAAAGAAAAAGAAAAGAAAAGAAAAGAAATGTTAGTTTCTTTCATAATTAATTACCATATTTGATTCTGTTCTTTAGGACCTAAGAGATCTTCTCTGGGATATCTGTGACAGCAGAAGGGAAGAAGCAGAGCAGGAACGTATTGGTATCATGAATGAAGAGTGGTTACCAGATCGTAAGGGGATTGCAATGAACCATTTCTTTACACTTGTGCAGGTATGGACTGCTACAGGGCCCGCAGTGGAAGGGAGTAATGAATTAGATTTGGAGGACAGTGAACCTGAGAGAAATTTCATATGGCTTGCTCCAAATATATGCAGGATTTAAAATTATATATATAAAAAAATGTTCACATGTTTTCTGAATTTACAGAGAAAGTTAAGAGGCAGAACATAGATGACATTCCATGCATTTAGCTTTGAACTACAGGAAAGATTAAGAAAAATACCATTCTTGTTCAACCTCCAAAACTTTAAATCTTTGTCATATACTGCTACTTTTTGCAATTTTATAACTCCAATGAATCATCTTGAGTTTTGTGACAGAAATGTTACACCTCTTTATTCTTCTGTGGTCATATTGACATATTCTTTTAACTTATGAATCACATCATTCACAGCTGTTATAGACCCACTTGATGTTATAGTGTTTCCCATATATCAAATTTATTTCAGTTGTAATTTCACTGACGTAGCTTGAAATTTTATCTGCTGACCAACAAAAAGAAACCTCAAAAAATCAAGTTATGTTTTGAGATTGAGATGTCATTTGCTGCTCTTAGAGAAACCTGTTCAAATATGACCCAGCTCTCATATATGTAACTTTAAAGTTTTCAAGAGTCCATTCAGACCTGCAGTAAAGTAAGATTTCCTTGTTACTGGTGTCCTAGGTGCATAAATCTAGTTTAGAATTGGCCTGGAATATTCTAGACTAGACTAGGCTTGACAGGCTTTTCTGTAAACTGAAGTAACCATTCTGTGAAAGTTTCGTCAAATTTAAAGAAGATAACGAAAACAGTGTTTTAAACATATACCTTGTGATGCTGATTTAGCTGAAAAAGTTAGGACTAAGCAGTTTAGGGTGAGCTCCCAGCCCTTTAATTCCCTATGCTATTTGTATATGTTTAATAAACAAGGGAACCACTCTCTTATCTCATATGAGTGTTATGGTAATTCAAGAAAAGTTTGTGAAATAGTCAGTGCTATAATAAGGAAATTGTTAACTTGGTTTTCAAAGACTCTGCATAAGCCACTGACTAAAGAGAGATATCAAATATCAAATCACTGCTGACTATCTGAACCTCATTGTTGCTGTAATTAGGGTGTTTATTTTCCTGATTATTTAAAAAATCCAACTTGAATTATATGCATAGTTATAATACAGAGCTTAAATATTTTATTATTCTTCTTTTCTCTCAGTTATATCTTTTCAATCCTAGATCTAACAGAATTTCATGGGCATGTATGATGGAGTTCAGAGGAGATTCATTATGAATCTAATTTGCTTCATCTTGTGTGGATATGCACAATAACTGTGTAAAATCACTAACATATATTAGCCATATGTAAGCTTTTATTTTCATAAAGGAAAAACTAATAGAAAACATTACTTCTTGCATTACTTAGTAGATATTCCCCCAAGTAAATGAATTATTAATCCTAAAAGTACAGGATTAAAAATATAATAACTATAACTTTATGTAATGACTGTTCTCTTTAGAAACAGCCAAAAATAGGCTTCTTTGGTATTGAGTTCTCCATTTGTGGGTTTTTCCGTTGGAAGTTACATGTATTCCCCAGGTGGCTCTGTAACTGTGTAAACACATAGATTTGTATAAATGCCGTTTATCAGATTTCATTCCTTCTTTCTGTGTACACAATTGTACTAGAAGATATTTCCTCCTTAACTTATGGATAAGTGCTGGTGAACACCACAAAGGTTTTATCCTTTGTTTTGTGAATGTGGTTTTGTGCTTTTTCCCATGAATATTTAGTGCTGTTTTGTCAGTTAGAAACTAACACCATACTGTATCAATAAATCAAAACATGACAGGTGTTAAATGTTTCTTGAGTCTTACTTGATTTCTTCTGAGATGATTCACACAAAAAGATCTTCAAGGTGTTCCAAATCTGTTGATTACTTGGCTCCAGAAAAACTGTATGACTTTTAAAATTTTCTCCCTCACATAACCCTTTTTATTTTATGCTTTTAAGATTTTATTTCTTTTGAACAAGAAGATGCATGTAATTTATTTGTACTAGTGTACTTGCTACTAAGAAATATATATACATCAAAATATATTATAATTAAATTTAATGCATTGAACGTTATTTATTGTAAATAGCGTTTCCTATTTTAACAATTAAGACTCTTATTACTGCCTAGAAATGACAGTGTGAATACATTATAAATGCAAGTAGAAGTAAGCATTCAGTATACTATAAATTTTAAAACAAATATGACTGTGTTTCTTGCTCTCCCTCAAGCTCTTAGGATTTAGAATTGCTTCTGCTAACATAACATATTTTTGTAATAACAAAAATTTTTTCTGTGCTATGTTGTATTGCAATCTCTTTGTCCATTTTTCTTGAGGCCGAACTGGATCGTTTCCAAGATACAAAGAGACTTCTTCGTGATTATTACAGGGCAATGGAAGGCAAAACCCCAATAGAAGACACTCAAGATTTTACTAGAATCCCATTGTTAGCTATTATTAATGGAGAGCAGAAGGGAGATCAAGATGAAACAAGAAGGTAGAAATGCATTATAAAATTATACAAATATGAACAGATTGAATGCATTGATAGATTTTTGAAGTATATGGAATGATATGTGTATGTATTTCAAAGGATGGAGAAATAAGAAATCCTATTTTTTAACCAGGGATTATAGTCAAATGATGAATCTAAAATTATTTTAGAGGTTACATTTATCCCTCATTTTGTACTTATTTACTTGTATCATATTCACTAATGCATCTCTGAATTGCAAAACATTTTAAAAGCTGCCTCAGGAGGAAATTACTATTATACAAATGTTTCCTGCTTTCCATTATGTTGTTGGTAGTTTACAGCACAATCCTCACATATATAAAGTATAAAGGTAAAGTATTGTTGTGGAACATTAGCAGGTTTAAAATTTGTGACAATAAATATAATGAAATGTTATAAATTTTATGTAAATGTAGATATAATTGTTATGTAATAACAAATTTAAATCAAAGCCATCTACAAAGATGCACCAAACTGAATGTCATATTAAAAGATAAGGGATACCACCTCATACTTTCACAATATAGAAAATGCCATCAGTAATATCACCTGATTTTTTAACTTAATTATAGTGAATTTAGAAATTATCTGAGTAATGAAACTGTATCTAACCCATGTGGAATTCATCAGCAGATCACACCACACAGTCATTTGATGTAGTTTTGTCCATCTGTTTTTATTTCTTAGCTGTTGCACTTAAACTGGATAGTTTTCTTGCCATGCACACACCTCATCACTTGTGGTCATAAGGAGAGTTCCTGTCTTTTTTTCTGCTATTGAAAATTTTGAAAATAGCATTTTCATTCTTTCAGCATATTCTCCGATGTAGTTATTAACACTCTTTATAAAGCAGAATGTAAATTATTCCTTATATTTTGTTTTTGAGGATTCCTCTAGTTTCTTGGAAACTGCCTTCATCAGTTAATACCGAGTCAGAAAAAAGTGGAAGTCAGCAGAAGAGTCATAAGGATAAGAATTCTGAAAGGGGAGGGACTCCTTGCAAGAGTGATGAAAATCTTATTATTGATATATGGCAAACAGCAGTAACAGCAGTATCAGATATGGTACGGAATGTTTTGTTTAACTTTAGATTTCTGGATTGTACAGTCAAAGCTCCCCTAAGCAGCCTAAACACATAATCTTTCACACTGTGTATCTCAGTTTCCTGTATCTTGCTCCACCACTGATATTTCCATTGTAAATGTTTGTAGTTCTAGGAGGAAAATTCTGATGTATGTGTATTTTCAGTATCTCCAAATTTATAACTGAGCCATTTATTCCACTGCTGAAAGAAATATTTCAAATGTTGCCTCTATATATCTTCTTCCATGAGAAACTCTTCTCTTATCCCTCAATAGAAGTGTGAGAAGACAGACAAGTTTAATCCTGTGATGCAGTGTTTGTTCTAATCTTTCACATGTTCAGACTCTGTGGTTACATTCTTTTTTCTATATAGCTAAAAGTAAATTAGGTGAGCTTTTCAAATGGTTGGTTTCCATGTTCGATTTTTGTTTTCTCTTTGATCATGTAAAATAAATTAATTTCTCCACCCCTACCATGTAGCTCTAGGCTTGCTTTGTATACTGTTGATTCTTGCATTTCTAACATTTTTTCTCAAGCACAGGCAGTGACTACAAGAATTAAACCCTGTATGTCTCTGTCTTGTGTTTTTGCTGCAGAATTTTGTTTTTGAAAAATAATCAAAATTTAATCAATTAGTTAAAGTATCTCCTTTATTTCTTTTAATGTGTCTACTTCTCATCAAGTATTTTAAGCAAGTATAGGCTATTTGAAACAGTAGTTGCACAGAACTGATACTATTTACTGTACTATGTGTGACTGTGGTGTCAAGGTAACAGCTGAAATAGAGTTTCGAGAAATGGAGGAAGACACAGGACAGCTAAACCAGAAATCTTCAAAAGGTTCACAGAAAAAAACAGGCAAAGCAGCTGGGAAAGATACCAAAAGTGCCAAAAAAACACCTCCTAAAAAAAAAGGTATTTAAAATGCAGACTTTGTTTTAGCAGTGCTTGAAATTACTGAAATGTAAATATATGAGTAATACAGAAATTAACAACCCGAGACTTTTCATTTGGATTTAATTTCTCTTTTAAAACGTCAAATCAGTACGACATCAGTATGAAAAGCTGGTTGTGATAAAGGAGGGGAAACGCTTTTGAATGAAAATTGCATTTATTTAAATGTGTAATTATATGTAGAACTAAATATTCTAAATGGAAAGTAAATACTATTTTTTCTTCATGTTCTGTATTGGAATGGAACAGTTAAAACTAGTTTATCTTGTTAAATAAAAATTTATAAAATTCTGCCTACTTGACAGCTGAAGTTCTAAAAATGAGCAGATTCCTATTGAGGTAAGTCTTGCACATAGGCCTGGCAAGAACCTGTCCCAGGTGAAAATACAAAATTTATTTGTAGAGAGAAAACAGGCAGTGTGCTGGAACAGATTGTGGCATACAAGGCTGTTCATACATTTTCTCACAACTATTTCCTTGTGCAGGTACTAGTTTGTGTAATGTTCACCTTTTGTCTGCAATATATCATAAATTCATTAGGAAGCGAGGCCTGTAGCCTAAACTTTTGTGTATTTTGTTAAGACATTCTACATAGCAAGAGAAAAGTTCAAACCCTGTGATTGTAGAGTAGCCTGAAATTCAGGTATTCAATTTGCAAATGAGAAAGTAGTAACTGCAGAGTTATTGTGCATAGCAAAGTTGCCTTTTTTTCTTTGACTGATGTTTCATTTGCACTGTGCCCAGTTCTCTCTCTCTCTCTGGTTGTTTCTGCCCATACAGAGTGAACAAAAGCATGGCCTTGCATATACTTAGCCAGTTGTGAGCACCGGGGAGCCTTAGGCTTAGTTTAATTTCTCAATTCAGCCAAGAGAGTAGCAGATTTTCAGATTTCTAGAAGAGTTTTGTGATTAAAAAAGCAGCAGCTGTTGCATGCTAAGTGACTAGTTTGGAGTTTGTGGATTGCTTCTTGGAACCAAATTTTTGTTCAGATCTGGTACAGGATGAGTTATCTGAAATCCCAAAACCAGAATTGCAGCTAGAAAGCTGTGCAGTCTTCCTTGTGGAAGATGAACTGATGTATTTGTAACTGAAGTATTGACTTTGATTTCATTTCAAATACAGTGTTACTGTAGTGTTCCTGTAACATGAGAATTCCCTAAGACAGAGCTATGGGCTGGTAATGCAACTTACCACATGTAGTTTTATCACTTCTAGAACGGACCGTTTGTTTTATGTTGACCTTATGTATCATGCCGATATAATTAAATTTTTTCTGTAACATCTCCACCTGCTCTTCTAGGATAAAGCAATTACAGATATTTTAATATTGTTGAGTAATAGTCAAAGTCATGTGCCTACAGAATTCCATGCAATCTCTAAAAACATGATAAAATACCTTTACAATATCTGTTCATAGATAAGTAAGTAAAAGCAAGGTTGAAATGCAGGTTTGAAGGGGTATGAAATAAGAGATCTCTTTTCTTTCTTTCTATTCTTTTTTAGTAGCATAGTTCTATTCACTGCTTTGATGGTAACTTCTACCATAACATATATACTATAGTTTGTTAAACTTGAATTTGTTCCAGAAGAAACAAGTATTACTCAAAAGACATTTCTCTATGTTCTGGTTGTGATAAATTGGTAGATACTAGGGTTAAACAGAACGTTCTGACCATCTAGGATCAAATGAGAGGCAAACTTAGTCATGATTTTCCATTCAGAAATACATTTTAGGATGTTATTTAACCAACTTTAATGCAGTTGTATATGCTGGAGTATCTTTGTGCAGTGTTAACATTAGCATGTCTTACAGATGTAAATCACATTTGACAGCTGAGTATCCACGTTTGCATTCTCTTAAACGGTCACATCAAGTAAGGTGGAAAATGTAAGTTTTCATGATAGACAAATTTTCAAGCAAAGTCCAAAGACTGAGATGTCTGTTTTCCTGCAGGAGCAAAAGCACCTCCAGCTCCTATAGACCCAGAAGAATTAAGGAAACAAGAACTGGCACTTAAAATAACACAAGAATATTTCAGTGCCTTGAAACATGAGGGTATGTTACTATTTGGTTACTTATATTGATAGGTGATTGTTGTTCCTAATTTGGTTAGTGTGCTAGTCGATAGTAACCAGAGACACTAGAGAAAATGGGATGGATAAGAAAGAAAAAGGAGGGACAGTCATGTCTGGAGAAATCAGGAAATTTTTTTAGTGTGGTAATCATTCATTCTGTGGTAAATGTACTTAAGGCAGTTATGCGATTTTCATTCCTTTTGTCTTCTGTTTCATTTAATCTAATTTAGTTTGTCATGACTAAGCAAATATTCATCCTGAGAGAAAAGGTTTTGCATAAGTTGTTAGTCACACATCAATATTCAATTGAATTGGATTCAGTATTTGAAATGTTTTGCTCTGGGAAAGAATTTGTTGGCAGTTGCATATTTCATTGATGTTTTTCTCTGATTCCCTCTTCTTCAAGCAACATGGGATTCAAGCAGCAGGACGCAGATTTTGTTTGTTCTTCCAAACTGCTTTCTGGACAGACTGTTCCAAAACTTACATATTGTTCAGTCATTCTGTCTCTGTGTCTGTCTTACCCAGTAACTTCCAAACAAAATGGTTCGTTTCAGCCAAAAGAAGATGCCTGAACAAATGAAGTCCCAAATTGAAAAGAGTTTGAGATTTTTATTTTTTTTTTGAGTTAGGTTAAGATCAGAAGAAAGACTGTTTTGTCACTAACAGAAATATACAACCCAGCTTTTAGGGATTCTATTTGGCAGCAGTTGGCAAGCCCATCATCATATGGTACCTCTTTGGTGGGCTAACTATTGTGTAGTATTTTATTATGAAAAATAGAGGGCAAATGCAGCTATTGAACAAACCACAAACTCATAAGGCCTTTTTAGATCCAGCCAGACCAAATACTTGTACACCTACATCTTTCAACATGGTTTAATACAAGAGCAGTTCAAGAATAAATATTCTAATATTTTGGGGTAATGGGAATTACCCCAAATTTTAACGATCCTAATTGCATGAAGATGAATTTTAGTGATTCATTATCATGGTTCTTTTTTCTTGACATTGTTTCATTTTCATCCTATATTTAAGAAAAAAGCGAAGAACCTAAGGAAGGCTGAAGGTGTTGAGCTCTATTTCCTATTTCCACAGGCGCATAGCTGGTATTTGAGAATCATAGTTTTCTTGCTATTTTGTTATCCAGTTACCTTTTGGTAACTTGTGGTTTTCATTATACAGATACATTGAGTCTAGCAAAGGCACTAGTTGTGTATAGTTGCTAAGTTTTTAACCTTGATTTCATATTAAATTTCTCTGTTGCATCAATGTACCTTGCCTTTTATTCTGTTAGTGTTAAGAGGGCAGCTTTATCAGTTGTCTGTGCAGTACTTCTGAAAATACAGGGAGACAAAAACTGTCGTACACTTACCTCTGTAACATACTGATAGCAGCTGCTCAAAGAACATGTAGAGAAGCCACAATTACAGCAGCCTTAACTGTACTACAGAAAGGTGTGACTAGCCAGGCACCAAATATCCTCTGAGGTACTTTTAGCTAAAAACAGTTAAATATACTGAAATTTCAGTGCTTAGACTGAGAACATACCTCACATTTTATAAATATTATTCATTATGACTTTACCGTTTAAACAGAGGCAGCCACAAAATCTCGGCTAGAACTTATAAAAGAAAAAGCTTTAGCATTTCTTCAGGATCTAAAATTTAAAGCAGAAGAGGCTTATAGAGATATGGAACAGTGGCTTGGATCCACCTTCTTGGAGGAAATATCGAGGTAACGTGTATCAATTCCAACAAGTTTTTTTTTTCTTTTTTTTTAACCTAGACCATGGTAGTAAATGTATGTACATTTAGTAAATGTATATATATATGCTTATATATACAGAAGTAATTTGGAAAAAATGTAGAAAACAATAATTTCATTTAGTTTTATCTTAGAAATCTGAATGCTAATAACTCCTTTCTTGGCTGATTAAAAGGTTCTGCTTGTAGCTGTAAAGGTAATTGTCATGCTAGGCTATTTTTCTAGACTATAGATTTAGCAGATCAATCAGTTGTTAACCAGACAATCAGTTATTCCATTTAGTAGAAAGCTCTGTATCATTTCAGTAGCTTCCGTCACTTTGGACTGTGGGATTATTTTCTTCCCTGTTTTTTACATGCACTGGAAAATTCCACCTATTTTTCTTATCACCACATATTACATTTCTCCAAATTATTTCAAGGACCATTAAAAAAAGCTCTCCTTCACAATTTTTATGTCCTAGTAAATAAAATGTACTTGGGATCAGTATAGCACATTAGACTAGCTGGCATAGAATGACCAATGTCTGTATCATTAAAGGGCTTTTCTTCTCTAAAGGAAAGGAGTGACTTTGCCCTTTGCTAAGTGTTTCTGACCTATACTAACTTTTGAATCATACCTAGGACAGTGCTGCTTGATCCATGTCAGGGCCAAGAAGAGAGGCGTAAATGGAGGATGTGAAACTTTAACAGGCAGTAGCTCAAAGAGGCAAAGCCTCTTCCTTCCAGCCAGTTTAATTGCTCTCCAGATGAGTGCTAACAAAGACATTGTATTTACAGGATATCATATCCTTTGACCTGACACTCCAGGCCAAATCTATGTCTAGTTGAGCATTATAGACAGCTGATGTCTTTTCCTGTATAAATTGTACTCATTGCACTTGAAATAGGAGATCATATGCCTGTCCACTGTGCTAGCCTAGAAAGTGCTTTCATGTTTTTCCTTCAGGTCTCTTCTGTGTCTTAGATCTGACAGTCAAAAGATTTCTTGCAGCCAGAGGAGGAGTAGACTTCATAATGATTTTGTTAATTACAGAATTCATACAGAGGATTTGAAATTCTTACTTTAGGAAAGCTTTAAAAGAATGAGCACATTAAAATGTAAAGCTACATTAACACTGTGTATTATACTCATGGGTTTCTGCATTTGCACTTCCAGTGTTGAAAAGCTGGTAGAGGTTGCACGACACCATATTGAGAGTTCTAGCAAAATCCAATATGAAATGACTTTAGAAGGAACAGATTTCTTCATCAATAGTGATGTAAAAATGGTTCCTGACCCTGTTCCTGACCCCATACCTCCACCAGAATTTCAACGCTTAGAAACCTCTGGAGGTAATACTCTAACTATTTCACAACTTACTACACTTCAGAAGCAGTTTCTACAGCTGGCACCTAAAGGTAAGACATTTTTTCCTTTTAACTCCCGAAGGACTGTTGGTTATGTACTTAAAATCTAGAGTAACTGGGAGCTTAGTTAGTTATCTATATTGTTAAAGATAGTGCTACAGTTAAAAGTCCTGCTACATAGAAAAGCAAAGTCATAGTGGGGAATAATGAAAGTGTGAAATAACAAGCCACTTCAAAGCTTGTGATGGCTTTACTATGGGCATTTTATTATCAAGACCAGATGTTTAGTATTCCTTTACCAGGTGTCTCTGTAATAGGTTTTTAGTACAGTGTGTATCATGCTTGCTTTGCTTAAATTTGCAAGTCTTTAACTTGTTTACTGATTGAGAGCTCAATGAACACTCAGGCTATATTATTTTAAAACACATTTTTAAAATGATCAGTATTTTCATGGAACTATTATATAGGGTCTGTAATTACTATGAACCATTGTATTCTTCAAGTCAACGTGTGGCTGTTGTTTGGGTGATTTACAAGCATTAACTCAGATATGTAATTTTTTTAACCTTTAAACATGCATTTATTGTATGTCTACCCTCTAATTATGGGAACTTAAGACTTAGGATGCCTAAAAAGACTTGCAAAAGTTCCTGAGACTACATAAATGTTACAAAGTAATTTAGGTAAGAGACAGTTTTAAACTAAGATGTAAAGTAGTTACACATGTATTTGCAAAGTGTTCCATTACCAGTGTTCCATATTATAATTTTCGTATTATTGCCACTTAAGATTGTGAAATACAATGTGTAAACAAGTGCTTACAATTTAGGACCTAACTCTTCCAGTGTAATAAGGCCACAAAGGCACAATGAAGTTGAGTTTAATTCTTTATTGGGAAATACTTTTCATGTATATTTATAGAGCAATTCCAATTTCCTTTTGCATATAAAACCATTTTAGGCAGAAAGATATTTACAGTTTTCCCTTAGAGAGATGCATATCATCTTACCTCTAGTGTAGGAATGTTGATGTGTATGTAAGCATTTCAAAATCTTCTGTAGAGACTTATTCTGTAAATAGTATTGCATATGTAATGGTACGTGAAACTAAAAATCTGTATGTTTGTAATAATTTACAGTGCCATAGAAGTGAAACACAGATACCAGTTTGATTGCTACTTCCTCTTAAAAAAGTTTCTTTGGTTTTACATCATTCATGGTAAAAATAGTTAAAACTAAATAATTTTGTCAATATTCTAGACGTATTTTCTTCTAAATGTGTAATAATTAGGAAGAAAACAACTGGAATATTTATCATTCTACAGTATTTCCCTTTTGATAGTATTATATTCACTAAAATGACTCAACATGACTTTTGTGACTATCTGAAAAAGGAAATTTCTTGCCTTAGCAGTTATGAGACAGTAAAGAATGCTGATGCTTGTTCTCTGAGACAATAGGAAAGAATTATTGTTTGAAATAAGGTCCCATACCCCATGTATTTATCTTCTGTTTGATGACTTTTAAGTTAAGATACTTACCTTTTTTGGATAGCTGAATTAGGATAGGAAGGACAAGCTTCTGAGTGCAAGTCATCTTTGAAATACTTCCTCCCAGTCTCTTACACATTTTAGGACAGCATAAATCACATCCTAGGTTCACATCCACTTCACTTCATTATAGATTCCTTTCTTTCCTAAAACATCAGAAAAATTTTTCATTGCCTGCTGTCTCCCCTTGTTCAATAGAATGGTCAACAGAAAGTACACATCTCAGTTGTTAGTCTCACTGAACAAAAGAGGGAAAAACACTAAAGCACCCAGCACAGCAGCAGTGAAATTGTTGAACAACATCACTAAAGGAGATACCAAGATGTAACAAACAAACCCCTACCTTGGAGAATCTCCAAAGAGATCTAGATTTTTCTGCCAAGCATCTTAATTTTTCTTATAATTACCCACCCCAGCACATCTCTCAGCATTCATAGTGGAAATCTGCATAAAAAAGCACATGGGGCATAGGCTATTGGGCAAGTCTAAACAGAATAAATCTACCAATCTCCTTGTAGTAGAATAGAAGTAGTAGTGAATGATAAATTTCCTAAAGTTGTTCTGAAAATTGAAAATTAGACTTTTCTAAAGAATCATGGATATTACATGAAGCGTATTTTTACTTAGAAATGCAAGCAAAGAGTAACAAAGGAGGGGTGGTTATATTAGAAGAAATTTACATGTAAGTAGGTTTCTCATAAGATATTTGATAAATGTCAAAAGGAAGTCTTTTCAAGGTATGTTTAACTAATTGCCAAAATTAAGTCTAAATGTGGAAGTGCCAGTATACTTTAAAATGTTTGATATTCATGGAAGAATTCTATTGAAGCAGTTTTGTATTTCCTAGGAATCTAAAGTTTTAAAGAACTGCCAATTCTTCACAGACAACTTTGTGCTGTCTTGCACACTTGGCTCTCCATGGAAGCACATTATTCTCTATTCTAAGCACCAATGGACAAAAAATCAGCCTGTGCTGGACCTTCCTACCTACTGACAGTCTTTCACATGTGAAAGAAATTTACTTTTTGTTTTATTATTATCCAATGTCATATTATTATCCAATAGTCATATTATTATGACTATTGCCCAAAGTCAACATGAGTCTGTGCTAATTAATTTCACTAACTCTTTGGTCAAGTTGTTAACAGTGCTCTAATATATTACCTTAGGAGTGCTTTTTCATAGGAAGAGCTGTGACAAGTCTTAAGTGGAGCTAATAGCATTCACCTTTTTTATTTTCTCTCTTACAGTCTTTTGAATGCATGCTTTTCTTATCAACAAAATTAAAATATCTCTTAAATCTCATCCCCTTTGATTCCCTTCAGCACTATGATCATCTATGACCACATCTCTTGTCATTTCAATTATGCCTCCGTTTTCTTATTTGAAATGTCTCCATTTTCTTCTAAAGCTGTTTTAGAGAATGCAATTTGGGTGTGGTTTTGCATTACCAAGCAGATCAAAACAGATTCTATCCCAGATTTGTTCTCCATCTTATGACTGAATCACACAAGGGCATTTTAAATTTTTTCTTCTTCACTGTCATGATCCTTATGAACCATTCCAGTTTAATTACAGAAATGATTCTGTAATTAGATAGAATGGACAGACACCAGTCAGGTTTAAAAAAAATCTATATTCAATAACCAAAAAAATGTTCAAAATTCTTACTTATAAAACTATTAAGTAGTCTGCTAAGATGTAAACATAAGGGACAACCAATGGCCGTGTTGCATTGCTGTTTGTTTTCAAATTGTGGACTTGTCAATTGAGTTTTACTGTGTTGGTAGATTTGGAGCAGACAGTTATATTAAAGTGTGCCTGTAGTTCAGCTGAAATGTTGCCTTTTCAGTGGAATATTTTATTGAATCTGAATTATGTGATGACCCTGGATAATGTGTACAGCTTATGCTTTCTTTCCCCAAGCACTTTTGTAGAAACACTTTAAAGACTTGCCTGACTTTGATGCAAATAGAGATTGAAGTCCATATGGGAGCATAGGAATAGTTTCATCCTCTCTAACCTTTATCTTTTAAAGACTATTTATCTTCCATGTCTTTTTTTAAAACTTGAAATAAAAAAGTTTGTAAGTTTGTGGACAGAGGAAGTATCTGTTACTAGGTGAAAATTTAGTAATTCTACCAGTAGTTTAATTTACACGTCCTGTTATGTGTCTTACTAAGTTGTGTGTGTTATTTAATTTCAGAAATTTGTGGAACACATATAACATGTTTGTATATGTTTCTGTGCGTTTGAAAAAAAAAATATAAAATTTTAAGATTTCAGACAGCATGACAGAGGAGCTCGCTCCTCACTGCATCTGTACAGCAACAAAAATACCATAATTCTTGGTGATTTTAAGTTTAAATTCCCAATTCTTGCTGTTTAATAAAGCTTGGACATATGGCAGCACCAGTAATAATTAGTGAATAAATTATGTAAATATTTACAATGAAATTGACCTGTAGGGAGTGATGTGTCTATCAACAACTTGGGTGAAAAGTATCACCTTTTTGAGACTCCCATCTTTTTCATCTAAGGGTAGTATCCCATATTACCTTTTAGAGTCCTAAAGTTAAAAGAATATATAATTCAGCCTCAGGGTTTATTTCACTCATTCATCCTTATAAAATTGGTATGGAGTCAGGTTTGTAATTTGCAATGGATCATTATCCAAACCTCTAGTCAGGAACTGCTATGGAAACATTTTTCTATGTGAAAATGGAAGAGAATATTGAGCTGATCGAATGTTTTGGTAAAATTTGATGATAAGGGAATAAATGGTAACATAATTCTCATCTCTAGTATAAGTTTACAGTCTCTTAATGTTTTGCTGCCTGTGTAAATTTATAATCTGAATGTTTAATAGAGATTTACTACTTCATCAGTTTATGGAGGTATTTTTATACAGTGCCTGTAAAAAATACACTACTAACTGGTACATCTTTAAGAAACAGTCTTGTTTGTATATCTGCCTTAAAACTGAGGCATAGTGATTGTTCTTTATTTAAATGCCACAGGTTCTATTTAAAATGTCACAGTCCTGGTTCACAGGGTGTAGTGTAAACTTATGCTGCTGTCATTCATAATGCTCTTTTGTAAATGTTTATTTTTTCTGTTTTCAGTTTCGCTAGTGGTCGTAATCTTAATATCTTAACTAATTAATTATTTTGCATTTCTTTTTGAAGTTTGTGCACTGCTTATTGAAACATGTAAAGGCTTGCCAGTCACCGTGTGTATCAGGGAATGATACTGCCTTTCAAGAAGATTTTAATGAAAAAAATTCTACCTAGTGTAGCTTTTCCTATATTGGTTTTCCTCTTGATTTCATTTGATAACTAACTTTATGTGAAGAAGTTGCTTCATAAGTAATACTGGCTGTCTTCCTTTTGTATCCTCTATTCTTTCCATGGTACCACTGCAACAGATCCCACCTTTTCCTATGTTCCCAGTTGCTCCATGTGAATTGAAAAAAATGTTGGTAACACTGAAGGCCCATCTTATAGGGAATATTATCCCTGAGTGTGGATCACAGGTCTACTCTGATCCCTATTTCCCTAATTACCAGCAAATTTCCACAGGTTTCTGTTTGCCTTAAGAAGCGGTAGGCACTATAGAGGTACTAAAATATTATTGTCTCTTACACCCTTTTTACTTCTCAGGTTGCATGTCTGGTTCTCCAGCCTTCCACCTCTTTTTCACTTTAGCTTGTGTTTTTTTGTCTGCCTAATGAAGATTTTTAATTTTTACAGTGTGTTAAGAATATTTCTCTTCCTCTTTTCAGTTGTGTGTATGGTACCGGCGCACATGTCAGAAAAAACCTCCTGAGACAGTTCATTTTTCTGTCCATGTGTACCACAGCTGCTACCTCTGATTTAAAGTTCTTTACAAGAATCATTCATACTGGAAATGTATTTAAACTGCATGTTCCTAACTTATTTTATTAATGTTATGTCCTTTCAGGATGCTTAGAATAGAATGGAACAATCTGTCACTTTTTTCAACAATGGGAACAAACAGTTCTCACAAATTGTATAGTATATATATATAAAAATTTGCTCCTTCTTCTAAAATAGAAAAGAGTGACATACAAAAACTCTTTTTCTCAAGACCTTTTAAAGCACCAGAAATGGCATTTCTCTTTATGATTAGTTTAATGGACTCATTAATTTTGCTTCTTGATGTACACATCACAATAGGGAGGGTGGAGAGTCAGATTTTAGGTCATCTGCACGGTGTTTCTTTTGTTATTTCCCAGTGAACAAATAGATTTCTTGTTTTATTGCTTCCATTCTGCATGCAATTTCTCTTGCTTATTTGATTGCTTTCTTTTCAAAGTCCTAAAATTATGGCAATGGTGTACTAAAAGAATCATTAAATTACTGGCCAAAAGTAGAAGATAAATGGGATCTAGAAATAAAATTTTCAAAATGCCAGCTTATGGGATTTTCTCCTACAAAATACAAGAATGACCATCTTCAGAACAATTTGGGAAAAGTTGAGAACAATCTCAGTGCATTAGGAATGCTTATACAGTTCTGAAAGCAGTAATAATATCATTTACAAGTAAATACATTCTAAAAAGATCATCTAAGCTACTACGTATGCATCTTAGGCATTCTGTGTCAGGTTTTTGATTATGTTTTTATAGACTTGCTCCAGGTTAACATTTCTGCTAATACCAGGTGTAATGAACATTGTAATAAGTTCGTGACTTCAGCACTATTTTCTGGAGACATTTTGCCTAGAAGATCATTCTGAATTCCACTTCATAACTTTGCTCTTCTCTGTTTCAAAAATAGCATTGATGCTGCTGCGCTTCATGGATTGCATACTCTGACAAACTTCTAATAGTCAAAAGTCAAAACTGACCTTTTCTTACAAGAATGCTTGGTAGCCTTCGAATGATTTAAGAGTAGATCTGCTTTCCTTGTTCTCTTTCATGGCTGTTCATTTCAAGTCACACTCTAGTCCCAAGTTAACAAGATAAAAATGGACAAAAAAAGAAACTATACAACTAATTATTTATCACATAAAAACTATTTTATATTTAGTTGTTTCTTTTTAAATTATAGCCATAAGAGCACTGAAGCAATTTAAAAACAAGAGTAATTCTTCTAGCAACAGAGAAGTTGTTGACAGAGGGAAAGAGAAGAAAGGTTTGGAACGTCAGAAAACAAAGAAGAATCACCAGTTTCTAAAAATATGGCTAACAAAATATTCCTGGTTAAAATACGATGATGAAAGGGGAATAATGTTTTGTGTACCATGTCGTAAGCATAATGTGGATTTGGGGGAAAATATTAATAATTTTTGTTCTGGCACTGATGACTTCAAACTTGAATTTATAAACACACACCAGAGTAGTGAAGCTCATGCTTGGGCTATCTGCATGGAAGCTGCCAGTTCTGCTTCACCAGATACAGCTTCTGCTGAGCAGATGTTGAAGAGCGTGAACTCCATAACATTGGGTAGAGTAGAAAATATTTTTAGAAGATACCATGCTATTGCTAAATCTGGCTCTTCCTATACAGACCCTGACAGAATGGGCAAACCAGATAAACTTTAACATGACCTTTCTCAGACTTGTCCTTCTGAAGACTTCCTTACAGAAACAGAGCAGGTCCATTTTCCCATTGCTGATTATTAATTGCACAAATTAGTCTTCCCATAACAAGTACTCTTACAGACACCATAAGACTAGTGCACTTCACAGCTTGAACTGCTTTTTATTTCCTTGTAAGAATATTTGTGAGGGTTGCAGTAAGAATACTGTATCTCGATTTTTAATCTAGGAGCTGAGAATGAGTATGGTTTAGAGAATATATATTTTCATAATCCCATATATTCTAAATGCACCTTTCTACCTGATAATTTCAAAAGGTAAAGCATACCAGCCGAATATATTTCTACCATCTAGGAAATAGCAATGATTTATAGCAAAAGATGGCAAAAATTAAATCATTAAAAATCCTTCTTAGTTCCTCCAACAGTAAATGAAGATGTACTACAGGTAATTTGGGAGAAATAAATATGAGGTCCATTACCTTTGAATCAACCCTCTTCTAAATCAAGGTAACTTTCTACTTTAAACATAAAATGTATGTAGTAATAGCAGAAGATTCCCAATATCCCACACCCCGCTGTACTACACAGCTCTGCTCTGTACTGTGCTGTGCTATACTACACACACACACACATATATATGTATATAAATACACAAACTGTCTCTTTTTGGTGTTTTGCATAGATGTTCATGCTACTTCTGGGTATAAACAGTGTGTCAGAACTGGAGTAGGTATTGAAGGAATGTCTTACTAAAGCATGTTTGTCCACTCCAGGAGAGTTAATCTGTAGGGATCAGAAAAAGAGATCAGTGCTGTGCGTTGTATAAAATATCTGAACTTGTGATTTCTCAGATTAAAAAAAATAAATAAATGTTTAGATCTACTTTGCCTAATAAGAAACAGGATACATATTTCACGGAGTGAAATTTCTCATTAGATATGTGGGTTATATATTGGACCAATTATATGTTAATTCTAAGTGTTTTCTTTTAAATCACGTAATACCAAGAGGGTTCTTTTCCCTCAAAGTTTTCAAATGGAAGTTTTGAACTATGTTGAGATAGAAAAAATTTGAAAATACACCCTGAGGATGTCCAACAGGTGAAAACAAAAAAAGCAAGAAAAACCAAAAACATAGTGTGTTTGTATCTGTAACACTGAAGTCACTTCCATGATGCAGGGTGGGGGCATGTTTTCTCATAATCTTTTTATCCATGAAACCAGCAGAATTCCTTCAATTTCACCTCTCAGGAAATGTTTTCTAAGCCTGTGATGTTTCTTGTTGCTTTCTTTTGGGCAGTCTTTGGTTTACATACATCCTTCTTGATCTAGAGATTCCGAAGTCATATTATAGCTGAAGCCTTAACATCTGGGGAAAAAAAAAGAATATTTCAAATCACTTCCCATGTACTTTCTCATAATATTGTAATCTGCTGTAATCCTTAGAGATTTTTCTGTAGAAATTTTACTTTGGCAGTAAGATTCCCTTTGGGACATTTATTCAGCCCAGTGGGGTACTTGACATTTATCTTTTTTGGATAGTGTCCTTTTATTCTAGACTTTATGTCCAATTTTAAAAGTTCACTTTGAATTCTAATCCTGTTCTCCAATGTGCTCAAAGCCTGTTCCTGAATTGTTTTATCTGCAGTGTAATAAATGTATCAATTTGTGCAGTCCATTTCCAAAAAGTACTTTCATCTGTCTCTGGTGAAACTTACTGACCCTGACCATCTCTCCAGTTTTTCAAAATCTTCATGAATACTGATTCTTTGTACAAGATTCTTGCTACTGCTTCTAATTAAAAACGTTTAATTTTCTATTCAGTCTCCTGCATTATTCAACTAAAACTATTATGTTTGGTTTCTTTTATTTTGTACTTAAAAAAGGATTTTGTAAAGAGCATACCTGTTTTGAAGTGAGCCTTACTAAGTGGGAAAAAGCCAGTTCTGGGAATTGTTTTCCTTTTTTCTTCCTAGAGGACGTTATTTTCTTTCATGGCTTGCAGAGTACCATTTGCAGACACCAGTACTCTTTTCTGGGTACCATCTGTGTAGCTGCCCACTCTCAGCATCTCTCTGTGATTATGGAGCACTGACAGCCCTTGAGCTGAAATGATGAGTCACCTCTTGTTTGGCATTATAATCAGATACTCAGAAACAGTTCTGTGCTCTGTAATATATACGCAAATCCACTAAGTCTAGACAAAATTCCTAAAAACACAGTGAGGAACGTATTTCATATGTTGTTTTGCATGTTTATGAGGGATTTCCTCTGTTTCTCTGAGACTCCTTCATTCCTCCTACATATGCCAGTAGGAGGAATTAAGTCACAGTCCATTTGAAGATTTTGAACTACTATAACTTTGGAATTGTTCCTCATCAGATGTTTCAGGAGGAGGTAGTAAAAGAAATTGCCTGACAGCACATCAGCAATTTTATAGTTAATATAATCAATTACATACTTTATATAAATTGTGAGTAATGTTTTAGATTGCAATCCTTTAATCTCATCTCAGACATTAGTTTTGATGCAAGTTCTTTAAATTCCTTGTCCCTCAGATAGTTTCAACGTCTGTTTATAAAGTCATGTAGCTTCATAAAAAGTAATATGAGGATATTAGTATCCTTTTAGAATTCTGGGAAGAAAATTAAAATTAAATTCCATTTCAGGAAGTCAGAAACTCATAAGAAATACAGGAACTACATCTTTTATTGTCATATAGGGAAAGCATAGTAGGAGTTAAACAGTTTAAACTATAAGATAATGTGACAGAAAGCTAAGTTAGATTGCCAGTGATCACATGTGGAAAGGAAAATATTAAGCAAAAAAGAAAATCAAAATTAGCTAGGCTCTTCATGAAAACCTGAGATGGCAAAGAAGATGTAAAATTTTCCCTGTTGTTTTTTGTTGTTCAATGGATCCTTCATGGACCATAGCCTGTTTTCCCCATGAACCGGTAAAATACTACCTGAATTATTGAATCTTAGATGAAGTGTTCCAGTGATAATGCTTTTGTGATGTAGGCTTCATTTTGCCATATAGAAGGGATCTGAATCTTGAGGCTGGAAGTTTTCATGAAAAAAAAAAAAATCTGTTTACCTTAAAATTATTATATTAGCAGTCCAAGGTGCTTCAGGAAACAGCACATGATTTATCACAATTTTTAGAAGATGTTCTTTCTCAATGTAGATAACTCCAAAACTTTCAAGATGTGACATCAGAACACTGCTATCAGTCTGACAGTATTTTTTCCCCAGCTTTTGCTTTCATGCTGAAATTTGTGGGAGGATACTAAGGCTTCCAAGTCCAGGTGTTTCTACCTTCCTTCTTCCTGTCCCAACATTTTGAGCTTCCCAAATCTATTTTTGTCCTCTTCTTTCCAAGCTTATATTTGTGTAGGATTTCTCTGCTGTGTTAAGATGTGCTAAGGGCATTAATCCTGGTTTTCCTGATTGGAGATAAACAGGTCTACAGAGATGCAGGCTATTAATTCAAATTGGAAACTTGATTTTGAATGACACAATGAAATTAATATTCAAATACATTCTTTATATTCCTATCACATACCTTTTTCACAAACCTACATTTCACTTCACTGTTTCACTTCAAAGTGTCTTAGCCATAGAATGTGCACAGCTTTGCCTTTTCAAATGAACAAGAAGTTTGACTGGAAAAAGAAAAAATATAAGTAAGTCTTTTCAGTATTTCACTGATTGTGTTTGCTTTTAAAGGTAATCTGAAAACTCCTGTTTTGATGCCATGGAATTGTTCACAACCTGACCAAATCAGCATTATCTCTGAAAATTTAAATGACTTGAAATTTATTTTGCATTTTTTGTGAAGTTGTTAGTGCAGAGGTTTTGCAGTGAACTGTCACTGACCCAGCAAAGTCCAATTCTGAAAGACTTATATCTGACTGTTAAAAATTTTTATACATAATTTTGTGGAAGAAAATGTTGGTAGGTATTCCATACACAGAACTCTATGAGATTGGTGTCTGTGAATGCTCATTAACTGTCAGTGTAGACCTTGTGGGGGTGGATTAGTGATCTTAATGCAGATCAGGACAAGTACCAGAAGAATTCAGGTGCAGTGAAATATTTGAAATTTTGCTATTAGATAGGTCACACATGATTAATTTTAGATGAGGAGATTTTATGTTTGGTTTGGAAAATATTGGCTTTATCAATAATGCATAATAGAAAAGTAAGTAACTTTCTCATATGGCCATTAAAATTTTAAAATAGATTTTTTTTAAGAGAAGAAATCTATTTACAAGGCTAAATATGTTTCTATATTGATTTTTTTATTAGGTTTTATACCAAAGAAAGTATTTATTGAAACTGTTAATGGCTTGGTTAATTTGAATCTTGGAATAAATTGCTTTCCTGATGCATGGAAGAACTTAACGCTTGCAGATGTAAGTTAACCCCTATATTCTCTTTAACTGGAGTATTTGTGTGTGTAGAAGATGCAGCGTTGTCCTTATTATGATAAAATGAAGATTATAATATTGCAGGACATTATCAGTTTTTCTTTAAAGTTCTTATGTTTCACTTGGGAAAGATCATGGAAGTCACTGTGCCAGAAATTTTGTCAGCATTGTATTTATTTACAGTTTGCAAATTATATCAGTTCTTAAGACACCATCCAAGATGTTCAGATTTAGAAACGTGAAAACTTAGAATTTAATCTTTCCAAATCTTCCATGCTGAATTAATTTCTCTTTCAGATATTGCTGGTAAGCCTAGAGAATGAAAATATCTAGCATTTTTAGCAGGTTTTGGTGACTATTTCTGATAGTAAACCATGATTCACATTAAGATTTCAATTGGATTTCACATGGTTTCTCAGCTTTTTTCATATATTCTTCACACAGATGAACTGCATGAGTAAAACATTGAAGTTAAAGTGGTGTAGTTCCAGTGAGTTTATTGAAAACTAGTCACATCTGTCATCTTGACTATATAAAAACCTATTTTTAGCACAGGAAATTAATTATACAAGGAAAGCTATCAGTCAAATACTGTCTATTAATAGACCAAATGTGCATGTATCCCATGTTCTGCATTCTTTGAGAACTTTTAGTTCTTATAACTCCTATCTTTATTTTAATAATAGAATTTTCTTTCCTTAAAAGAACCATTTTTAAAAGAGACTTTTAAATTTATCATGGAAGCAAGAACTTACTTACAAAAGGAAATTCCCAAAGCATAAACTAAGGTATTTATTTTGCAGCTATTCTGATCTGAACTCCCCATTTCATCACTGTGTGACTTAATAGAATCTCAAATCAATTTTCAATCAATAAAAAGCAGTGTTGTTCCAGCCAATGTTAGGACACATGACATGTACAAAGTCACCAAATTGTCTCTCTCTGTGCTGCCCCAGACCCTTCTTCCTGTGAACACGTTTCTTCCTCTCAGACTGCATCTGGAGCTACCCAGATGCTTCCCTTGGCAGGGAGATGTGGGTCTGGGGCAGAGGGCAGTGCAGAGGTGCAGTAGGGCTGTTGTGATTTGATTCCCCCTCTCAGACACAGCCTCTGCAATGCTCTGTCAGGGGATTTTGTGTGTTCTCCTCTTCTGAATACATGCAACAGCTTCATTGGTACAAAGACATACGCAGCAAGGTGCAAAGCAACTTTTCTACCATGACTTTTTTAACTGGAAATGCTGGAGTAGAGAAGAGCCACTTGTAAGAGACACCTGTAAAAGTAACAAGGCCAAGGCACAGGACCAAGGATTTGGTGTTCATGCTGTTAAGTTGTCAGTTCAATTGGTACTCTCACAAGACAGAGCATGGTTCAGGGGTTAGCATGTTCTAAGGAATATCTCATAGGCAGTGTAGCTATAGATAACTATTTGGGCACTCAGGGTGTTTATTTAGAGAAGTACCAACTGCACATGGCAGTCGACACACAGTGGTCCATGGACTGTTTGTTTAGTTTTAAATGCTCTTTATAGAATTGTGAAATTCCACTGCAAAACCTTGTCCATCCCATCCAGGAAAAGACCTAAGGACACATAGGATTTTGAAAGAGTATGTTTATGCACACGTTTGACAATATTTGTTATCTTGGTTTTATAGTTACAAAATCTGGCGTCTGAATTCACAGTGCACTCAGAACTTACTGACTGGCGCAAATTCCTGCTGGCAGCAGCACAGCCTTGGCCAGTGCCATCTGTGACACAGCTCCTGAAAACACTGCATGGCTTCAAGTCTGCTGATGTCACTGGATCAGGCTTTGTCACACAGGAACACTATATACAGGTTATAATCCTTTTATTTTTTCAATCAAGTTTTATTTTGTTAAACTCTCTAAATTGAATGATGTGTTGTTTGATTCATTCACCTTGAGAAACTCAGTCTGAGTTTAAAATGCTTTAGGTTTGAGGGAGCTTTCTAGTGCAAAGCGTTTTCAGGAAATTGATGGCCTAATATGTGACTTGTCCATAGTTCCCCAAATCAGGCTAATTAAACATACTTTTAACTTGATTTTCCTACTTTTTCCATAAATTAAGATCAAGTGAAAATCCTTTCTGTTTTGAAGAACCCATTCTGTGTGCACTTTGATGACTATTAACTTACTTGGCACTGAATAAGATAATTTGCTCTAAGCAAAAATAAGTATTTCAGTTTCATCTCATCAGCTGCATTTTAATTAAATGTTTCTAGATTTTTTCCAATAATTAATTTTCTCAAGTTAATATTATTCCTCAAACTGTGAATACATGGAAAATTATAAAATTCTTTGATCATTTCTCTAAAGACAACTTCTATTTGAATTGTCACAGAGTTAAGCAAGGTTTTTCAGAAAGAGTATTATGAGTATATTTTTGTTCTTTCAGCAGAATTCTGCTCATTTTCTCTTACTTTTACTTTGCATTTTTAATCATACCTAGAATGATACTTGCTGGTTCACTCTCTCAGGCCATACAAGCTGTAAGTATCATATATGTGCACATATAAGTGTCTATAGATACTCCAGTCTTGCCAGTTTCTGTATTTGTTTGGTGGTACTAAATATAATTTTCAAACTGCTTTGAATAAATTTCATAGAAGCTTTACAATCACCTAGAGTTGGTTTTTAAAGAAAAATGAATAAAGGCTGTGTTAGTCCAGAGGCCTGTCATTTTCAGAACTTCTTTGATGAATTTAAGACTTCTAGGAGCACCTGCCAATCCCTGTCCACCACAGACTTTCTAAGAAACAAAGCCAGAAAACCCACAAAAAGTGCAGGTCTATGTGCATTTATTTTTCTATTGTTGTAAGTTTTACTGAAGAGTTTACAGTAAACTAACAGTTGCAAGACATGCAGACGAAGAATGTACATTTTTAGCACAGGATCCTATTTCAAATATAATATTAACCAAGCAACTAACTTAATCACTTCAGTATTACCAGGACTACCTTTTGATTTGTTTATGGACCTACTCTCTGTTGGTTCTCCCAAACCTCCATGGGAGTTATAATTCTGAATCTACAGTCTAAGTTGCTTAAAGACAAAAAGGAATTAAAAAAGTTCATGAACACAGTTCAGATGACTTCACAGCTGAAGCTCCTTTTTTGGAAGAGAACTGAGTAGGTAGACACATAACATAGGTGATCTAGGAAACATTATGGAAACCTCCAGAGGTTGTCCAAAGTTCAACCATCTGCATTTCTCTGAAGAGTTTGGTCTGCAGCTGATTCATATTCCTTGTGTATCTGCTGTGTATGAGCCCTGCAGTTTTGTGGTTTAGAACTTTTGCATATGCAGTTATGAGAACAGGAACAGAAATTGTCACACGTTAAGTTTAGCCCTCTAATTTCAAATAAATTGATTGATTGGTTAGGAAATCCGAATTGGTTTTATTGCAATCTTTGTTGCATTCTTTTTGAGAAATTTATGGCATTTTTCTTACTGTCTTAACAAGACACAGTGACAAGGAATGTTCACTGAGAATAGCAGGAATAACCTTCCACTGGGAATTTGAGCTGCTTCACCTGTCCTTTCTCTCTGCACATATACTGGTAAACTACACAGTGCTGGGGCTCATCCCCAGGTAATGATGCTGCAGATGTTGTCCCTACTGTGATGTTGTTTGTACAACCTGATGTGGGTTCACACAAGTGAGTTTTTGTGTAGGAAGTTTATTCATGCCTATCCTGTTTCAGATCTAGCTGATCTTTCCTATGTCTGGAGTATAGTACTAGAGAATTGTTTCTGAGCACTTTTAATTTACAGTGCAGCTCTGGTTCTATAGGACTCTTGGTCATCTTGTTGGGAGCAGGCAAGCACGGAGAGAGCCATGCCCCCATTCTTCATCATACTGAATTGTATGGACAGTTTCTTCTAAAAGTACAATCTGGACAAAAGCTGTGGGGGTTAGCAAAGGATATCCTAAAAGGAAGAAACAGAACATGCATAGGAACTCCATATCATATTCTGCTTCTTCAGCAGCATAGACTTACAACTGCGTAGTTAATTTTCGCTTTTTTCAAAAGCATACATTCACTTCTATCCTACGTGGTTTTCAGTAATTTCTCAAGGATGTGTTACAATGTACAAACAGATACTTAATTGTTCTCATGTCATTGTATATTAATAACAAATTCAGTTTGATTAAGTCCAGAAATTAGGCTCTTAGTAACCTGTGTGTTGAACAGCTACAGTATAAAGACCACCTTATTTCAACATGTGAAAATGAACAAACTTTTTATTTATTTATTTTTAAATCAGCTTGGTTTATGGTTTAATGGAAATGAAGATCAAAGCATAACAGAAACTTGCGAAGAACCTATGCTTTTAGAAAGGCTAAAACACCTCGAAAAGGTAACTGAAAACATAGATATTCTGAAAGGATCACTATTCAAACATGAGAAGTCTCATTTCAGAGTTTTTTGGGTCTCTGTTTTTCAATATGTACTGCATTTTTGGATTTTTTTTTTCAGGTCAAATGGTGCTTCAGAATAATGTAGAGAGGAGTTCAAGAATCCGCCTTGAGTATTTTAAATCATAGTTGCTCAGAAAGACTTAATTACTCCTGTTCTTAGTTGAATGACATTAATTTTGCTACACAGCAACCAGCTTTGTAAAGAATGGGAGGCAAATGATCACTGCATCTGAGCTCATAGAATTTTCCATGAAAGAGGGGGCTAATAATAATCTGAATGCAAAAAATGCTTTGAACATATTTGTCATGATGCAAGGTTTTATTAATTTCTCCCTTTTCTGTGAAATTCAATTTCTGTTTCCTTGAATTACTTAACATGCATTTATGACTTATTACAGCCTTGATTTGTACAGCCTCAACATGTTCTTAAGTATAGTAACTCTTGTTAGCAGTCATTACTGTGTGTCATCCTTTATATCATCCTTTTCTCTCCAGTCCTTGATTTGTATTTCATTTAATTCCACTTGTAGAAATTAATTTGCTTATTTTTGCCCTTTTATAGTTTTTCTTCAGTTTATTTGCGGATACCAGAAAAGACCCTGCTCTGCTGGACTATATCAAGATGCTGCTTTATTTCGCCTCCCACTCTGATCCAGTTGAAGGTGTATACAGAGCACTTAGCATTGCAACTGGAACATATATTCACAGAAAAAAGGAAACTTCCCTTCCATGTGTGGTAAAATATTACAGAAAAACACTAGAGAATAGTAGTAGTACTTTCAAATTACAAATTAACTAGATTTCTCTGTATTTACTTGTCCTGGATAGCTTCAATCCTTACAGGCAGTCTCACTTAATTCATGGGAACATTGCATTGGTAATAATACTCAGAAATATGCTTTCAAAAGTCTGGAAATTTGCTTGCCAGTAATGAATGTTTACAATATAAACTGGTGACTTGTCCTTATGCATATGGATAGAAGTAATTATTTTGCCTAATTGACCAGCTGTCAGTCCCAGGGAATTAGGCTGCAGTGTGACTTACAGCAATGTTATCCCAAGACTCAAGACCTGATATTGTTGCTGATCTTACTTTAGTTTCCACTGTGTTTATTTGAGGTATTCAGACACATCTTTGTTGTGTTATTTCCAAGCGTTTACGTTTCTATGTAAACCAGAAGGATTAATAACAACTAGTTTCATAAAAACTAATTTTAAAATTATTTTTTCAGCCATGATGAGCATTGTCACATCAAATTAAACTCATCATTTGAACATTATTAGTATCTCTGGAGTATGTTTTTATTTTTAATGTCTTAAAACTGCAATTAGTCCACTGCATACATCAGTTACTTAATATTGAAGTATAAGTCATTTTTTGAGACATAAATTCTTTATCTGTACACACCTTGGAAAGAGGTTGCTGCTCCATATAATAAAATGATTCATTGCCCTGTCGCGACTATAGTGACTCCAGCATTTGCCCAGGACTTAAAGTACAATTGAGGTCTCTAGAAACAGTATAGAAAAGGCATTGTTTTACTACACAGGGTAATAATATACATATGCAAAATACCATTTCATAATTTCAAATGACAGATGTTATTATATTTCCCTGTGTTTTATTTGGTACAACAGAGTTTTTGTACACTGGAGAGACTGAATAAGACAACTTCCTTTCCACATTTCATAGCAAGAAGGAGAGCACAGAATGCTCCCAATTAGTTATTGTGGTATTAATTTTCTGTATTTCGGTGGAAAGTTCTAACGTTCCTCTTACTGGATATAAAGCTACACAACCTGTTCTCCTCTTTGCCAATTTCTGCTTGGTGTCATTATCACCTGTGTGCCAACAACTTCTTAAAGCTGAGTCATGAGTGAAGGGGAGCATTTGCCTGCATCCGAGAATTAACTGGATTTCTGAGGAGAAAGAGATGTCCCATCTAACCTGAGCATTTCCTCATGCCTGCTTTCTTACTCAAGGCATTGGCTCTGTGAATCTGTGCTGTGTCTGATGTAGGTCTCACAGTGCATTAAACAGACAGATTGTGTGCCTAATTCTTCTTAGAGAGTCCCTCAGAAACCTAGAAATACCCAAGAATTAGATGTTAAATTAATCTTACTTGTGTGGATTCTCTTTGACTTTATAGTTGTCCAGGCTGCTGCACAGAACCACCAGACTGTTGAAACATCATTTTAATATTTTCTTTCTTCTTATGCCTTGTGTTCCATGCCTATGCACTTCAACAATAATGTTGAATATGGACAAAAGACAACAAAAGAAGTCCTGTGCTACTGAAGTGAATGATTTTTCTCTATAGGCTTTAGTAGAGTCAACATTTCATAAAGGTTATTCCACAAACACAAGGGCACAAAAACGAAATTGTGCATTGATATCATGTGATGTTTGAGCCAAGCTCTGTCGAACACACAGAGCCCTGAAGACATCCAAAGTGGTTTTCAGCATCAAATTAAGAACCTAAACCTTTGTTTCCCAGTGGCTGTTTACATGTGGTCTAGATATCCCAGTTCTCACTCCAGGTACTGAAAATTTAGTAAATATTATCAGTGGAACATTTGTCAGTGAAATATAAAGAGCTATCCAGCTCATCTCTAGGAAGCTTTACACTTTAAGTGGCTGGCTCATACATAGGCACTTACAGAACTTCACCTAATTTGCCTCTTCTCTTTTTCTTGTTCTGATAATTATAATGACTTCTCATTAGTGTCTGCCTGCAGAAATACATCTGAAGCCTTCATGTTGTTAAGAGAAGCTCAGACAAACGTATTCTTGACATTTCTTTTACTAACTTCATTTTAAGTCTGAATAATGTTATTATTGGTTGTGTAGGTCTCACAGCTCAGTTTAAGCAATGCGAGACCAAAAAACTTCAGTGCTGATATTTCTGTAATCTTGATTATTGTGTGTTAAAAAGACTGTATAAATAACTCTACTCCTATGCTCTAAATGAAATGTATTACGGCCCAAGGCATGAAGCACAAGTGTGACTGAACCCCAGCAGTCTCTCCTCCTAATGAGGAGAGAAATGGTTTGTTCAATTACATGCAATTTCCTATCGTTAGTGGTTAGTCTACATTGTGGCATAATCTAGTCAAAGCATTTTTCACCTGTGTGAGGTCCATTCTCATCTTTGTGCTCACAAATCTCTATAGCAGGTTCTTTATTCAGTTTTTGGGATTTTTTTCACTTTGATCAGCTCTAATATCATCACAAAATTACCTAATTTCTTGCTTAAAGTAAACTTAATTTTTCTGCATAAACTAGAAAATACCTCTTTCTGTGGAGAGCCCGTTAACTGTTGGCCAAAACAGAGTTCCTGCAGTGACTTCTTGATTTAGACTAGAAAATTCATACTGGTTTTTCATGTGAACGTACAGAATTACCAAGTTTATTCCTTAAATAAAGTTCTTGGTATTGTCGTTTGTAACTATTAAATATTTTTGTGTTTTGTTGCTCTGAGAAATACTAGTTTTTCTGTGCAGTGCTGGCCACGTTCCTGGAAAATGCTGTCTATTAAATTTCTGGTAATACCAACATTATGGATATTTCTGGATTGTCAGGATCTATTCCTCCATCTTACAGTGCAGTAGATAATTTTGTGTGAGTTGATGATTTTTGTTTTGTAAGAACTGAAGTTTGGAATTGTAATGCATTGGTTCATGATGGGTGTTTAACCGAAACAGATCATCTACTAACAGACTGTTTATCCCCAAGTGTGATACCTGTGCCTAATTTTTTTAGGATTCTTCAAGCCCCAACATACTGTCAAATGAAAATACTTCAACAGAGGATGAAACGAAAGTCTTGAATTACACAGGTGAAGCAATGATTTCAGTGGCATCTCTACTCCAAGTGTTTCATCCTGAAAGAGCTAAAGATGAAGATTATCATAGATTTAGAGAGAAGGCAGACAGCTATGATACGGTAGGCAGATTGATTCAAGGATGGTTTTGCAGCTTTCATCATATGTTAAAAAATATGCTGTGGTCTTTGCTTTTCCATTTTTTTTTTTTTTTTACAATAAATTGACCACATATTCTTTTTACTTAAAGAATTTCATAAAGGTGTACCAAGAATTAGGTGCTGAAGATCTGACACCCATTGCAGTTGAACTCCTTTTGAAACACCCTTTCATGGAAGATTTGATCAACACATGCCAAGAATACAAACTTCCTGTAAGTATTCCTTTCTGGTTCTAAAGACTTCATAAGCGTACATGCTTAAATCTGCATTATCCCAGAAATGTCCATGTAATGAATGTAGATACTGCCAATTTGCAATGTAGCTCAGCTAGACAGCCCAGCAGCTGTAGGGTAGATCAGGTTTTTTGTTTTCTGTGAAAATTCCATCCATCAAAGACAGGGCTGCTTTCTGACCTGTTTTCTTCTACAAGTCCTGCTAGCCTGGAGCTGCCTGTATGTTTTCCACTGCCTTGTCTTATGAGGCTTTGCCTTTCTCCCCATCCATAGAAAGGAGTCTGGTTGAATTATCCTCCCAGCAGGATCACACTGTAGGATATTGGTAGATCCCATTCCATCCCAGGCCAACCAGGCAGCAGAAAAGGGCATGCAGGGACAGTACAGGTCCAAGTGTTCTTCACTGCCATTCTCTAGAGCTTCCCTGCTGCCTGCACTTATGTTTAAACATGCATTAAAACAGTTGCACAAAAGGCAGGTTTGGGCCAGAGAATCACCCTATTTAAGGTATCAAACTATGGCAAAAATACTTGATATACAGGGTGTAAGAAGATAGCATGAGAACATGAGAAGATGCTTGCATGTGCATGTCCCATATCAGATATAAACAGTCGTCATAAGTTTTAGATGATCACCGCCATAGTGTCTCACAAAATGTGAATTTCAATAAGATACATGATACTTTAGGAGTAACTTGCTGTTTCCTAATTATATTCCTCACCTGTAGGATGTGAATTGTCCAGCATTTATTACATCAACTCATAATCATTGTTAGTAAAAGATAAAATATAAGAACAAAAGAATATATTTACGCAGTAAAGGTGAGGGTTAAAAATCCATTTGCTACAGTAGAAAGTGATAGAAAATGTAAGACAAAGACAAGGCAATACCATTAAATATTGTAACTATCAATGTGTGTCCATCCTGCCTATGTTGATGTCTCAGCCAATTTGGGAAGGCAGATGCCATGACTTCTGTTATGTTAGGTCATTCCTTCCTTCCCTTCCCTTTCCCATCCTTTCTTCCTGACTCTTCTTATTTAAATGAAAATTGCATTTTCTAATTTGATCTTTTCCCCAATCTCACTGAATTTCTTGTAGTCCAAAGCATTTTTAAACAAGCTCTATAGATGTGTTCCACCTCAAGAGCTGTTGTTTACACAAATGCTCGCTGATTTTGTAGCGTTTAATATAGTGCAACCTCTTCATGAAGACCAAATGTGATGAAACCTAAAGTAAAACTTATTTAGGGTGTAAACTGAATAAAACCATGTCTATATGCTTGGCAATTTACAGGGACTCTATGTTAAAACTTTTTCACACTGGCCAATAGCTGAAAATCAAGTGCACAGTGGCTATTCTTTAATAAAATTTCTGATTTTTCTTTACCGTTTTAAGGAGGAAATTTTTACCTAGCTCGAAGAGTAGATTATACTACATGTTTAAATTGTATTAGCTGCCATCAATTACCTGTGTTATTTCTGGCTGATAGGATATATTCAGGTCAGTTCAGTTATAAAAATTGTCAGTCTATGAGAAAAGCTGTAGGATAGTGTATATGAATCTTGGCAGTAACTGAGGATTTCAGTGCACATGTTCTAGCCCTGGGGAGTTTCCACATCTTGTTTATATATTGGTATCATTCCATTTAAATTAGACATTTTTCCACTTATTTGGCAGGTTCTGTTGATGCCTGTATCTCCTGACTCAACAGTTAGGTGATGCAGAGCTTCAGTTCTCATTTGTAATGCTTAAAATTTCCTCTTGAAAAGGCTTATACTGACTATATCTCGAATATAGTACTCTATGGTTTCTGTACTTAAACCCAGACTATTTCATTCCTTGACTCCACTGTTAAGTACAGACTTTCGCTTTATGCATGAAATCAACACTCAGGTTTACAAAATAAATGTTATATTCACCACCAAACAGGCATAGAGATCCAGAGGCCATTGTTTTAAGTATGTTACAATACTGGTCTGTTACATACAGACCCCAGGAAGATTTTTACTCTATCAGTTCCCTATTTGGGGAACAGGTGAATTTTTTTCTTTCCAAGACAATATTTTTAGCATCAATTATTTTTGCAGAAATTCTCCTCATAGATGTCTATAAAAATGAAAGTCAACCACAGTGCTGTTATTTTGAGATCTTTTACAAGATAAATATAGAATGTTAGGGTGTGGTTTCTAAAAGTTAAAATGTTTCTACTAATGCAGTCATAAACAGCAGAAAGCAAAATATTTTGCTGAAAACTATAAAGGGAATGTCTAGCCTGCATTTTTAAAAATTGAGTTAGGATACCTGATTCTTTTGGATCTTGATGACCTGTTCAATTTCAACAATTATTATCTGTCATATTTAAAAGAATTTTTTTTTTCATGTGAAATACCTTGTCTTTTGCAGGGATTTTGTTTTATCTGCTAGTGGACTGGCAACATCCTACATGATGGTGACCTTTCTGTCAGCCTTAGCACAAATGTCTACAAATTAATAAGCCCAGAAATTCTATTACTGACTAGAACTTTGAAGTGTTTGCATTTATCAACACTTTTTTTCACTTATCAGATGAAATTTATTCCTTGAGATGACACTTACATTTGTATGTTTATGATGGCATTTCACTACATGCTCAATTAAATTTTCTTGAAATAACTTTAATAATAAATGAGAGAAGATTTTTATTAGACCAGCTGATTCAGATGAAAGAAGCAAGCAATCAATCTGCTTTTTCCACTGCATGTGTTTGTCTATTCATTTTGGTCAATTAAGGGGTTTTCTTCAGGCCTCGTTATTTATCGTTACAAATTTTGCCATCTGTTTTTAGACTGTCACAGATGCGGTAATAAAGAAACAACCATATATTCTAGTAATTCTGCATTTTGATTGTGATAAATTTAAATAAAGAGTCTGGGATATATTCTACTTCTGTAATTCTTATAGCTTAATGCACTTTTTTTTAATTTGAGTAGACTGCATTCTTATAATTACTGAAGATAAGGTAGTTTGATTATTAGCATTCAGTTTATTAATATAAAAAATATTATGCATTGGATAAATTGTGTTATATTTCTTATTCTGCTTTCAAATCCTCAAAAGGCCTTTTAAAAAAGCTGTGGTTTTGAAGGTAGGGATATCACATCATATTTCTACGCATTCATGTTTAGAATACATTTATCACAGGCCCTTGCATTATGCTTTTTCCTTCTAAATTAATTGTCATATGGTTACTGCTGTTACTGTTGTTCATTCTGTTAATCATTTCAGTAACAAAATTCAGATATTTTTTCAGATAGGAGTTCCACTGAAGCAGGACTTCTATTAATGTATAGTTAATATGTCTTTATCAAAAACCTTTATTAATCTGTTGAAGAACTATTAAAAAACCTGTTTATACCCACAGCAGCCATTTAATATTACACAACAAACATTCAGAACTCCATGTATTATTTCACAAAGTTAAAGAGCTTCTTGTCACAGTGAGAGTGCATACAGATTATATTAAATACAGCTTATGAACTGGACCATGTATCAATGCTTTGACAGAAATAAAACACTGCTGAATCACTGTCTAGTCGTAAGCTCTAATTGTAATACTTATGAAACTTGAGAAGCTTTTTTCATGTGGTGTTCTAAATGTCCCAGTGTGCAAGGAAAGGAAAATGTAACTCAGTGTTTAAGTACCACATTTAAAAAAGAGATGTTACGCTGCTCTTGATCGTGTATCCCATCCCGAAATAATTTTAGAAAAGTTAATGTACATAAAAGATGATGTTTCTTATATTAAAAAATATAAATAATATGTGTTTATGTAAAAATAGAGTAAGTTTACTTCATTAAAGGCAGACATAGCAAAACTGTTGGAGCAATGTATCTCCAGTTTTTTGACAGTATTTAGTACTACATTTGTTTTTGTTGAACCAGGATTGAAGCTAGTTTTTCTGACTCAATTTGCTGAAAAAGACCTTCTTATAGGGAACTGTTTCCTAGAGTCAAAGATAAATATTAGTGCAGCCTTTCTAAAATCAAGGACTGGTAAAATTTTCTTTCAGCATAGGTCTGTATTCACTGAAATGCTTATGATATCTTGGAAGTTTTTGAGGCATCATTACATACAGGCAGTTCCTGCTTTTGAAAAAAGGCTGTATCTTCGAAATATGCACAAAATATATATTAGACAACGTGTATATAAAAATACTATATGTATGTAAAAAATCTGACTGTTAATTATTCTCCTAAAGGAAAAATTGTGTATTCTGACAATATCAGAAAATGTTGGAAAGTTAAATATTTATCATTGTATTGAATGCTCAGCATGGTATTTTTTGAAAACAGAAATTCCTTGTTCATCCTACTTACACATCCTACAATGGATAGTACTGCTGAAATGAGAAATGGAGAAGATTCTGCTAATACAAAATTACTGAAAATTAACAAATCAGACAACATGTTATGAAGAACTAAGCACTAAATTAACCTACTGAGGGTATATATTATTCCAAGTGTTAGCAACTTATTTTCTTTTACATCTATTTCCTGGAATTGTTGTTAAAGTTCAGATTGAAATATGACATATTAAAAAAAAAAAAAAACCACCCTAATTGAAGAATTTGTCTTTGTATGTTCTGAATGATGTTTACCGGTTTAAACAGTTGTTTAAACTTGTTACCTCTCTTTACCAATAATTTTAAGCTGATGTTTAAGATCTCTGTTTAAGAGTTGCATTTTAGCACAGTGTTGTTTTGCAAAACCACCAAAGGCAATGAAATCCTGTGGATAACAGGAAAACATCATCTCAGTGATATTACAGCACCTCAGGTGAATGAGTTCCAGTGCCCTGCTGGAAGACATTGTCTGTAACGTGGGCAATGTGTAATTTACCTCCACCCAAGTTAGTTCTTCACCATAATCTAGTCACTGGAAACCTCACCCCATGGATAGGCAGGTGTTATTACTGCAGCTTTCAGGCTGCAACTTCAAATTACTTTTAACATTGCCTTTGTCCTTTTCATAGGCTATTAAAGTCTTTCTCCAAAGATCTAAAGAAGCACAATCAACTGATGGGGAACAAAACACATGTGAAGACATCAAAGTATGAAGAATGGTTGTTCATGAACATTAAGAAATCTTTTTTCTCAAAGTCTGTAAAAAATGTGTCTTACAGATCCAGTCCTCTCTCCATGAGAAAAGTTTTTTTGTTTATTGTTGCAAAAGCAAAGTCTCATTCCAACTACACATTTTCTGTTACTTTAAATTAAAAAAACAACAAAAAAAACCCTAAAAAACACACACACAAAACCAACAAAACCACCAACAGGGAAAGTTGTGGTTTGCTCATCTTAAATAGTCTGATGATATTTCTAAATAAAATTGAAGGAATTTCTGAACTTTAATAGAGATGGTAGTGTGTTCCTTAAGATTTGGTTAAAGAAAAGAATATGTCCAATTTTTCAAAATGCAGCTTTTGTTATATGTACAGTTTATTAATTAATTTTAATGAATTAAATGCTGTAATCAATGAATCTTTTAAAACATATTGTGATTTGTAGCTAATAAAATAAATGAAAACAGTGTTTTCTCTAAGACCAGGATAAACTGGGTATCACAGTCATGGAAACAGAGTGTTTACAGTGGAGATGATGAATCTTTACAGTTCAACCTCTCTATTTCTAACCTTGAAGTACATCTCAGGTCCACCACCTGCTGAAGACCTGCCTGCTGTCTCTGCACTGCAGATTGGGGTGTCACAGGCTGCTCCCTGGCCACCTCCCCTCCCAGCACGTGGCCCCCATGGGAAGCAGCAGGGTGGGCAAGTACTGCAGTGTTTGTGGCTCTACTGCTGGGTCTGAGCATCACATCCCTGGCTGGAATTCACAGTGAGATTCCACACAACCCCTCTCAGTTGTCCACTAAGACTCCTTTTTTTATTGACACAGTGCGTTCAAGGCCACTGTATACTCCAGAGACATGCTGCAGATTTTCATGTGTGATAGGTGCTTGTCTAAAAATATCTATGACATACCATGACAACTAGAGAATGTTGACTTTTGTGGCAGATAAAGCAGAGCCTTGGTCAAATTTTCTCCTTACTTACAGCTGAAGTGGTTGTTTCTTTTTCTGTATGAAGTCTGAGTCTTACTGGTTTTCCTAGATAATAGGATCTTTGTGTTTAAATGCAGTTTTATCCAGTTTTTCCATTCTCTTGTGTTTAGTGATGGCTGACTGTAAGTTGATAGGAACTATTTTTTCACGGACCATTGTGACATACATTTCAGAACACTCTTTGTAAATAATTCCCCTGGACTTGAAAATGGACATGCATAACATATTGTCAGCTTTCACTGGTATTCTGGTATTCTTCTGATCTACAGTGTCAAGTTTTCTGAAGACTAGACATAGGAAACTGGTAACTGTAATTATCTGAACTCAGTATAGAGTCTAATTTTTAGTCTGTCAACTGCCCAATATTAGCAAGCCTTCAGCACTGTCTTAGTAGCTTGTGTCTGAACACTGCTCCTTCATTCTGGAGTATATTTTTTCTGCATTCATCATTGCACTCATAAAAATTGCACAAAATGTTTAAAAGTTCTTTTCCCTGGTTTGTTTCAGCAAAATATTCGTATGATATTCATATGATGCTCTTTAAGAATACAAATAATCCCATCAAAGTCATTTAACCCATAGGGAACCACAAACCTTTACCCTTTGCTGAGAATGCTATCTGCACAGAATTATTTTCTCATTTTAATATATTTTTATTACTTTTTAGCCAAGTATGCATGACCTAGTATAGTACCCACATAACATTTGATGATGTTCCTTGTGAGGTTTCTAGATTGCCTTTTTGAGGTATAAAACAATTCTGTATCAAAAAAGCAGTAGCAGCATACAGAAAAGAGCTTATTTATGGTTAGACAATAACTAAGAGACCAGATAAATAGATTTATCTGGCAGTAAATATTTTTTCAGATTTTTAGAACCTGATGTCAATAATGGCAGGTTTATTTCTTCGTTGATTAAAGACAGCCACATTTTGAAAGGAAAGTCTAGGGGTAGCAGATCAAAGAACCTATATGTGATATATGAATCTCAGAATAGAACCCAGTCAGCTTATCACTTTGGGCAAAAAATGTTAATGTCTCTTCACTCTACGTATTTTGTGCTAACCACACCAGCACAGAAACAGATGTAACTTTGTTGTGCCCCCGCAAACCATGTTAAAACCTCAACATCCTCGTTTTACATGTGACAACAGACTTTATGATATGCGTACAAATTATTCTTTGTTACCAGAATCGTTTCTTCACATAACATACACTGTTTGGTCAGTTTCATCCCCAATATTTTTAAAACATAACATGTATATATTCACACAAGAATTTGGCTTTTTACTGCATATTAAAATATTACATGAATAGAAAAGAATTGCAATTTTGTTCTCTGCTTTTTATATGTTTCATAATCTATAAATTGTTTCTTTTGTTCCATATTTAGTTTCTTAGTAAAAACCAACTTCAGTTACTAAGTGTTTAATTCTGACTTTGCATACTGGAGATCTTCATGAGAAAATAAAAAAGGTATTGTTTTCAAAAAGCCTTCCCTACAGTTCATAAACCTGAGTGAAGGAAGAAGAAGCTTCAACTACTGGAAATCATAAATTGCTATTTAGGTAAGATTACTCCTTTCCCATACGCTGTTTATATACTTTACTTGTGACCCAGAATGAGACATAAAATCATTACTGATAAAGTTTGAAATTAAGTGTAGATTGCAGAGCAGTGTAAAATAGTAAAAAGTGAAGTGGGTTATATGAAGTATCAAGCTTCATGCAGTGAGCACATACTCCTCTATGAGAAAGTAAAAGTATAACTTACAAAGCAAAGAATGTATGCCCTGACAATTGCAATGTATTTTTTCAACAGTTACTACTTGAGAATAGCTGAGTGTCACAAGAGTTATTCAAGAGATTTTGAGTTCCCAGCCCAGCTGTGACCCAGACATGAAAGAGGTCCTTGTTTTTGTGAAGGGGGAATGCTGAGTAGTTTTGCATTCAGATGTAGCAGGAGAGTTACTGTTATATCATGTTCAGCTTTTATAGCTACACTTCAGGCAGGGTATTTGAAACTAGAAAGTATTCAGAGTATAATGTCAAGAATGGTAGGAAATCATGTTTAGTGTAAGAAAGTGTGAGGAAATTAGTCTCTTTACTTCACCAAAGGAAAATGTAATGGGGTTTCAAATATCATATTTACAGAAATTGAAGAGTCCATCTTCACTCTGGAAGGCACCATCTAGATTCAATGGCTGGAACCCTTGGCTTCAAAATAACAAGCAGATTTTTAATAGGGAAGTATATGAACTGTTGAAGCAATTAGTTAAATGAGCCAATTTTCTCAACACAGAGTTGTAAAATCAAGATAGGTAATTCTTTTAGACACAGTTTGTGACAAGAACCAAAAGAAGAAATAACTGCCCATTTGATACTGACATTCAGAGTTAAAAACTGAACCTGAAAGTCTAGTTTGGCTGTCAGTTAATTGTATGCAGCATGCTCAATCCTTTTTTCACAGCCTGCTGTCTTTTAATGTTTCATTTACTCCTTTACTTATGTCAGATATTCTTGTCTATGCTGAGTAGAAAATTCCTTGGATGGTTTGCTGTAGAAAAGATGCAACAAAGCTTATTTTATCAATATTCTCATAATAATTAAAATTACTTGTATTCCATCCCTGCAAAAATCTTTCAAAAAAAGCCACAAACCAAAGGTGCTGCTGAATTAGGATGTTTTCTATACTTTTATTAATTTGCATAAAATCTTCCTGCATAAATCACTCTCAACATTTCATTCTGTACAGAATTCAGGATCCATATTAATCTGTTTTAGGGCTATGACCCATTCCTTTACATAGGTGGAATACCTCCAGATTTGTTCCTGAGAAAGCAGACTCTGGCACAGGAAGATTCAAACTTTTGTAAGTAACCAGAACACTTTAAAAGACAGTTTTGTTTTGTTTTGTTATGTTGCTCTAAAATGGCTGAGTGATGTCACATTGTCACTATAATAGCAAGAAAAGTTCCTCAATCTTCTCTGTGGTCCTTACCTCAAAATTTCCACTGAGCATGAGGTTCAGACATGCTTTCTTTTTTTTTTCTTCATAAGTGAAGCCAGCTGTTTTGTGAAAAGCTTCTTAGCTCTGCTGAAATTTCTAAGTGTGTGAAGACAGCTTAAGAGAAGCTCTCCAAACCATTGAAAGAACAGAGTGATAAATGCAATCTGAAAGTCAAGCATACTACACAAACTTCTTTGCAGTGTTATAGTTATGAAATTAAAGTAACATCGATCAGAAAATTTCAAAAGTTGTAGTATTGTTCACCTTATCAGTAAAAATCACCTGAGTTGATACTGCTTTTATTACTTTTAACAGATTCTATAACAAATATGCCTATTTGTAAGTAGAAAAGCAATTTAATTTAATTTTACAAAATGTCCTTGGCAGTGGGAAAAAAAGGTATTTTAAGTTTACTTTATATATAATGTGCAATGAAAATTCTGCAGTTGAACATCTCATCATAGAACATCCCTGCAAATTCAAGACGGAAGGTGCAAAAGGCTGCCCCTGTGGGAGGGGTAGCCTCTCATAATGATAATTGCTGCAGAGCAGCTGTGCTGAAAAGAACTTGAGGATGTTGGTGGACAGCAAGCTAAATATGAGCCAGCAGTGTGCCCTGGCAGAGAGAACAATCTTGGCATGTGTTAACAGGAACGCAGCTTGCAGTAGATGGAGGAAAGCCATTGCCCTCAAGCAATTAGCGCTCATCATGTTTATAGTGATTACAGTTCTGAACCTCCCGATACCAGGAACACATCAACACCTACATTTAGGATGCTTCTCACTTGCATCCAAGACTTCTCAATTTCTTGGTTTCAGGGGCAATGCTTTGGACATCCTTAAACTTCATAATAGCAGAGTTTTGACTTAGTAGCGTAAAGGCTTGGCAAGCTTCTAGCTCATGACCATGTTACGTTAACATAACAAAAGTGGTTGTACTTTGTGAAAAACTTGTACTTATCTTGCACTGTGAATGTCATACCTGTTAATTAAAAAGTAGCAGTAGTACCTGTCAGGAAGAAAGAGTATGCCCACGCACGATTAATGGTTTAAATTAGACAAAACCTTCACTTTTCCTCACTTTTCTCATGGCAAAGGTTCACCTTTTCGTTTCCAATATGTATATATATACATATGTGTATATGTATACATGTACACATCTATACATACATATTTTAAATATATGTACACATATATACATATGTGTACACATAGACAAAGCTAAAGCTTTTTGTGCTTAATTACAGATAGGAAGACATTTTCATGTGAAGAAGTTTAATTTCATGCTGGTTAACCATGAATTGCTGCTTTTCCAGCAAATGACATCCAGTGCACAAGATGATTTTTAAAATTTCTTTTTTTAATGTGCAAAGTTATAACTGTTGAACTCATAATCTGACCCACTGCAGAATTTCACATATACTGTAGCTATGATAAAGTAAGTTTAGGAGAAGGTTTTATTCATAGTTCATCCTGTGGAAAAGTTACCACTTGTAGATAAATAATATTTAATTATGTCAGTGTAGGATTTTCATTGAGCATTTTTAATTTGTTACTGGAAATAACAGCATGTACAAAAATCAGATCAGCATTTCCAGTATTTTAAAAACTGCATGTGTTGAAATCTCTTGGAACTCAAGGTTCAGTATACTCCATTAAACATAAACCAAAACTTTACAATACCGTAACAGCTGACACTAAGATAGTGTATGTTGCAATTGATTTAGCATCATGTTTTCCTCTTTAACCTGATAATGATTATTAATGACATAATGAAACCAGAATGTTTTTAAACTGGACATGTCATTTACATTATTTTTGGGAGGAAGCCTAAAAGAGAAGTAAGATCTTGTGGTTAGGGTTCTACAGTGAGGTTATGTCTAACAGAATCATAGAATCGTAGAATATCCTGTATTAGAAGGGATCCACAGGGATCATCAAAGTCCAGCTCCTGGCCCTGCACAGCACACCCCAAGAGTCACCCCATGTGCCTGAAAACCTTGTCCAAATGCTGCTTAAGCTCTGTCAGGCTGGTGCTGTGACCGCTGCCCTGGGAAGCCCATTCCAGTGCCCAACCAGCTTCTAGGTGAAGAACCTTTTCCTGATATCCAACCTAAACCTCTCCTGACACAAGTTCAGGCCATTCCCTTGTGTCCTGTCACTGGTCATCCCAGAGAAGAGATCAGTGTCTGCCCCTTTGCTTCCTCTCATGAGGGAGTTGTAACTGCAATGAGGTCTCCCCTCAGTCTCAACCACTCCTCATACAGCTTCCCCTCAAGACCCTTCACCATCCTCATGGCCCTCCTTTGGACATTCTCTAATGGTTTAATGTCCTTTTTATATTGCGGTACCCGAAACTGCCCCCAGCACTCGAGGTGAGGCCGCCCCAGTGCAGAGCAGAGCGGGACAATCCCCTCCCTTGCCTGGCTGGTGATGCTGTGCCTGATGCCCCCAGGACAGGGTTGGCCCTCCTGGCTGCCAGGGCACTGCTGAGTCGTGTTCTACTTCCCATCAACCAGGAGCCTCAGGTTCCTTTCTGTGTGCTGTTTTTCAGCCTCTCCATCCCCAATCTGTCTGTACATCCAGGGTTGCCCCATCCCAGATGCAGAATCCGACATTTTCCCTTGCTGAACTCCAAGTGGTTGGTGGTTGCACATCTCTCTGATTTGTTGAGGTTTCTCTGCAAGGCCTCTCTGCCTTCCAAGGAGTCAGCAGCTACTCTCAGTTTTGTATCATTTGCAAACTGACTTAATATCCCTTTGAGTCCTGCATCCAAGTCACTTATGGAGATGTTGAAGAGAACTGGGGCTAAGATGGAGCCAAGTCAAGTGAAATATAATATGGAGGTGTCACAACTGGCTGCAGCTTATTGACGTAGTTTAAACAACTGTAGTCTTGCTAAAACAAGTAGTCTTGCTAAAACAATCAAAGGCTGGCAATTTTTCTGCAGCATATATACATCCTTAGGAGACAAAATACAGTTATCAAAAAAATGTACTTTCTCTTCTCTGCCATTGGCAAATGGAGCGGGAAGTAGAAGGTTTCAGCTTCTTTTCTAAAGAATCACAAAGAATCTGTAGAATCTTATTTTCCTAATTTTCAGAGATTAACTTCTTCATGTTTTCTGCTTAACACTTCTAGCAACAATTGACTTTTTCTTTAAAAGAAATATATCTGCAGTACCTCAGCCTATTTGGCTTTTTTTTCTCCCCCACCACTTCCTTTAAAATTGGTTTAATTTAATGAGCACTCTGAAGCTTAGCCCATGGCATATTTTCACCTTTGATTATCTGAATTATACTGGCTACTCGACAATCAGCACAGCAAACTACTCTAGTTTGAATTGATCTTTCTTCAATCTGGTTCTAAGGAAAAGAAGAAAAATCTCTGTTACTTCATTCTTCTCATGCTTGATTGTAAACCCAAATAGTTAAAATGCAAGACTCCTTAAAAGATCCAAAACTGAGCAAAGGAAGGGCTAGGGTGGCTTCTCAGAAACAGATGAATTAGAAGAAAGAAACAGGTTTCCTCTTCTCTACCACTACCCACATCTGAACATACAAACAACAAAAACAATGGTAAGGTAAGGAACAAAATGAGGACAAACTCAAAAAAAAGAAAAAAAAAAAGAGCTGGTACACAGATAAAATCAAAGACTGTTTCCTATCAAGAGTTTGTTTTGGAGTATTTATATTCATAAGGTGATTTTTTTTTCTCAACTAAAATCAGTGGACTGTTTTATTCTGATTTCAAACTAAACTGAGTTTACATCTGGAGACTGACCTTTGACTGCAAGAAACTTCATCCCAAAGCTCTCAACAAATAGCTTAGTAATTACTCTTGGCAGTTTTTAGTGAAGTGTTCATTTATAATTGCAAGAGAATATGAGAAAGAGCATGCAGAACATCAGACACTGATTTATTTTAACACTCCAATTCTAGAAAACATTCCACTCTTGTTCAGGTTGAATTCTGACTCCATGGTCCAGTGGCTTTGTTATGCTTTTTGTTCTAAGCTGAAAAGCCTTCTTTCTTTTGGAAGCTAGATAAAATGACAACATGTTTTCTTAATCTTTATTTTATAGAGGGAAAAAACAGAGTTCTGATGCCTCTTCCCATATGCCTGTACAGATTTTTCTCTGCATTAATGAGTTCACATTCTGGAATCAAGCATCCCAGGTGTCTGGTCAGACTTTACAGTTTCAGTTCTGTTAAGCAAATCTAGAAATCAGCTATTAGCAATTCTTCTGCCAACTTTTATTGTGTCTTCCCAGTAAATTGCTAACAAAGCTTTCTGATGTGTTTCTAAAGTTAAAAAAGGCCAATTTCAAACAAATATGTTAGGAAGGTTTAAGAATACCCTTAAAGTTTTTTATGTCCATATTATTGCAGAGTATGAATATAATTTTCCTTTAAATTATTCTACTGACAGCAGTTATTCTGTGCTTGGACTGGGGAGGAATCAGGGAAAGAGCCATTTTGGATATTTATGTTATACCATATGTTCCTTCATTGGTTAATGCCTGTCTAATAATACAACTAGATTAGGATTATGTATCTTGCAGCTGTAGCTTAACTTCACTAATTCCCAATGGAGACTTTAGATGCTGACACATACAAGCCTAGTTTATAAATACAGGAATGTATTTTGAGACCATTGTTCTTAGCACTTCACTACAGAGCACTTGAAGGCAAACTATTTAATGTTTAATTCTTTGATAGTTTCACAGCTGATCTTGGTTGCATAAATGCTCTTGAAGGCTTAGTTATGGAACACTGAGCTCACATCTAGGTTAGATTTATATATACTTATAAGCAGTCTAAGCACTCTCAGAGTGGGAGAGCGGGCTAAGTGGTTAAAGGGAGTTAGGCATTGTAAGTTGAGTTTTCAGATTGATTCACTTGTCCTCTTTAATCCACAGGTAAGTGGTGACAGTTTTGAACAGTTACCTGCTCTATATTTAGAACTGCAAACTCAACTCCCATAACAAAGATTTACAAATCCATGCATTAAATCAAGAAAAATCAAATTTGTCTGGCAGGAGTTGCACAATATTTTAGAAATATTTTCTCAGAGACTTTCAAGATAACGTTCTTGCATTGATGTTTTAATGGAGCTGACTGTTCAGCTTTTGAAAAGGCTGTTAAGCACAATTGAGCGTAGCATACACAATACAGAGGCAAGGAAGGTTTTGGGGATGAAAGTTTTGTCAATTGCTATTGCTGTAAAAGGTTTTGCACATAAGATACTTTGCCTTCATGTAAGGAGTGCCACATTTGCTGTAGTGAAATGCATTCCTCTTTTCATTAGCTAAAGACTTGTACGTGTCAGTATTATTGATAGGGAATTTATACTGTTAAGCAGCAGCTGTAAGATAATAAATCCATCTTATTCTAGTGGAATTGTATTATTAAAGAGGTGTTAATCAATGAAAGAATGTAAATATCCAGTAAGCACAGATTGCAAACAAATTATTTAGGGAAACAAAAGCATATTTGAGGGCTTAGTGAGGGAAGAATCTGTATACCTAATAAGAAAATGTCAATATATGTTGTCTATTTGCTTATCCTTAGCCAAAGAATGCATGAACATGAAAAAAATAACACTTGGAAATACTGGAATACTTTTTTGAAATTAATTAAGAAGAAAGTGGAAAGTTTTTATTGCTGGGGTTTCTTTCTGTGCTAACAGAGAATATATTGTAGAATTTCTTAGATGATATTCACCAGTCTGATAAAGCAATTGTATTCAGACAGAGATACAAATGAAATAAACAGGTGGATTGTATTGGAGGAGTAGATATCTAATCACATTTCTGAGGAAAGACATTTGGGGTATGTTTTCTCACTCCTGTTTATAAAAGCCAAATGTGGTATGCTGACCTGAAAGAGATTATGCACTCCCAGGTTGCTCTGGCTTTCTCAGTTATTTTTTTGACAGGTTTTTGCATCTCCTGCTCTAGAGCCACATTTCACGAAGCAGGACACTGTGAGCTGACCTAATTTGATCTGAGTAGGCTGCACTCCTAACAAACTCACAAACATAAGCTGACCTAATTTAGGTCCTCATGCGTTACTGTGGTTAAAATGTCCCTGCATTAAATTGATTGTCATGTTTATTTAAAAGTGAAGGGCTTTGCAAACTCTTCAGATAGACAAAACAAATGAAATTACTCTCTCACTAATTGCTGTAGCAACAGCAACTCAGATGCAATCATTTGCATATTTGAGTTTAACCCATGTTTTAAACATTTGAAATATCATCAGGAAGCTCCATATCATGTCAGTTTTCTTCCTCCTATCTAAAAAGATGGCAAAGATAGACATTGTCAGACCAGTGCAGTACTGGAGGACCTCTTCATCCTCCTTGCCAAAGTCTTGTGTGGTTTTTAAATGCAGAATCTATAGCATTAATTAGTAACTTCTCCTTTTTTCACATGGATTCTTGTCTTTGTGTAGTCAGAAAGGGCAAATATCTCCCTGCCTCTTCAGAGTGTCTGTGACTGTGGAGGATTAGAGAGGGCATGAAGTTGGTCCTGTTAACCTCTTCTGTTAAAAATGTTTTTTTAAAAGTGGTGGTGGCTTTGTAGTGGGAAGCTATGATTTCTTCTTTCTCTTCAGCTCTGGAGAAAGGAAGGGAAGGGTTAAGGAAGGGAGGGAAAGGGATAAGGAAAGGAATGGTTAAGGAAATGAATGGTTAAGGAAAGGAAGGATTAAGGAAGGAAATGGGAAGGGTTAAAGAAAGGAAAGGTTAGGGAAGGGAAGGGTTAAGGAAGGGAAGGGTTAAACAGGGGAAAGGTTAAGGAAGGGGAAGGGAGAAGGACTGTGCATCTTGCCAAGATTTTCCCATTATCATCTGAGAGAAGTGAAACTTCTTCAAAAGACAGATTTTCTTATGCAATTAAGTAACTGTAGAGTGCTGATCTATGAGAAACATGCAGACCACAATCATTCATTCCCAAGACGTACAGCCAGCAGCAGGCTGCTTGCACGCTAGTGGCTCATTAGATAAAACAGTTCTAGCACATAGACCACAGGCAAAAGTGTCACGTCGCACCCACACCTATATGAACCACTTCTGCTTCTTTAGGGTAAATAAAAAAATCTACCTAGGCAAGTGGTTTTTTTTCAGAAATACTTTTGTTTATTTTTATACAACAAAACAGTCTATTAGGTAATGTGTTTAAATGAAGACATGGAACAAAACATGCAAACACGAGCTTCTGCATCTCTTTTAGGATGAGAAACCTAGTAGAAGAGCTGATTTTTAATTTAGGTAAAAATGTGGATCTCACTGTTGAAAATAGCAGTCACTGACTACCCTTTCAAATGCAGTAAATTCTTGCAGCATATTTGAAGGCACCAGATTTTTGTGGTTTCACGGTAGATGGAAGGCTTTCAGAGTAAATTGCATGACAAGCATCATTAACAGAGCTATCAAATTCATCACTGTTTGTAGTTATTGAAATTATTGTTTTCAAATTGTTTTTGAAAAAAAAAACAACTCTTAGCTGCTTTCATCTTTGCCAGGCATTCATAAACTGATCCAGAGATGTGGCAATGTACTCATGACTCATTAACTTAATTCAGGTTTTGGAAGATGAATTTTAAATTTGTATGTATCATTTGCGTGGATAATGCAGTTGTTTGTAGCAACTAAACTAGATACTATTTTTCAAGTGGTTATATAAAAATAATATTCCTCCTAAAAGTGTTTGCTAATAATAGATGAAGACAGGTAGAAAGCTACATGGATTAGCTGCTGGAAGCTATCTTTGCCTCACTGGTGTCTATGAAAAAATCCCTTGCACAGGAAGTCACCCCCACTGCCTCTGTGCACAGGAAGCACATTTATGGACCTGGATCACGAACAACAAAGTGGTTATCAAGTCTGTTCCTCTTACAAAAATCTCTGTTCTGAAGACTTCCAGCCCAACTAAATAATGAGTTCAAACCAGCTGAAGTTGTTTAACTCTCCACAGTCCTCAGTGCTGGTACCTTTTTGGGTTCCAGCTAATGTTGAACCCTCTGTTTCATCACTGCCTACTCTTACCTTGGAACAGAAAAGATCAGTGCACATGAAGGGTTGATAATTTTTACATTTGTAAGAACATTCCAATAGTGCTTGGGACTATAATAAACTTTTCAAACTCTAAGTATAGGCCCCACTACATAAACAGGAAAGCATAGTTTTTTGATAACGTCCTATCTGAACTCCATTTTCTCGTTTGTATGTGCATATGAGTCAATTGTCAGGAAACTTCTAGATTCTGCATGTGTTTGTTAAAATACCACTTCTATGACAGTGTAAACATCTACTAGATAGCAAAAGTGCCTGGGGCAGATAGAGCATACCTATATAGGACCCAAAGCTGCGTATTTGTGGCAGAGACAGAATATGACCATGCTGTTCTGATTCACTGTACATTTTCCACAGTACATCCTCTGTTGCTGGGCTTGGTTATGCACTGAAAGCCAGAGCTCTCATCACGATTTTACTTGCGTGAGCAATTTCAGAGAAAATAAAGTGAAACTGATAAAAAAGTGCAAATGAAAAGTTCTCATGATCAAGAAAGCACTTTTTTTTCTTTTTTGGTATGGTCTTTCTGTGGTTTCTGAAAGGAGCAGAAATGAAAGGATTTATTATTGTTATTACTTTCTAAGTAATAGACTTTCCCAAATTCTGTTTGACAGCTACCATGACTTCACTGGAAATGCATATTCATTCATGTAGCTCCGGCTACTAATTACTGTTAACAAGGTTATGTTCATTAAGTCTCCATAGGGCAGGAGTACAAAGTATTCCAAACCATGTACTTCTGTTTAAACGCTGACGCCCTTTCCAATCTGCTTGCCTAACCAACAATGTTCAATTCTTCTTTCAAGTTTCTCATCCTTTTCAGGTATCTGAATTTGATGGACAAGTGGACAAAAAAAACCCCAGGTTGTTAAAGGATCAGGATGCTGGTAGGATTCATAGTTCACATTGCAGAGTGTGTTTCCTCTCTGTGAAATGAAGTTAGTGTTTACTTATCTTGAAAAGTAAGATTTTGTGAGGTTTGTTATCAATAGCTCCAAATCTGTGTGCTGTAAATAGCTTGATTCCACTCTGTTTTTTCAAAGCATGGTTGTGATGGTGTCTACATCCTCTTTGCTGTGAGGCTGAAGGTAACTGCATCAGACTGCAGACAGAAACCAGTACTCCTTGTTCATAGTCTAAGCCATGAGTAAGTCAACAGAAAACCAACTCCCAATTCTGGGCATTTCTCCAAAATATTTTATATACACTTTCCCTTAAGTCTTGAATGACAACCCACAGTAATCAATAAAACTGCCCCATGTAGCCCCACAATTAGGCAAAGGGGCTGTGAAATAGAAGGAACATTATTCTGCATAAGAAACCATGAACAGTCCTTCTCAAAATAGTTCCTAAAATTCAGGGACAGATATCCATTTCTAGTCACTCAAATATATGATCAACTACTTAGAGGTAGCTATCAACTTGTAACAGATAAATGCAAGCTGTGAAAATCAAGAAAAAGTTTTGGCAACAAAACATTTAACATGAGAGTTTTGAAAACTTCCCAGTGAAAGCAGAAAACCCACTGAAATTGCTTTTCCCCCTCTCTTTTACTTTATTACTTTGAAAATATTTTCCTTGAATAGGAGTTAGACTGGATAATAGCACTTTGAACTATTTTCCCTGTAATAATCAGAAAGCTGAGAAACTTAAATGTAATAGCTGCGAAAGTGTGAAGCTGTGATTCCAGTCCATTTGCAATGCAACTCCTGTTTTCCTGCAAAGTTCACTTCACATAAGCATTCACAAATGATGAGTGCTTTAGCATGCAAAAAATGGTGTTGACAGGAGAAGCCAATTAGTGAAACATTGGCAAGCACTAAAAATTTTCACTGGTAGGTGAGATGGAGTTTCTATAGAGAATTATGACATTACCCTGTAGACATTAACAAATGATCTTGAACCACTAAGTGATGTATCTGTAGTGGTGGAGGATCTGACCATACAGTCCTGATTCTCAATGGTTAGAGCAGCCAGCACTAAAAATTTCTGGTTTTCCTCCAAGTGTGGCTGAGTACATAGAGGATGGTTTATTAAAATGTACTGGATCTGATACTCATGGAAGCATTCAATGGAGGGAGTGCAAATGCTGAAGTTGACCTCAGTTTGCCCAAGTGAAGGTCTGGTCACATGGAACAGTTTCTGGGAAGGAGAGATGACATTTGTCATGGTGTAGACCTGGAAGGTATTTAAGAGATGTAGGTGTGGCTCATAGGGATATGGTTTTGTGGTGGGCTTGGTAATGCTGCACTAGTGGTTGGACTCAATCTTGCAGGTCTTTTCCAAGTTTAAAGATTCTGGGATGCTGTTATTCTATGGTTCTGTGGTTCTGTGACATGGGGAAATATTTGAATACTGATATTGCACTCTAGTGAGTTTAGTGTATTGCTACTAGAGCAGGTTACAAGCCATGAGGCACACCAGCACCCTGCCTTCTGGCTTGCCTTGGGTCAGGTGGCAATGCTGGATGGAAGGGCCCTTTGTCTCAGTGTCCCTGTGTCTCACCTGGCCTTTCCTACTCCTCACAGGAGCAGGAACTTGCTCTCTCCTATACCCAGGTACAGATGGCTTTCTTCACTGAGCTGCTTGGCTCCTCCAGCCAGCTGAGTTGTGGAGAGCTGAGACCCCAGACCATCCCCTCCTACTGTTCCACAGCTTTCACCACTGTCTCCATGACAAAAGAAGTATGCTTTTTAAATTCCTTTTCTACATGATCACAGGAAGAAACAGAGGATACTAACAGTATCACTGCCGCATCCCTAAGTTCATGGTCAGGGCCATCCTTTCGTACTGTACCTGCACCTAGTACCTCACTGATCACTTGCATCTTGGGTTCTAACAATGTGTATTTCAGTAGCTGTTGTCTGCTGTGGTTTGGTTTTTCTCTTTGGCTGCTCAATATTCAACATTTTTCTTCACTCTCTGGGTTTTTTTTCCTTTTTTTTCCCCTTTCCATGGTGAGATGATTTGGTGCAGGCTTAGTTTATCAGAAGAACATTTTGGCTGTGAACAGAGACACCTTGGCCTGATGGCTCCCATGGCAATCATGCTTCAGCTGCTCTGAGGCTGGGCTTGTGTTTGCCTTCAAAAGTGAAAGCAGGGGAGGTAGGTGTGTTTCCATGTTCAAACAAACAAACCTCAGGCCAAGGTCACCGAAAGGTTGGGCAGCCTGCATAACCTGCAACCAATCCATGTTTATTGCTTTTACCAGTATTGCTTCCTTTTCAAATAAGCGGACCGGCTCATATGACGGATCAATTTCTGACTTAGTTTTGACATTTTCCTAGACTTTTAAGACATTTAAACCACTCTAGAGTGAAAGCTAAGTTAAAAACTGTGTCATTTCTGCAAGTCAGACAGCAGTATGTGATTTTAATTCATGCCATGGTAGACAATAAGAACCAACATATATTTATCTTCCCTGTATGCATTATAGAGCAGAGAAGTCAGCTTTGTGTAGTGATAGTGTTCAGCCAATAATTGGATACAGTGATCTTGGAGGTCTTTTCCAACCTTAATGATTCAGTAATTCTGTAATTTTGCTCAGTAAGGTGAACAGCAAACAAAAAGCTCCTTCTTGGCCCACGCTCTACCCACAGCAGCAAGGAACAAGCCCTGTAATGCTGCAGGTGGGATCATCCCTTAATTTACCAGAAGCCATAACTCAGGGCTGGTGTGTTCTGCACCATGCCGGTGTGCAGAGACACAAAAATTGGTTAGACCCACTGTCTTCCTTCTCTCTGGGACACTGGCTGTCATTCCTGTGATGCTGACACTGCACAGTTCCTGACAGACCTCTCCACAAGCACCATGCTGGTCACTCAGAAGTTGTAAAATGGTAGGATGTCCCACTTCAGGTCAACTTCTCCTGGTTTTGCTGCCCCTGCGGGCACTGAGAGCTGTTTTACACTACAATTTCCAACTCTCCTTTCTCCTTTGTCCTTCTAGTCTCTCGCTATAGGCAACATATCTCTTAAACTATAGTGCTGGAATTACAAAGAATAATGACCCTTTCTTTGCTCATCAGAACCACTTTGGGAAATGTGCTCCCTAATGACACAATTTTTAACTGTGCTGATGTCTGTTCAGCCCATGCTGGGAAACCCAGATAGGCAGACCAAGCAGCTGGAAGGTTGACTGCAGCTTGTAGGGAAGGTATGTGAGCTAGGCAATAACAGCCCCATTAAATTAAGCAATTAGTGTCCCGACTGGACCTGACTAAATTAGGTGTGTCAAGCAGAAGCCTCACATTCCCAGAAGTCAGATTTTGTATGTAATCTGGTCAATGTCTGCACTCTCTCAGCCCTTTTATTAGATAAAGCTCTGCATTCATGATGCTAATGGTTGAAAAATGAAGTTAGGTAAGGCTGTGGCCACGTAACTCAGCAGGTGTTACCAGTAAATGCAGAAAGACTGAATAAGCACTACAACCTGGAGAACTGCAGTGTCGACAATATCCCTCCACACAAGGATTACTGAGACTCTTATTGAGAGTATTGTGTCTGGCTCTGGGCACTTCAGCAAAAAGCTGAAGGAAAATTTGGTGTCAGGAAGACCTGTTTTACTGAGTGAGAAGTTTAAAGCCTTACAGTTTAGTTTACGTGTTCAAAAACATGATGAAATGATAATTTCGTTGTTGACTGCAATTAGCTGTGTGAACAGGGATTTCTGACAATTTATTTTTATAAACCAAAGTAGGCAAGGTCTGCTGTCTGAAAGTTGTTTAGACAAATTTACAGGTGTGCATTAATTCCTCTTTCACTTCAGATCTTCTGCAGAAGCCATGTAATAACTCGGGCATCACAATTAGAATTGCTAAAGAGAGGGTGATATTCTTTGGACAATGTTGTGCTGCAAGACAGACCACGTCAGGGCACTCTGTTTTACCTTGGAAAGCCTCAGGTTACATTCACAGCACACAGTGGAGCACATCTTGTCTGGATCCAGGGAGTGAACAGCAGTGGTGATGCAGCTGTGCTGACACAGAGTGCTCTGAGCCCATCTCAGTACAGTAAATTAGGGGGATCTAAGCTCTGTGCTAATAATGCTCTTTAGCAACCAGCTGTCATAACTACAGGTGTACAGCATCTCAGGTGGTGTCTGTGTCACCAACCTTCCCTGGACTAAGAATACTGCTGGGCCAGTTTACATAGTGCATTGAAAGCTCAGCATATTTGGGAGCAGATTTTTTGGTTATACCATTCACTCAGTTCTCCCATTTGGATAATACAAAATTCTCACTGAATCAGGTCATATTCTTTCTTACATTTTCTGCATTGTTGTGGTGAAATTCCTTGCATATCTTTTGTCATTTTTCTGATGTACTTTAGTGTGAAGCAAAGGAGAGTTGGAAAGGCTTGCTAGTACCCTATTGACTACACATTAGACACTCATTGTCACAGCAATCACTCATAAAGAATTGCCATGGAGATGATAATAATTATAATGAGAACTAGAATACTAATGACAAGAATAAAAATAATGATGATGATAACAATCATAATGAGGAGAAGGAGAAGGAGGAAGAAGGAGAAGGAGAAGGAGAAGGAGAAGGAGAAGGAGAAGGAGAAGGAGAAGGAGAAGGAGAAGGAGAAGGAGAAGGAGAAGGAGAAGGAGAAGGAGAAGGAGAAGGAGAAGGAGAAGGAGAAGGAGAAGGAGAAGGAGAACGAGAAGGAGAACGAGAAGGAGAACGAGAAGGAGAACGAGAAGGAGAAGGAGAAGGAGAAGGTGTTCTGCTGTGTGCTGACCTGCTGGACCCCACACCTGAAGATTTCTGCTGTAGATTTCAGTCCTAGGTGACTTTCCATTTTTTTACATTATTATCACAGACCAACTTAATCCTCTAGAGAAAGAAAGACTAATCATCCTCAATTTGCGGGTTTCACCTGCTTTGATCCACATGGGAGAGGATACAGTTAAAAATGAAATAAGAAATATGAAGCAAGTAAGAATGTGTCCCTTGGGATTAGAGAGGTATCCAGCAGGTCTACATTTTCTCTGTGGTTCATCACTTTCTTTTCAGTGGTTGAAAAAAATTCTTTGTTCCCTGCCCTGGCAGAAGCAGGGCAAAGCATTGCCTGTTGGGCTTGTGGTGGTTGTGATACCCTGCCTTGGGGGATGTGGGAAGAGCAGTTCTGTTCCTGAGCTTGACCAAAATGTGGAACATGGAGAGAAGGGAGGGATGGAAGGAGTGGGAGTGAGACAGTGAATGGGTATTTTGCAGGAGGAATGTAGACAGCCAGAAGCAGCCAGGAGCAGGCTTTAACAGAGATTAAAAGAAAGAGTCTTCCCAAAGAGCATGGAAGGAAGAGTGGAGCCTGTTGCTGGTAGCTGGGCTGAGAGCCAGCCTTCAGAAGGCATCCTGTGTTATCGTGGACAGCACTGAAATCTGATGGAGTTTGTGCTGTCCAAATGTGAAACCATCTCCGTGTGGTTTTTGAATGTTCTCTGTTATGACAAGATGGCAACAGATCTTCCTGCCAGCTCTGCCAGATGGGGTCCTGTCACAGCCCTTTGAAATCAATGCCTTTTCTGCATATTTCTTTTCCTCCCCACTAATCTGGCATCATGAATGGGGAGAAAATGTGTAATTATTTTTCCCTGTTATGGAGATTTCCCTGCCCCCACATTCATATTTTAAAAGGAAGATAATCTTTCAGGCAGATCACATGTATTTTCCTGTGGTTTGCAGACATCAAACATTACCTCTATATAATTGGTACAACATAGATGTAATTAATTATGAACATCTAAACATCTCACTGTATAAAATTTGGGCCAAACCAAATGACATTGAATGCATAACTTTTTCTTACCTTTGATAATATCTGTTTAAAATCAGTTGTGATTTCATTTTCTGGTCTGATTTTCTCAGTTCCTCTACTTTTAAGTTGGTTTTATACCAGGGAAGAGATTTTTAAACATATTCAAATGTAAAAGCATTTAAATTACTACCTTCCTTTGTGACATTCTGTTATCTAATATTTATCTACTGCTCATTTGCTTAAGGTAAATGTCTTATAAAAAACAGTCTTCAAAGTATATTAGTGACTCTAACGTTACCAACAAGGCTTCATTCAATCTTGGTATATTTAACCAGTAAATTCTGCTACCCCTGTGGCTAACAGAGAGCATGGCTGTAGCTTCCTCTTCAGTGCTGCTTGCTGAGCCACTGGAAGACTGGGATGTGCTGAGATGGGCAGGGAGAAGCAAAAAGAACCTATACAGCTATTCAAGGTTGCCTTTGGCAGCACAATCCACCCAAGTTGCTAACCAAGTCCACTTCACATTCACCTAAACAGCACAAACCTTGGTTTAGAAACCCATCCTCCTCCCCAGCCCATCCCTGGAGGACTTGCTTCTCCCTGAGGTCTCTCCAGGAGCAGGGATGAGGACCAGGACACAGTGGGGTTGGCACCTGGGGGCTACACAGCACAAAACCCATGGAAATGGTGCAAGGGAACAAACATTGTTAGGGTCAGCCTCTCACCAGGGCACTCAGCTCAGCAGCCATGGTCCTTCCCATCCCACCTGTCCCCAGCTCCCTAGGGGCTGTGGGCATCCTGCCTTTGCTACAACACCTGCATTCACACTGGTTGTTTTCCCTGGAGTTTCAGTTCCCACTGTTGTTCACCTCCATAACTGCAGGAGCCATTGCTGGCAGTACTCACACACTGGGCTGTGCCAGGCAGATGTGGATCCTGCACCTGCCCAGGTGGGAAAGGGGAGCAGTAAGGAGGTGCTGCCACTCTCACTGGGTGCACACTGTCCCCACCTCCCTCCCTCTTACCTGGCGGTGGGGAAGTCCCATATCCACAGCACAATAAACATAAATATTACAAACACTATTTCAGGTTCCTCTTGCTCTTTCACACATGCCACCAGCCTCAGCTTCCTCAAGATGATTTCTGTCCATCTGTTCTGTTTTACAGGAACACACCATCATTTGCCTCTGTTTGCTCCTTCCCTTTTTCCTCTTTGCTCAGGTCTATGCCTGTTTTTCATCTGAAACTTACAAAAGAGTTCAGCTCTGAGTCATGAACTAGTCATATGTTGGAATTGTGCCTCCTACATTCCCTTGGCATTTATTCCTGGAATGGGGTCTGCAAGCAGGAAGGCTATGGTAAGATATTAAATATCCAAAAGCAACCACAGCTGGTGTGGACAGACTCTTAAAGAAAGTATGGAAGAAGTTTTTAGTAATTCACATTTTGAAACTACAGGCAATTCTAAACCCAAATTAATTAAAAAGAATGAAAATACAAAACTTTAATTTAAAAGTTGCAGGGGTCAGAATGAAGCATTTTACAGAATTAAAATACATTCACAAAATGCCTCATTGTCACCAAAATTACAGGGGTTTGGCCCAACATTGTGTTTGAAAAATGTGTATGAGCAAGTACAAGTGCTCTCTTACAACATCTCAAAGATGAGTAATACATCTTGCAGATGTTCTTGTAGACCTAAAACAAATAATGTCTAAACAATTTAAGTTTTCCTGTCTTTATGCTTTAACTCTGATTGTTTTAGTGCACAGTTGAAAATAATATACTGAGCACCCTGAAGACTTAGAAACTAGCAAGCAAATAAAAGAAGTACAGACCTATTAGTATGACTGCTCTTGTTTCTGCTGTTGCTGTATCTGTTACGTTAGAAGAAAAAAGTTATTCTGTTGTTTGTTAGTGTGATCTCAGAATATTTGCATGCCTGACCAAAGTGCACATCAGTTCCTCCTGCTTTACACTTCAACCAGCAATGTTTTTCCAGCTTATCTGTATTTTTCCCTCAGTAGAACAGTCCTCCTTGTTATCATGATGCCAAATTATGAGTCCTGGGGAAGTTCAAAGCAATTTTAAGTGGCAAAACCTCAAAGACAAAGGCAGTTCCAAAAAATTTTCTTCCAAAAGTATTTTCTTCTCTTTGTCACACAAGGCTCCATTCCTCAGGACCATGTGGTGACAAACTGTATATCTTCCACCCAGTATTTCTCTCACTCTCTGCAGACCAAAATTATTTGGTGATAAGTGAAACAAAGTGTCTTGCAGAGTAAATCCATTTAAACTCAGGGTTTTGTTCTTCACCCAAGGCTTCAAGTTATGCTCATGACTATGTTGCCTTAAGCAACATAGGCTCCCACATGGTCCTGCTCTTGGGCCAGCAGAACATTTCTTAGAGCAGCCTGAGGCTAACACACAGACCTTCAGCTGAGGAGAACATACATGCAACAAGGTTTATGAAGCATGTGAGTGCAACCAAAAAAAAAAGAAGATTGTGGGCTGTTTTTTGGGGTTTTTTTAAGTGTAGAAGTCCTCCTCTTCACATCTGAAGCTGGCTGGAAGATTTCTGGTTCCTGGCAAATCTAGTTAAAGAAATAAAAGTCTAAGTATGAAGTCTGTTTGAGTATTTACATAATACAAGTTCTAAGGAGACTCTGTGATATAATGAGATAATTTATTAACAGCCCAGGGAACAGAGGAACCCCCATGCATTAGAGAGAGCCGAGAAGCCCACCAGCTCCTGCCAACTATGACCAACATAAGAAAAGCTCCCCTCACAGCCAGCCCCAAGCTGGACCATGGGTACCTGTGGATATCTGACCTGGACACACCACTGAGCTCCTCAAACACAAGGATGTCTGTATCCTCCATCCATAAGTGCACACATGCCCTGTCTCCAGTGCTGCACACTGGGATGTGTCTGGAGGATCCGCTCCACTTGTCTCACAGAGGCTCTGGGAATTCCCTGAACTGGAGCCTTTGAACAGTATTGTTGATAGAAGGAAGGGATTTAATCACTTCATCTTTCTAAACAGATACTGATAGCAGATTTCAATTTAATATATGTACAGACATCTTCTGCAATTTTTGAAGCCAAAGCAGAATGAAAAAATACTTTCGTGCCCTCAGGAGTAAAAAAAACCCATGAGTGAACAAACAGTGTAAGAAGCAAAGCTAGATGCTAACTCGTGGATGATTTGTCTGGTTAGTTAATAGCTGCAACGAAAGTGATAATCCAAGAAAGCACTGGAGGATATGTAGGGGTGAGCAGAAAGGGCTGAGGAGTTGATTCACTCTGTGGACAGAACAACCTTATGCACCACAGGGCACTGAAAAAACTTCTTTTTCATAGTCATGGAGGTTGTAACCGGGACTTTGTTAAAGGCTAAAAATGTAAGAGCATCTACAATGACTAAGAAGCTCCAAAACAGCCTGTTGGGACCCAAAGAGAGCTGACATACTGATGAAGCACAGGTACATTTTTGCTGGACCTTCAAAAGTTACCTGTTCAAAATGGAGGGGATTTTTGTTGTGGGTTGGTTTTGTTGTTGTTGGTTGGTTGGGGTTTTTTTGTGGAATCTTCAATGAGGAGGCAGAAGCAATATAAATTTATAACAAGTGGAAAGTAATCCAGTTTTCTTCTAGTCTCTCCTGGGTACAAACCCTTCAGCTGTCCTAAGATTTAGATTCACAGATCTCATTTCCTATGTCCCAGACATTAGAGAAATGCAACAAGGTCAAATGGACAGAATCAAATATCTCCTAGAATCAAACAGCTTCTGAAGTAGAGGTGCAGAAGTAAAACAAAATGTGCTTTTGCGTCAGGGTTTTCTTGATACTAGGTTTTTTTTCTTTTCATTGTGGTCCCTCATTTCCCCACCCAGACAAAATGCAGCCATGACAACATGGAAATCCCCTGAGCAGTACAGCTCTGATAATAAGATTATTCATGTTCAACAAAAATATTATGTCTGAAAAGACTTCTTCTTTTAGTGTGCTCCAACTGAAACAGGAAAAAAGAAAAAAAATTAAAAAGATCAAAGTGATAGCCCACTCAATTATAAACAAGACAAATTTAAAGTGAGAAGGTGTCATTTCTGGATAGTAACCAATTTGCACAGGAGAGCCCTTCTTTAATGACATTTTTGGCTGAAAATGAGGTAGAAATCACCTTGAGGGTTTCAAGAAGAATATGATAAGGAAGATTATTAAGAAAAGTGCTGAAATTCTCAACTAGTCTCTTCTAAAGCAAGCAAGGGGTAGGCCTTAGGTATGAAGCCAGGACTCAATCTCACTAATTCAAATTTGACTGCAAAGTACTTTGGTCAAGCACAGAAAATTTAAGCATGAACGCTGAGGACAAATAGCTGCTAAAGTCCCACCAGCTGACTCAGAGAGAGGGAATTCTTGAAGGGATACCATGCGAATTTGTCAGTGACACAAACAGTTCTGTCAAAGAAGTCAAGCTCTTGAATGAGGGTCAGTCAGCCCATGGTGGTGCCACCTCCAGTGGCTCTGTGGCCCCTGCATCATGAGCAGCTCTGCTGTGTGGGTGGCCAGGCAGGTCCCTCTCCTGTTGGTGGGTGGGAGGTGTTGTAGAGGTCTGCTGAGCAGACCTCTGATCTGCCTCACCCTGGGCTCTCTCTTAATTCAATGGAGGGAAATAAATTAATTTAGGGGTTTAGATTTAATCTTTGTAATATCTGTGTTAGGACGAGATGAATCGTGCTCTTCCCTGGGCAGAGAAGCAAAGCAAGGAGAGTCCTGGCACAGCAATACATGCAGTAAATGCCAACAGGGTGCTCAAAGAGCCCCAGCCCAATGTCCTGCACCTGCCTGGGGTAAGTGCACCTGCAGGGAGTGCTTGGATGCGGAGCCCCAGGGAGGCTCCACAAAGTGGGGCTTAGTACAGATTCTGGAGATCTTCCAGTAAGCCTTGCTGAACTCTTGTGGAAAGGGAGCCATTTCTTCCTATTAAAACTGGGCAGGGGAACCCAGAAACAGTGCCTTGACTACCCAGCGCCCCTTGCCTAGGGCAGCAAGAGACACAGCAGGACAGTCCCTGATGTCCTGGAAAGGAGGGCACTTTTCTAGGCATGAGACCTGAGCTTTCTTCACTTTGGTGAGCATTTTTACTTATCTCCTTGCAAACAAAAAAGATGATGTGGCTTCCACACTGAGCCACATTATAGTGTCATCATTTTGTTTTCCTGGGCATTGTTACGAAGTTTGTTCCTTTATGCCTCCAATCTGAAGCTTTTTTTTGGTGCAGCCAGGGCTGTGCCAGAGCTTTCTCCTCTGTTAAGGGCCCTCAGCTCACCTGTAGTTAGCCACATCAGTCAGCCCTGTGCACGGCCCTGCTTTACGCTCCCGTGTGTGCCGGTGTGCTCAGCCACAGAAAGGGCGCAAAGGAAATATCTAACACCTCTTTATCTTTCGCTTTCCACCTTTGCTTTGTCCAAAGCCTGAAAAAATGTGAGACGGACCACTTTGGCCTCAGGAGCCAGGTTTTTGCAGGATTAGTCTTTTAAATTACAGGTTTTTCTGGGTCAGCGTTGCCTTATGCAGGACTTCATAGAACCACAGAAGGTTTGGGGTTGAAAGGGACCTTTGAAGGTTCTCCTGTTCCAACTCCCCTGCCATGCACAGGGACACCTTCCACTAGACCATGCTGCTCAAAGCTGCATTCAGCCTGCCCTTGAACACTTCCAGTGATGGGGCAGACACAGCTGCTCTGGGCAACCTGTGCCAGTGCTTCACCACCCTCACAGGGAAGAATTTCTTCTGTATGTCCAATGTAAATCTACCCTGCTTTAATTTAAAAACATTGCCCCTTGTTCTGTCATTACAGGCCTTGGTAAATAATTTCTCCCCATCTTTCTTATAAGCATCCTTTAGATACTGAAAGGCAATGATAAAATCTCCTCAGAGCTTTCTCTTCTGTGGGAGAGAACAACACCAACTCTCTCAGCCTGTCTGTGCAGGAGATGTCTTCCATCCCTCTCCTCATCTTACTGGCTTCCTCTGGACTTGATTCAACATACCTGTGTCCTTCTTATGTTGGGGCTGAAGTGCTCCAACCAGGGTCTCACAAGAGTAAAGAATCACCTGCTTGCAGTGCTGCTTTTGATCCTGGTAGTTAAAGAATAAACAAAAGCAATCATAACTAATGCTTCATACCTGGGGAAGATTTTTCTCCCTTGGGCCTGTGCACCTCTCTTGGGAGCAAAGTGGATGCCAGGACTAAGCCACGCTCTTAGGGAAACCAGCAGCACAAATCACACGAGCTGAGTCAGGAGCACTGTCCATGAAACCGGCTCCCTTTCCCACTGGGCTTTACCAGGTTTGCCCAAAGGAGTTGGCAGGCCTGATCCAGAACATGCCCAGCCCAGAAGCGGGAAGCTGCTGCACAGTAAAAACTCTGCAGTTATCTTTGCTTTGGCTTCCTGCCCGCTGTCACCAGCTCCGCAGTGCGTAGGCATGTTTACATTTCCCCCTGCTGCTGCTGGGCCCGGCTATAAAGGAGCTCACACCCCCACTGCACAAATGCAGCGGGCTCAGGATGACACAGCCCAGCACTGTGCTGAGCATTTTTGCCATGTTCCTTCACACCGCTTTTGGGGAAAGTGGTTGCACCTCTGCAGACGGTGATGGTGAGTCATTTCATCTTCATCTTTCCACTCACGTATGATCTTGAAAAACCTCAGTTAAGAGCTCCAAAATGCAGCTGTGTGTTTTAATTTCCAGTCTCTCTTTAGTGCCAGTGCCTAGAGGTGGAGCTGGTGGATACCTGTTTAATTTAATCCCCAAATCTGCTGTCCTTGGAACATCCAAATCCGCATGAAATAAGGAAACCACAACTGTATGCACAGGGCATGCAGAGCCAGACCTGTTAATCCTTGTTCTAGCTAGTGTTCGTGTGGGGAGTGATGCCTGGGAACAGGGATAACTTCACCCTTCTGCAGCCCATGGTCACTCTGATCTGAGCTGCCATTAGAGAGGGGTGAGGTTCCAGCTTCTTTTGCTCTTGCCAGTCTCCTCCAAATAAAATGTTTTGATGTAACTCAAACTTGGCCCAAACTGTTCCACTTCAAAAACCAAACTTTTACATTTTCTCTAAGCAGTTTCATCAGCTGTATCTGGGATAGAGTTCCAGTCTCCCTTGTAGCGTGGCTGATGCAGCAACTCAGCCAGGGGATTCTCACAGCACATCACTAACAGCATTAATCCCTTACTTAGCAAATAATTATAAATTAACAACAGTTTAAATTTAGCCTTATTGTAGACTTTACGATCTCATTTAGAGTAGTGAAAATTATTTAGCAGTGTCAAGATCAAAACCATACATAATCAGAATATAAAAGCATAATAAGCAGAAATAAAACCACTGTTTCAGACTTTCAGGGAGATGAAAAATCTGACTTAGAGATTCAGTCCCAGATCTGCTAAACCCTTATTTGTCTGATACTAAACAAACAGCAAGAATTTGCTGTGTGACAAGAATTTGTGCAGTGTGCCTGAAGGACATGGGCTGGCACTCAGTGACTGGTAGGTTAGAGCTCCACTGTTTGGGAACAAAAGAGTTTTTGGCTTTTAGGAGGAGAATGGTTGTGTTCTTATGCTATCTCTCAGTTAGGGAATCTCATTTTTCTCAGGGTGTAATGTATTTTAACACATGTATCTAGACAGTTGCACATACATACATATGTACATAGACAGGATATGCATGATACGTTTTTAATTAAAAGAACACAGGGACTGGCTCAGAGCTGCATCTAACCAAACACCCTGGGGTTTTTATTTGCCATTTATTCATACAACTGGCAGCTGTTTAGAGCCAGCTTTGGAAAGCAGCTATGGTGATGAATGTTCAATGCTAGTGATTTATTGTTGGTGTCACTGAAATCTTCTGGGCTTCCTGAAATCAGATCTGATCAGACCTTTGCTTGTTTTGTCACTAACGTGAGTAAATCCTAATTTCCTTATACTTGAAGACAAATAGATTCAGAAAGTCTTCACTGAGCAATTAGCACCTTTTAGGACTTATTTATGAATCTCCTCTGTTTGGCCAACAAACAAAGTAATCCAGGGTAAAATCACCCATGAGGGAGGTTTGACTTTCAGTCTTTGCCTTTCTGACATGCCCTTCCTCCTTACAAAGGGCCAGTAGCCAACTCAGGCATGAAGTTGCCCTTATGGGCACTTTTTTGGGCAGAGAAGGGAAGAGCTAATTGCAGCACTTGCCTCCATCTCCTCCTCTCTTCTGAGCATCAGACTGCCCTCCAGCTGCTGTCCCCCAGCCAGGAAGAAGTGGTGAAGATCCCCAAAAGGCCTTGGAGAGCCACAGGCAGAGCTAAGGAGGGGCAGGCAGGGAGGGTGCAGGCGGCATGGAAGGCTGTGGGGTCTCAGGACACCTTCCATGGTCCTCCTACCCACACTTGTATGGTTTGTCCAACCCACATCAAAACTGCTGTGACTAAAACAGGTCCTGCCTGAATCACATCAGTGCTGGAGGTCTCACATTACCCTGCCCATGGAGACAGTCAGTGCTCAGCTGTGCCCTTGGTGTCACGCGTTGCTGTCAGCCCAGGAGGCTCTAGAGCATAAAAGCTGAAGCTTGTTCTTAGCCTCTGCTAACACCCCTCTCTTCATAAAGGCTCCTGAGATTCCTGCTGTGGTTTGAACCGTCCTGCTGGTGCTATCCAAACCCAAGAGAGAACCATTTCAGTGAAGGACCTGCCATGACTGTAGCTATGACAGTTTTTATACCAGTTTAGAATGGTTCCTTCCAGATTGCCCTGTCTTGATTTCAGCAGAGCCAGGTTTATGGCTCTGCCTATTCTAGGCTTCTCAAGCAAAACATTACAATAGTCTTGTAAATTTTTAATTGAGTGAAGAGTTCTTAGCAGTATGAGTCATGTCAGACTCACCAAAACCATCATTTGTGCGTGGTGGTTCTGAGGTTTAGGGCAGAAGGGAGGCTGAGACTATGTGCGTACTTATTGTCAGACATAAAAATTAGTCAGACCACGGAAAAACCATAGCAGAAATAGCATTTCAAGTTGCTTACTTAACACTGTTCCTGAGGTTTAATTATCATATATTCTATTATGTTATGTTATTATGTTATTTCCATGAATAAGGAACCGTATAATCACGATGTGAACGTTCAGTGTCTAAGAGGTAAAGTAAGCTTTTCTTACAGTGTGGCACCAAAGCTCCACCGCGTTGGTTGAACCTTGAATGGCTGTTTGAACTGCAAGACTAAACCTTTTCTTCTTTTCATTTTGCAGCCTGACTGATACAGAATTAATTCAAATTTCTGTAACCTTTCAGCAAATCAGTAATGAACAGCTGAAATATTTTTTTTATAAGCTATTTATTAATAGGATGATTGCCAGGCTTTTGTGTTGATGCAAAATCCGGTATATGTAGTTTGCATATACAGAGATCACCAAGCAGTTTTATAGAAAGGAAGATAAGTTATCCTAATCTATAAGTTTTAGTATTGCCTGGAGTATAAAGCAAGTCTTCTGGCAGTTGCAAGCAAAATCTTAAGAGAGGCTTAGAATGTGACATATCTGTGCGTATCAGCTTTGGGTGTATACGTCTATATAAAATATGGTGGGTTGTTTTCCATTTTAAACAGATTCATTTTGGCTTACGTGGTATCCCCCAAATTTTGAATACACATATATTTTTATGTACACACTTTTACCCACAAATATGCAACTGTATGTGGTACATATTTCTGCACAAGTATGTCTGCCCTTACGGCACAGAACTGCACTGGACAAGACTGTCACCTCTGTGCAATTGCTGCAGGACTTGTTCCAGAGTTGGACTGACCTCTGTGTCTCTGTCTTGAATGCGATGGTTAAATACAGCAGCTTCATACAGGATCTGCAGTGTCTGTGTCTGTGTGTGTGTCTCTCCCTCTCTCTCTGTGCTGCACAGGTTCTCCCTTCAAAGCAGCAACACGGCTAGAGGACACTGCATTTGTTGTCCTTCAGGGAGATCTGGGTTCCCTGAGCTATGCTGAGACGACCAGTAATAAATTCTTGGCCCCAGCTGCTCATGGTGACAAATGGCCACTAAATACTAGCTGATGGGGGAGAGATCTCCCCATGGGTTCTGGATTAGTGCAGCATCAGATGCTCCCATCCCATCACCAGTGCTGCTGGGACCAGTCCCCTTCCTAGCCTCTGCCTGCACTGCTTTTGTGTGTTTCCCTGCATTTCTCAATGACTTCTAGACTTCTCTTACTCAAAATCTGACTGCAGATGTAAGAGTTGACCATCATTTTCTTTAGGAGGGATTTTCCATTGGAAATTTTTCAACAGGCATTCCCCCACTCTGTTTGTGAGTGAGTCACTGATACCCCACAGCAGATAGTAATAGGACAAGGAGGAACAGTTTTAAACTGTCAGAAGAGAGCTTTAGATTAGATGTTAGGAAGAAATTCTACACTTAGAGGGCAGTGAAGCTCTGGAACAAGCTGCCCCAAGAAGCCGTGGATGCCCCATCCCTGGAAGTGTTTGAAGCCAGTTTGGATGGGCCCCTGAGCAAACTGATCCAGTGGGTGTCATTCCTGACCATGGTGGGTGAAACTAAATGATCTTTAAGATCCCTTCCAACCCAAACCTTTCTTTGAGTCTATGTATCTTCTTCTTACTGCCTCAGGTGCCCCACATGGCAAAGAACTGTGTGAGGAATGGGTAGGAGAGGACTGAGCAGGGGATCGAGCATAATCCCTTGACTCAAGAAAGAGGTTTATGTATCATGACAGCTACCCTTAACCATTGGTGAAAGGAGTTAGAGGCATTCCTGCCCCTAGGATCCATTCAAGGGGTCATGACAATAACTCTTTGCCCATCCACATGGCTATAATGGGTGAGATTTTATGAAATGAGTTTGAACTGGCATTTTCTGACAGAGAGGACTCCTCTCAGAAGCATCAGTCTTTGCATCACTCGCCTGATACCGGCCAAGTGTAGGATTTTATAATTATGCTCTTAGTTAAATCACAATTGTGTTATTAGTCATTGAAGCAAATTTGCAGGAAGCCATGCATTCTGGCAGAAAGTTGGGAGATTTCCCTCCTCAGCTCAAATTCGTGACATTTCAGAAAGCTTTTCAGTACAATCAAAACGTGGCTTAGCTGCCTCATGGCACCAAAATACCCTTGTGAGTGGGTGGACTTCGCTGGCATGCAGGGAGAGTAACCTTGAAAGGTGCAAACAGCTTTTAACTTCATTTTGGACAAGGTTTCTCTGCCTCTTACAAAACAGGTGGGTTGATCCTCTTTCTTTCAGGCAACCACATGGAGAAACAACCTCCTATACAATGGAGCTGCAAATCAAATACATTCACGGGTTTACTTCAGTAACATCTTGTGAATATCTCCTTAGGGACTCTCGGAGATGATGAACCAGACAATTTTGACATTGATTGCTTCAGTCAGCTGGAAATTAAGGACTCCTTCAGCAGCCTGACCTGCAATTTCACTGAGCTGCCTCCTTACAACACTAACTATACCCTGTCTCTGTGGTAAGTGCTGTCAGTCTGTCCTTCAGTAAATACCTGGGAAGTGAAATGCTGAGCACTAGGAGTCACCTTGCCACATGCAGGGAAACAGGGGCAGCAAAGCTAGACAGAATCCTGCTTCAGAGTGTTTTGCCAAGTTTGAGTGCTATATTCAGCAAAGAAGAAGAGTTTACTGAAGCAGAATGTAACTCACTAATGAGAAAAAGAAAGAGCTGGAAGGGTCTCTAAAGGGGATTATAATGTCTCCAATAGTTCTGATCTTGCCTCTGTTGCTCTGGAATGCCTGTAATATTGATGTGGCACAGCATGAACTGAGAGTTTTTTACTTTAATTTAAATAGTATTTTAAGAAATGTTTTTGAAGACACAGATCCTTGCTGCAGAAAATTCTTTAGCAGGTTAATTTTCCACATCCAAGAAAATGCCTTCATCAAGGTTAAGACAAAAACTCAGCTATTGTCTCTGCACACAGAGACATACAAGAAATACACTAGAAAAAGTACAAACCTCCAACAGTTATCAAACACATCAGTCATCTCCACTTCCTATTGAGGCCTTGAAACTCTTTCCACCCTTTTTTTCACTGTTGCACCAAACTGAAGATCAAATTTTGTTCCTTGAGCATATAGATTCTTCTCCCTTTTTCTATTTTTCCTGAAACTGAAAGTTCTGTGGCAGTCAAAAAAAGAAGTGGATTTCTTTGGTATATGTTTATATCCTAGTCACTAATTATTTCCATTTTTTTCCTCATAATTTATGGCAGTCCTTGAATATGGGAGCCACAGAAATGGCAAAAAATATTCTGAAACTGCCATAGGATTCCTTCATGGCCAGGCTGATTGTTGACCCTCAATTTGCTGGAAATTAAGTCACATTTCTCTTTATCTTCAGAGAGCATCAAAATGTGTTGCCCTATATTTAAAAACAGTGGCAGTAAGGTAATTTTTAAAGACACAAATGTTTTAACACATACGCCTCCAATTAAATAACTGCACTTTTTTCTCAAGAGGTCCATGATGCATAATGTGATTCACATGACTTTACTACTGTGCTCAAAGACCACAAGGAAAAACAATCTCTCAAACTCCTTATTTGAATCGCATTATTTCTTATTTCACGTGGAATTTCACTTCTGTGAGATGAGTGAAATAAGCAAGCAGGATTTATCCCCTATAGTAAATTGTCAAGTTATATCAACACTGAGAAGAATTGATTGTCGTGTCACTTTGGCCAACAGTACCAAGGAAGACAACAATTACGCCTGCTCCAACATGAAGAAACAGGAAGATGCATTCTTCTTACAGTTCAATGATATACTCTCAAACAGAGATGTTTGCATATACTCTGAGATGAAGAGAAGGGTCTGCAGGAGCCTGGTGATAACTGACATTGGTGAGACACTTCAACAGTTTGGAGGTTTTTAAAGTTGTAGGGGTTACTGGGGAAAAAAACAGCCCGGCACAAAGCCTAAGGGTCAATCTGGAAGACATAGAGGCAGCATAAAATAGCATGTAGCCTGGATTGGGGCGTTACCAGAGTGTGATGGTTCTCCTGCTTCAAAGCCACACATGATTAACCTCCATTTCAAAATGTGTAGCTGAATTGTGGCTTATTGTGACACTGCCCAGACCTGGACACAGACTGAGTCCCATCCATGGCTGAAGCAGCTGTTCCTGAGTGTGGATGAATTGCTAAGCAGGGACATTTTGTCCATCTTTGACAAGGGATTATGCAGTTTAGGGACTGGCCACCCCACAGATAGCAGGAGTCCAATATCACAGGGAACACAAAGTTGAAAGATCTCACTTCACTTCGTGGTGTCCTGTAGTTTGAACAAGGACAAGGAACCTGCCTGAGCCAAGAAACAGGAAACTCATGGGGAAGAGGGGATACACAGAATTTACTGCTCTTGGTAACCAGTCTCATTCAAGGGCAGCAGAGATGCCTGTGTAGGTCAGATTCTTCTCTGTTCTTCTCTGGTGCCACATTGCTTTGTCTCCTGTTGGCAGCAGGCACTGCAGCATCCCTCTCTTGTGAAACATTTCTGCCGCAGTCCATTAGTTTTGTATTAACCTTACATTACCTCTCAGTTTACAGGCCAGCCTGCACCATCTCTGGCAGTCCCTACTCTAAAAACTGTGGAAGCTCTAAGTATCTGGGGGCTGTAGAAGGAGGAGGACAATTTATGGCTATATATATTTTCCTGAGAGGACAGAGGTGTGGGCTCTGATGTACTTATGCAAGGTGAATTCAGGAAACCTCAGTGTCGCAGCCACAAGTTCCTGCAGGTCTCAAGCACATGCAGCTCAGGCTCAGCTTGGGGAGAGCCCTGAGGGCTGCATTTCAGACTTGATGTACTTGCATGGATGGTCTTTGGCACAGTCTCCTGCAGAGCAGGTCAGGTGTGGGTTCACAGCAAGGGCCTGGAGTCGCAGCCCCCCCTGCTCTAACACTGCAAGATTTTGTCCCTGCCTCTGTCCCACTGCCCTGACAGACAGCCACAGTGGTCCCTGAGCACAGGTTGCTCCCCAGAGCCTCCTCCCGGCTGGGTTTTGCCAGGGGGCCTCCACCTCAGAGCACTGGCTAGAGTGACTGAATTTCAGGGCTTCAAGCTGCCCCAAGGGTGGGCATGCTCAGGAATTGCTTTCCAACACTAAATGTAATATCCCTCACAAGCACCTCCCCTGCTGTCAAACTGCTTCCCTAGCAGCTCAAAACCAAGCCCCTCACAGGATCAGGGCTTAAGGATGAGCTGGGTCTCAGCATAGGATTGCCCAGCTCAGGACAGCTCTTGCTCAAGATAGGTCACCCTGCAGGGCTGTAATGTGAAGTGGACTTTTTTTCCATTTCAAACCCTGTTTATTTTCTACTAACGTTATTCTGCTCCTGTTATATCCTGGTTTGTTGTCATTTGCAGTTAAGCCCGAAGTACCATTTGCTATAAACATCACATATGAAAGGGAGGCAAATGAGTATCTAATTCGTTACTGTACACCACACTCAAGGAAGAAATACTTACAGGACAAATTAGTACACCAAGTAGCCTATCGGCAGAAAGAAGGCACCTGGAAGGTAAGTGGTGATGTATTGTGTGCTTTCACTAATTTCCAAAATTAGACATTATCAAAATTACCTGTACCATGTAAAAATTATCAAATCTGCAATTCTGCAGATCTGCATCTGAAAACTTGGAAAGGTGCAATATTTGCACCTTTGCAATATTTGGCATTTGGAAAGTTCATCAGTCAAAAGAGGTTTCATTAGTTTGGACTTTGCAGTGGAAACAGAAGACACAATGTGTTGAACCATTCTAAGTCTGCTCTTTGCTGTGGTGATCTCACTGTTATTTTCTGTGCTCATCAGTCAGTAAAACATGTGACCTCTTTACTTATTTTGCAAGTTTCTTCATATCTCATTTTTCACTGAGTCCTTCCAGGCTTCCAACGGAGCCCTGCAGCTCTCCTACCCTCAGGCTGCCTGAGGCTGCAGCTGCCTGTGAGCTGGGTCTGACTGGGGCTGCCCATCTGCAGGGATCTCTGTGTCCCCTGTCACCAGGGCAGCCATGCAAAAGCTAGTCACAGTGTTTGAAAGCATGGACTATACCTGCGTTTTACAGAGGGAATACAGTGTTGTGCACAAAAATCAGATTCGTTACCTGGAGTGCAACAAGGCAGTAACTGCACACTCGAGAGAGGCATTGATTGTGCCAGTTGCACAAGCCTGGGTGCTCAGTGGTATTCCACAAATCAGGCACACCAACTACCACAACGTTCTACTATTTATACATTTTAGCAAACAAACTAATTAGTGTTCCTTGGCCACAAGTTACACAGTTCTCTTATTAATTAGTGTTCTATCTTCTATCGGTTAATGATTCTCTCACGCCTCATGCTAATTAGCTCACAGGCTCAGTCTTTGTCTTCTCCTGAGTTGGTGTCTCTCGTGACCCAGTGGGCCATGAGTCAGCAGCTGTGATTTGCTCCTGCCAGAATTACCTTCTACCCAGTTCAGAGCTAGTTCAGAACAGTCACTGAGCTGTCTTTGCTGGTTTCTTCCTTATCTTGGGGGTTTTGCCAAATGTCCTCTATTATGACCCAAAAACTCTGCACTCTTTGTGTCCATTACCAGGGCAGCACCCATCTTCCCAAGCTTTGTAAACCTCACCTCAGGTCCCAGATCATCCAAGCGTGTCAAGACTCAAACCTTAACAAGGCAATTCTACCCACAAGTAATTTGGTTTTCTAACACCTGGACATCACTTAGAGCTTGCTTATTGACTGCCCTCTGTTTCACAGATTAAATCTCCCTCCTTGTTGTTTAGGCTTGAAAATATACAAGGATCAAACATCAAAGAAATTAAGGGGAAAAGAAAATGGATTCAGGCAGCCAAATACATTGAAATGGAGAGCACCAGAGCTGCACTGCAGGATTTCAGCTTCTCTGTAACTGCCCTCTCAGACATTGTCTTTTTATACTGCAAAAATGTATTTTCCCCTGTCTCTCTTCTGAGCCTTTTCAGGGAAGCATATATTTCCTACTGCAGTATCAGCTGTCACAAAGCACAGTTAATACTCGCAGCTGTTTTGCAGAAAGCTTTTACTTGGCATTTGTCTCTTCTCTCAATATTATCTGGACTACACTGCTGTTTAACTAGGCTGATGCCCTGATAAGCACCTGTGTAATAGCTAGAGAGATGAGCACACAGCACAGTATTTCAGGGATGCACCTGATCTCACATATTTTGCTGAACTCAAGGATAATTCTCCACTGTCTGCTGGAAAAATAATTGTATTTTTTTTGTGTATGTGTTTAGACAATAGAGTCACCATACCTTCAGATAAAATTGCTGGGGAAAAACCTTGAAAATGAAGCATCATATGAGGTGAAAGTACGTTCTCAGCCCAATGGAGATTATTTTAAGGGCACATGGAGTGAATGGAGCACTTCCAAGAGCTTCAGGACAGCAGGAGAGCAGCACTCCACAGAGAGCTGTAAGGGCTGAAACCACTTTGATCCACCTGGAGGAAAGCAGAGCTGGGGGCCCGGGCTCCCTGGCCAGCCTCAGCAGCAGCAGGGATGAGAGAATGGGGAGGGAAGAGCCCCACGGCCACAGAAGGGTCAGCTCTCACAGACACAGGCACTCCAAGGAGGTGACTCACAGAGCAGCTGGATTGCTCTGGTCTGGGGCTGGCTCTCCTTGAAAATTTAAATCTCACTCAAGTGCAGTAAGGTCAGAGGAAATGCTGCCATGAGAGCATGAGGGTGTGGGTGCAAAGGAGATGAAGGCTGACTCACTGCTTGCTGCTGGCTGGCTCACCAGGAGAAGGAAGAGCTTGCACCAGCCATTTTGGATAAGGCACAAAGAGCTGTGAAACATGACCCATTTCAGGACCCTGGGTTTGGGTGTGAACATGGCACTTGAATCACAAGTGCAACACAGGATAAGATCTCATCACTGCACATGAATAATCTTTGTGGTCCTTGGGTCCCTTCAGTCCCCAGGGCTACCTCAGCATTGCGTGTGTTAGAAGCAATCTCTGTGCCGCTGTGATGACACAGCGAGTGCTGGTTTCAATGCACTGGAGGTTACAGCGCACTTCAAGCTGCTTTAATCCAGTCTGTGAACCCAGCTCAAAGCTCAGCCAAGCATTGATGTTCTGGCAGCCTATCTTTTACCTCCTTCATGGAGGCAGGAGAAATGAGCCATTGCACCAGCCCATGATAGGCAAGTGCAATTCTTGGTGTTGATTCCTCATTTATTGTCTGAAAAGACATCACAGTTATGGTGACTTAGCAGTGAGACATTTACATGCATTGGCTGATGTTCTTTGTTTTCCTTCAGATAGCAGTATGGTCATGGTTATCCTCTCCATCCTGGGATTCATGCTGTCCATTGTTACGATTGCACTGATCGTGGTTTTTTGGGAAAACAGGTAATCTCTTTGTATCACAAAAGGTGTTGGAACCCAATCCTGTTCTGACAGTCTTATTGCTTTCTCTGTTATACTCGTGAATGATTCTCTCTCCATCTCTGGAGCTCCATATCAAGCTGCAGGCAAGCAAAGCGTAGAAATTAGCAATACAAGAGACAGTGTTGGCAGGCAGAAGATGACCTGCCACTTGGACCAGATCTCAGTCTTGGGCTCAAAACACTGGGACCTTAGGCAAGCCAAAGTCACCACAAAACAATTACAGACTCGGTGTTCCACTGGAGGCAAATTTGACTCACAAACTTCAAGCAAAATACAGTAAAGAGAGGGACCTGTGGGTTTCAGTGACCTCCTAAGGGTGGAAATAGCATGCCAGGGTGATGACCTCTTTCCCTTTCATAGGCTGAGTCAGTGGGGTGTTTGCTCTGCCGTGCTGTCAGAAGCAGCAGGGCAGAGCCCTCTGCATCAGGGAATTGCTGGTGTCAGACACCAGCCAGGCCAAATCCACTTCCAGCCAGCCATGAGATGGAATCAGGCAGAAGTGGGACTAAGGATACATTCATTGCTCAAGCTGTCCTTGGTCTGCACTGGGGTTTTTAAATTTATCTGCTACACAGCAGTAGATAGATAACTGTAAATATGTTTTTAATGACACGGCTCACTAGAGCTGACAAGCTCAAGAAAATGAACAGATATGTAGATAATGTTGTGAAACCAGAATCTGAAGGGATAAAATCCAAGTTTAACTATAGATGAACTCCTTGCAAAGAGGACTCTTCAAGGACATTCAGAGCAGTCTGTCCATGACACCCAGCTCAAGTGAGGTAGTTGTGTGTGAGCTGCTTTTTTGGGACAACACTTGGGCTGTGCTAACTCCAGAGTAACACATGGGGACCAATGCTAGTTGGCCTCATTTATACCATGCCACAAACAGTTTTGATAATTAAACATTTTGGACACTGGAGTTATCTGCTCCAGTGCTACTTTATTCACAAGTATAGAGGTAGCTTGAGATTTCTTGTTCTTGAATTTTACTGTTACTGAGACCCTGCAATTCTCTAACTTTGTTACAAGATTTCTTATATAAAACTGCAACAAAAACAGGTGAGACTTTTTGATCCTGGATATTTCCATTTTTAAAAGGAGAGGGTTTTACACATGTGCATATATACAGCCACACAGACATGTAAATAAAATTATATTTATATTCATATACATGTGTAACACTGTAATGACTGAATATCAGTTGCACAATGTCCTCTAGATGCATCATAGCTGAGGGTATCAAGCAGAATGACATGAGAACTTTGCTAATCAAGGCAGTAAAAATGAGACCTGTGGAACAAAGCAAATTTGTGCCTGAAGCTCAAATTGCTGGCCAAGGAATGGGACAATATGCTATTGTTTGAATTAATTTAACATGCAGAAGCAAGTATCAGCAAATTTCCAGTTTAACCACAGCAACTTCTTGCACTTGCAGAAACCAGTTTCACCACACAGAACCCTGTTAACACAACTAGATGAAAACAAGCAACAAACTCTTTGCCAGCACAATTTGCTGTCTTTCCAGTACTTAGTGAAGTGTCTTCTTTTAACTGTGACAATTTGTGCGCTTCAAAGAACAATGACTTTTTGGTGACCTTTACAATCCTCTTCTCTTGTCTGGTTTATTCTGAGGTTTCTCTGTCGTTATTCTGGATAATGCCAGCCAGCCCTAAGGCTTTGTGAGAACTAGTAGAAATGATGTAATATGAACCACTGATATCTCAACATAGCCCTCTTATGCTGCCTTTTGTCTACTGTTGCTGTTTCAGAATCAAGCCTGCTGTGTGGCCAAATCATCCTGACCATAAAAAAACGCTGGAGCAACTGTGCAAGAAGCCAAAAAATGTATGTTCCTCCACCGTTCTTTCCACCTGAGTATAGACCCCTGGGGACAAAACTAACTCATGAGAGACAGTATGTGCATTTTCTGCATGAACTAGGACATCTCTCAGAAATTACTTCTACATTTCATTGCAGAGAGTCCACATTTGCTCATGCAGATGTCAGTCATGGGTATGGAAATAACACACAATTGACCGAGTGCCTAAGGTTGGACTTGTGCAAAGTAACTTCCGAGGCCTTGGGAAGTTGATGTATGAAGGCAGAAGGAATTAAGTTTGTTTACAGAAGGAAAGGAATCTTGGGGTGGGAAATGCTACTTACAACCTTCCAATACCTAAGGTGTATGTAGAGAGATGGGAGAGCTGCTCTCACCACAAGGCTGTGTGGTGACAGGACTAGAGGCAACAAGCAGGTGTTGCTTCAGGGCAAACTTCTTCCAGATATAAGGAAAGAATCTTTCTCGTGAAGATAATTAAACACTGTGTAGCCTGCCCAAAGACAAGATAGGTTCTCCTTTGGGAAAATGTTTAAGGCTTGGCTTGATAGGGCTCTGAATATCCTAATTCAGTTCCTGCTTCTGGCAGAAGGTTGGACTCCACAGCTCCTTTTCAACCAAGATACTTTGGTGATTCTACAAAAGTGTGATCATAGGGCTGGATGGGGACCTTTTGCAAACATCTCTGGTGGTGTCCATGTACCCTGACATGGCCAGCAACATTGTTCATACATCATGCAGTATATGAACTGCTTTGCCAGTTAAAAGATAGATGGACAAGCAAGTCATTAGTGCTGTTCACTCCAGGTACCTTATTAGCATGTTCCTTATTAGCATGTTCCTTATTAGCATGTTCCTTATTTAATGGGAGGCCTAACACAGCTCTCCCAGCCCCTGTGCTTCCCAGTTCAGGGACTCCCAACATGTTTCCGGAAGTTGTGGCAAATTTTTACTTCCCTTGCTGCTAAATTAGGAAGCTAAAACTGAAAGAAACCACCTGGGTGGGCACACTCCTTCCTGTGTAATGGCAGGCACGTAATAAATTCGTGTCTCAGAAAAGTCTCTGAAACACTGTATAGAGCATAAAACACTCTCCAGGGGTACTGCCCAGAGGAGGACACAGGACAGATGAAGTTAACAGGGAAAGGGATTTTCAGCCATGTGATAATTTATTCTGTGCTAACCTATTGTTCAGCCTGCTCAGGGTTACATCTACAGTTTAAGAAATAATAAATACCCTTCTAAAATCAAATAAATTATCAAAGTACCTTTTCTCTTAAGCTACCACCTACCATTGACTAACTGTGCTGTTCCCTTTGCCACACAGAATTTTGATATAAGCTTTAACCCAGAGAGTTTTGGTTATGTTCATATCCATAAAGTGGATGGCCTTTGGGCAAAAGCTGAACCAGAAAATTTCCTGCAGCCACCAATTGCTCCAGAGACAAGCCTTCCAGAAAAACTCAGGAGTGGATCAGACCTGAAGATGACCCCTGTGATGGCAGACAAAAACAACCTAAACCTGCCCGTGTCCTACGAAGGAGTCTGGCCAGCAGCAGCCCTGCACAGGCTCCTGGGCACCAGCCAGTTTGCAGTCACCGAGGGCAGCTGCAGCTCCAGCACGTATGAGGTTTGCCACGGCAACAGGGTGCCCCTGCACAGCCCTGATGGTTTCAGCCTTTCCTCCACTCGTCCCCTGGATCCTCCTGGCCAGCCCCATCCAGAGCCCCTGAATGACAACGCCGTGTGCCAGATGCTGCCTAACAGTGACGTGAGATCACCGAGCAATGAGGACGCCTACGTCACAATGTCCAACTTCTACAGAATTCAGTAAATCTCACAAGAATTACAGCATGTCTTTTGTTCTCTAACACAAGCAGGATACTGAAGCTTTCTGGTTTTGTTTTCCTGTATCCTGTGAGTTCTCACCTCCCTTGCACACTCTGCTCACAGTACAATGCTGTACCTGCAGGGAAGTGAATTCTCCTACATTCCAGTGAGAAGTAGCCTGTTCCAGCATTCAGTATGCTGCTAGCAGTCTTCACTGCAGAAGAAGTTAAATTTAATTCAACCTGTTTTTGATCTTCAAATCTGATTAATCCAGAGCAGTGACAGTGCAGTCCCAGCTGAGGATCACAGCATGTCTCACAGAAGTTCATGAACTCTTCTGATACCCTCTTGGTCACAGAGTTAAGGTCTTACTAATGCCTTAGCAAGAAATATGGCAATAAATTCCAATTAAATAGAACCCAATCTCTTTTAAACACTGGTGGGTCAAGACTAACTCCCACCCACCCCAGTCAGTCAAAGTCCATGAGTTTGCAAAAGGACAGTAAATTAGAGTTGCTATCAAGTATTAGGTGCCTGGGGATTCAGGAGCTTGAGCACCACAATGAGCATCAGCTGAGTGCCCAGCAAAAATGTTACATGGGCCCACTTGAGGGAGATGTTTCCTGAGATGGATTTAGGTTTTGGTTTGGTCTTTTTGTTTTGTTTTTTATTTTCAAGACACAAATTAAAACAAAACAAAGCCTAAATACCACTACTTTTTGCTATTGGCAAAGATCTGCCCTTAAGCCAATTACAGGATCCACAGGTACTTCTGCTAATACTTTTGAGGTCTTCAACATCTCACTCATGTACCAGCTATGTGAAGCAAAGCCCTTTCTCTCCCTAGAAGGTGAACTAGGGCTGTAAATTGCATTGTGCTGTCCTTTTCTGCAGCTGTTATGCAAGCATTAGTGTAGCACAAGTGCTTTCCAGGCCAGGGGCTGGGCTGACTGTGTTTGTTTACTAGCATTATTCCCAATGGCTGTGACTGCACACAAATACTATGAATTTGGACAGGCAATGTTCTCATGCAACATCCAACATAAGAAGATGGAGATGGAATGTCATGGATCCTGCCAGTGATCACAAGACCTAATTTGTTTTTTTAAAGTAACTTTTAATTTCCCAGGTGATGTTTTTTGTTTGTTGGTATTTTTTATTTTTTTTTACTTTTAAAATTTTTTTGGCATTGTGACTGTTTTCTTTATAGTATTGCCTTTCCTTTTTTTTTTTTTTTTTTTTTTTTGCATTATGGCTGAGTCACTTCAGAGTCCTCCTTGGATGCTGCACATTCTGGAGCACACACTTGGAGATAAAGCTGCTACAGCCACATGCTTGCATGACAGCAGAGCAGTGTGGCCATGGGACATCCAAGCTGCTTTGTTGCACTCTGGACTTGGGGTTCACCTCATTGTGCAGTTTCAGATCCTCTAGCTCTTTGAAATACTCCTTGACCTAGTTATTGTCACATTCCCAGAGTCTAAGGGTGAAGAGAGTCCTCTCTCACCCTCAGAGGATGAGATGCTCAGATTTGTTCTGACTGCTAATGGTCACGGAGATGTTGCAAAACCTCAGCTGCTGCCATCTGCCTCTGCCAAGACAGCTTTGTGCCAGGAGAGAAGCAGAATGAATCAGATCACTCAAAATCTCTTGTGGCCTTGTTTCAAGAATATATGACAGAGAGTGGGGCTTGCATTAAACTCAGTTGCTTGTATCAGAATTTAATGCTGCGGGAGACAGTACAAGCCAAACAGCAATTCTGGTCCACATCAAGCCAAAACCAGCCTTCCCAAGACAGCACTCCACCTCCTCCACCTCCACCCAGCGCCAGGGAAACCATCAAGTGGGGAGAACATAACAGCTACTGTGTGCAAAGGGGCCTGGGATTTGGCTCAAGGCATCCTACTGACATTTTACAGAATGGTTTTTATTGCTGTTTACCTCTGAATGAAGCATTAATTGATGCAGAAGAAAAAGACCAAAGCTCTGGGCATTCATTTGCTTCATAGTGCTTGTATTTCCTTTCAAAAAAAGCTGCTGATAATGCTTATACTGTGAGAACTTGCACAGTGTGACTGTAGATACAGACAGACTATATTGGAATGACACCTTCTTCCAGTGACAGAGTGACAAACAAAAAGGGGATAGAGGAAGAAGCAAAAGCACGTCAGGAAAATCCTCTGCAGTATGTGCTCTGCTTCCTTCAATTTTTTTGTAGCTCTGTAATTCTGTAACACATTTGTTGGATGTATGCCAATATAACCACTTTCAGCTTTGTTTCGGAAAAAAAAAATAAAGCCAAACATGCACCAAAGCCAGAAACACCACAAGCATTTCCTGTCTATGGCCAAGTTATATATAGTCCATACATGAGGATGCAGCCATGGCTGTGTCTGGACCATCTGTCAAGTAGTTTCCTTATTCTACATGACAGTTTCTCCAGAGCTGCTCACAAATTCCCACTGCCTCAGTATTCACACAGGAGTTTTGCTCAGCTTTCACACACTCCATGCGCTTCCTTTAGCTCAGCATAGCTTTCCTTCTCCCCCTTTCTGCTTCCAGTGCTCTTACTCAGCTGCACACCCAGACCCAGCTTGCTGACACTGGTTTCTCTGCAGCTGCTTTATGACACAGTGCCTGGAGCTGCCTGCTCCTTTCTGCCAGGTGCCCACTGGGCTCCAGCCCCTCTCCTGCAGTCGTGGCACCACACAGACACCCTCCCATCTTTGCTTCTTCCCTTGCCTACGTGCAGCTCGTGCAGAGACCTCCTGGCACCATGAGCACTCCTCTCCTGCACTGTGCAAGCGTCTCTCAGCTCACAAATAAACTTAGACTTTTGTCAGTTACAACAATGAGTCACGGTCTATTTCTAATGAAGCTGAAAAATGCTAATTACATCTCAAGGCAATAGTCACCCCCGGTTTAAAGTGTTAGTATGTTTACCACGTCTCCTCCCCTTGTGCACACTCATTAGGCTGAAAAAACACACACAAATGCTGTGTGTGCCAGTGGGGCAGCAGAAGACCAGCTAAGTGTGGGGAGGCAGGAGGACTGCTTCTGCCAGAGTGGAGGGATGGCTCAATGCCTGTGATGTGCAGTGAGGTCTGGGTTATGAAATAAACGTTGAAAGAGTGGCCTGACAATCACTGCTGCAGGGGCATGTGGCTGAATTCAGGCCAGTTTTTGGCAGGCAGAAGCTGACCATGAAACCATCTCTCTGGCAGCAAGGGACATGGTGATGCTGGCAGAGTATTTCTGCAGGGCAGGAGTACAGCCCCTTCTCAGCTTCTTAGCAGTAGTGTTTATTGATTTGAAGGCCTGTATTTGTACAGCAATACAGCAGTGCTGTAGCCTGGGGGGAGAAGCAGTTGGGTTTTAGTCAATACACTTTTAAATCAAGATAGTTATCTCTGTGGTTGTGGGGTTTCTGAAGCTATAATTTAAAAACAGCTAAAATGTGACATAAAGAAGACTTACCACCTCTGTGAAGAATTATTTTAGAGTCAAACACCTCCTTATTACTGTGATCATGAAGCCACCCAAATTAGCACTCCTGTGTGTCACAGAGCATTGGCAAAACAAATCTAATGTACAGACACACAGGAAAACAACGGATAGTGCCAGAAAATGCAATTGCTAAATTATACCGACAGTCTCATCCCTTGCTCACGTGGCAGCTCCAGGTTTCAGTCAGGACGGGTTTTCCTTGGCTTCCAAGCGCCACCTGCTGAAACACGAAGCCACGAGTGAGAGCCCAGCACTAGGACACTTGCTGCCATCGCACCCTGCAGCTCCGAAAGCCTTGCTCAGATGGGACCCGGGGGAAAATCAAGCCCACAGCAAACTAATCAGCGTTTCACTTATTTGTAGTCTATGGCCCAAAGAAGTTTGGGCAAATGAAAGCAAAAATCAGAGTTTCCAGTATTTCCTCATCCTTAAAATGAAGTAGGCATCAGTGTCCACTGAAGCCCCAGCTCCATAGCAGTAATTCAGAAATTCATCTTTTGTAATCTAAGAATGAGAAAACAGTGTTTACAAAGGTGATGGCTGTATACTGTGGCTCAACAGACTCTACGTTTTGTAAATACTTCTTTTGCATCTTCCAGGGAAGTCTGATTTTTAGATCAGACTCTCCTAACCTGATATTAGGATGTATTGCTGCAGCAAGCTCCAACACAGAATGGCTGAATGGCATTAAGGCCAATGGATTGATATTCTTTCACTGGGAAACAGCTGCTGCTCTGGGCTCAAAAAAAAAAAAAAAAAAAAAAAAAAAAAAAAAAAAAAAAAAAGAGAGAAGAAATGTTATTCCAGTTATTGTTAAATATTGACTGCATAACTTATATGTTACAGTGAAATTAGATTAGTCCAACATCAGGACCATCACCAAATGAATGTAAAAAGCCCCAAAGGTTTGTCAAACAACAGAAAAAATGAGACACAAACCAGAAATGCATTGATGAAAATGTCTAAAGGAATAAATCTATGCCACAAAGTTGGAACTTCTCTAATACAGTCTGACAATTATTTTTCCAGAAAATGTATATAAGCTAAAAAAAACCACTCCACCTTTTGAAAGAAAAAAAAAAGTATTGCAGCTTTTGGAAAAAAATAGCACATTTTCAATGAAAAAAGGAACAAGTTTATCTCAGGAAAATTAACACTTCTCACATTTTACCACAATCTCTGCTTCTTCACAGAAAAAGAGACTTGATTCAACTTCCACAAAACCTTGTGTTTCCTGTCTTTCCAAGATGTTCAACAAAGGCTGGATCCTGTCCCCAGACTCCAGCTGCAGCTTCTGTTAGGATCAGCAGCAGTGCTGTGAGCTGGAGGTTAACTTGAGTCCAGGTTTTGGTGAAGGTGGGGCTGCTGTACCTGGGGTGGCTGCAAATCTCCAGGCATGAGCATGGAAGAGGTGCTAGAGCCAAAACCAAGCTCACTTTGGAACCACAGGGATTTCAGACTCAGCTGAGGCACACCAGTATGGCCAGGGGGCTGCTGCAAATAGACAGGCAGCTTTCAGCCACCTGAGGACTTGGTTAAGCACAGACTATTGGGAATCCTGTTTTCTGCTCACCCAAGAAGAGAGGAAAGCTAAAGAAAGAGGGCAGGCTATAATCACAGTGAAAGCCACAGACAGTGGGCAGCTGCTGGCAGTGCCAGGTTCTCTTGGCATTACCTGTTTTACTGGGAAACCTCAGCGTGCTGCTGCTGCTGCTGCTGCTGCCTCCCAGTGTGGAGGATAGGAGCTGCAAGCCAAAAATCAGCAAAATCGCTGGTCTTGCTCCTTCTGCCAGCCAGTGACAGCTCTGAGATGGCAAAGCTGTGCTCTGCCCACACGGCTGCAGAGGTTTGAGGCAGCACTGTGTGCAGGGAATTACATAAAGGCAAGTTGGCTTTTATACAGCAATGTACACAGGTGGTTTCATCTGCAAAACTTCTGCCGCTGCCATCTGCCTCTGCCAAGATAGCATTGTGTCATGAGAGCAGCAGGATGAATCAGATCACGGAAAATCTCTTGTGGTCTAGTTTCAAGACTATATGACAGAGAGTGGGGCTTGCATTAAACTCAGTAGCTTGAATCAGAATTTTATGTTGCAGGAGACAGTATAAGACAAAAAACATTTCTGTATCCCATCAAGCCAAAAATTTCCTCTCCCAGATAGAAAAGTGAACCCACAAAGAGAGCAGAGAGGGCAGAATCAAAATGTAGTGAAGGAAGCTGCAGAAGTGCCACCTTTCTCAGAGGAGCACACCAGAAGGAAAGGCTGTGCCACACCTCTTTGTCCCCGTACCTTGTGCTCTTTTGGGGTAGTGGGGTGGTGTCATTGAGGTGCTCTGATGGCTCATGCAGAGGCAGGAAGTGGGGGAAGAGTTCTGGAAGAGTTATAAGGGAGCCTTTTCCCTCCTTCCCATATGGTTCTACCAACATTTTTTGAGCAAACTTCAGTGCTGGCTGCTGGGGAGGGCAGGCCTTATTCCTGACAAGACACTGTGCCACAGGGCAGGCTGGAACTCAAGGTGCAGACAAAACCTCCACCTCTGGGACTGCCCCCCAGCCCTGCAGACTGAGATGTTCCTGTGGTTTGTGCCATCCTGTTTAGCATCTGTTGCACAATCAGAAAGAAGAAATAGTGCTTCGAACATGAAGCACCAACCAAGATCTCACATCTTGATGCTAGCACCAGATACAATGGTGTGCATTGCCACCTATCTCCCAAAATCTGCTGTGTGTGCTGTGGAGCCACAGGCTGGGAGGACAGCCTGCATCACCACTTATCTCCTGCCATCTGCTGGGTCTGTAACCAGCACACTGCAGCTGCAGCTGAACAGGGGCCATTCAGCTTCATTTTTGGGTCTCCCAAATCACAGTGATGTGCTGAAGGGAGGCTCTGGGCACTTGTTGTTAGTCTTGATAATCCCTCTCATCTGGTTCAAATCCCTTTAACTTCCCTGTAATCCCTGGAAAGTGCTTCCTCTGAATGTCCAGTGTGTGTGTGTGTCCAGTGTACCATTATGGCTGCATGTTACTCAGTACAGATTTTGCTACCTAGCAGTTAATGCTTATGTTTGTTCCATTAATTTGCACACATAGCAATCAAATTACATTTCGTACAGGGATTTTTTTTATTTTTATTTTTTTTTTTTGGTGAAAGCACTATACCTTTCCTGAAGTTACTGGTTCTTATTCAGACTGCTCCAAGAGCAACTCTGTTCCCACAGAAGTGAAAGGAAATTTTGCCATTGACTTCACAAGCACCTGAAACCAGCCCTTGGAAACACGCTTCTGTAGAAATGTTGAAATGACTCATTTGTGAGCCGTGTTCTCAGGAAACATATCCAGTGAGCAATGAGGTCCACATGCAGGCAGACCTGAGCTGGGAACTGTTCAGAGAGCACCAGGGATACACCACCAGGGTGAGGGAGTTTAAGCTCTCCTAGATCACATCCTTCAAGTCCCCACATAAGCCCCATTAGTCCAGCTCAGTGTAGAGATCTTGTCCTGAAGCACAGGATTTTCCCCAGCTGCCACAGGCTCAGCTAAGGCTCCCAGAAGCCAGTGACTAAACTTCTGTGGGTTTCAAAAAAACCACGGTTGCTTTCAGTACCAATTTCTGAAAATGTATATTGGTTTGGGATTAAATAAAACTGGAAGGTATTAGTAGCAAAGACAAACTGGCTGCAGTTATTCAGATTAAAACTTCCACTTCACTTGAACAAATATCAGCCTGTCAGATCACTGCAGAGTGTGAAGACATGCAATAGCAAGTCAAAAGGAAATGTTTCTTTCATTTTGTGATTCCCACAGTCTGTCCCATTACTATCTTTCTATGTGAAAGAGAAGAAAGATAGCATGACACCATGTTGTGAAACCAATTAATAAAAGAGAAGTGAATGGATTCTATTCAAGCTGCCAGAACATGTACAGCCTCTATTTGGTAGTAAGTTTGTTTTTCATATATATTGGCACTTCAGTAGCATAGCAGTAAGTAAAGGCTCCTCTTATGATGGCTGGTGAAGAAATTCTCATGAAGAGAATTTCTTCACCAGTTCCCAGTGTCAGCCAGTATGCAAGTTTCCAGAGGCTTACTGATCAAGAAAATAATAGAGTTTGCACAGCCTTCAGCAAGGAACTGCAAGCAGCTATGGCTCATACTGAGATCATCGCTGGACAAAAGAAAAAATAGGGTTTGCAGAGGATCAGTGCAGCAAGCACTCAGGACCTCGGTGTTTGAACTGTTATCAGCCCAGGCTAAGAGCTGCGACTTCATCAGAAGAGCTGTTTTGAAGTCCATTCTATAACCCTGTACTGCTTTTAGCCGGCTGCCAGCTTGAAATGGAGCAAATGCTGCCATGCGCAAGCCATTTACTCTTTGCTACAGCAGCAGCTCCTCGGTCTGGGAGAGTAGCACAATGACGAGAGAGGAGCAGAAAGTAGAAGAAAAAAAGAAAAAGGTATCAAAGCAGGAAAAATTAGACACCCCACACTCACACACTAGGTTTTTTCAGGATTTTTTTTGCAGTTTCCTTTGTGTACCATTTCCCTCCTGTCTGTAAGGATAAAGGGCAAAAGATGAACTGAGGCAGCCTCACTGGTGTGACAAGAAGGGTAGATTCCCAGTCTTTATTCAGCATCAGAAATGAAAGATGACAAGATAAGAAAGTTATGAGTTCTTCACTTCCCAGAAAGCTCCCTGAAGTCATATCTTGGTCATAAAACACTGCAAATACAATAAGTAGCAAGCAACTTTCAGTGTAGGTATGTACAGGCAACAGCTACCAGGTCAGCAAGCATTCCAGGAACAGAGAGAAAAAAAATACTGCAGCGCTTGTATCCCCATTGAAGAAAAATATAAGTAAAATGATCTCACAGTACAGAAATAAAGGAATCAAAGCAGGAGGAGAGAACTGAAAATCTACAAAAGGCTGCACAGGCAGTTGAAACATGGTATGCACAGGAAAGTAGTCTGTATGTTTAGTTGTGAGTCAGGGAATAGAACAGGGCTTTTAAAAGTATTTTGCATTTATCCTGGTGCATGTCTCCCCTTCTTTGATTACCCCTCCAGCCTCCCAGTATTGGGAACTCACATGTTCCCAGCAGCAAGATCAGCAGTTGCTCCATACTGAAGTGAGACCCACGAAGTCAAGAGATACTGCAGTGCTACAGGTGACAGGTCTACATGACCCTCTTGGGACAGACTTCCTTCCATTTATAACAGCCTGTCCAAGACCACCACACTTCCAGAATATCTGGGTTTCCTTCTCTTGCACCCTCTGCCAAACAGAACTGTGTCTAACATTGCAAGAGGGGATATTCAGGAGCCACAGTGACCTACTACAGATGTCAGAAAAGAAAAGAGTGGCTCATCTCAGAAAAGAAAAAATGTACCAGGGATGCAAAGAGAAAAAGGACAGATGTGTGGGGTGGCCAAATTCCACATTTGCTCTCTGATTATGCTCTGATCCCCCGAGGCTGAGCCTACAGAAGCATCTGGGAATTAATTTTGCAGATTGAATGTAATTGGAACAGTTACTGGAAACTGTTGTTATGGAATAGGAGGGTGTTGTTGTGCATACTCTTAATCAGAGGAACCTATAAAAGTTGAAAGAAAAGTCTTGCTTCTTTAACTATGTGATCAGAGTTTCCAAGCATTCTTCATCATGACAATAAAGTAGACGTCTGTGTCGATTGAAGCGCTGACTCCGGCATAGTAGTTCATGAATTCTTCTGTTGTGACCTGAGACAGAGAAAAATTAGGAAAATGAACCTTTGGGGTTTTTTAATGCTCTAAGTCAAAACCACACATGCAGAACTCTTAATGAAACTGAACATCTGCTATTTCATGTTGTTGCTAACAAAAAGGAATCCAACAGGAGGAATTAAGACACTTAAAATTTGCTTCATTTCACTTTGCCAGAAACAAGAGCTCTTGTCCTCTGTAACACCTGGATGGAGACGGAACACGTGAAGTTTAACTAACCTTACCAGGAACTGAACTTAAAACCACTGCTGCCTAAGAAATGTTTTAATGAACTTTTTTTCCAGGGATGCTATAATCTAGTTCTTTGCATGACTATTAATAAAGTGGATGGGGTTTCTGATGCAATTCAGAGACAGCTCAAAACTTTACATCCACCCATAGAGAGAAAATATCATTGCTCTAAACAAGTCTCTCTTAATGAAGCAAATATCTTTCAAATACCTGAGAGTTTTGAATAGCTTTCATTGGTATTTTGAGGTTTAAAAGTTGCCATTAAAAAAAAAATAAAATTAGCCAAGGGAAAAATTGTGCGTGTCTCTTCTGATGCCTTACCTCTTGAATTGTGTAGGTCATTCTTTGAATAAACATCACACAGAAAAATACAAAACAATATTAAAAGACATCAAACTGAGAGAATATCCAAAGGAGAGCCAGGAGAGTGGTGAAGGGTCTGGAGGGGAAGATGTGTGTGGAGTGGCTGAGGTCACTTGTTCTGTTCAGCCTGGAGGAGGCTGAGGGGAGACCTCACTGCAGTTACAACTTCCTTGTAAGGGGAACAGGAGGGGCAGACACTGGTCTCTGTTCTTTGATGATCAGTGATAGAACCTGAAGGAATGGCCTGAAATTGTGTCTGGGGAGGTTTAGGTTGGATATCAGGGAAAGGCTCTTCCCCAGAGACTGGCTGGGCACTGGAACGGGTTCCTCAGGACAGTGGTCACAGCACCAGCCTGGCAGAGTTCAATAAGAATATGGACAATGCTCTCAGGACCATGGTATGAGTTTTGGGTTGTCCTTTGCAGGCCCAGGAGATGATCCTGATTGGTTCCTTCTAACTCAGCATTTTCTGTGATTCCATGGTATCTGCTCTGATTGCATTGTGTGCTTGAGAACTTAGAAAAACATGATAATAGGGAGAAGAGACCACTTCAGACTGTCCTACCATCACAAACTGATTACAAGCCTTACTGAACCTGCCTATTTCAGAGACACCCAGTGAGACCACACTGAAGAGGGCCTTTCTAGCAAATGCTCAACCTTGAGGCATTTCTGCTAAAAACATTTTAGGTATTCAGTATCGTTAGTGTCTTCTGACTCAGGAAAGCCCAGTCTGCTCTCAGAAGAAAGCGCAATCAGGTGAGCCAACATTAGGATTGCTGAGCAAGAGGTGGGGCTCAGAGTAACCAGGCACTGAACTCATCAAGGGTCAGTTTGGGGACTCCTTTAATTTATTCATGTATGATCTCAGCACAAAAAGCAAGTACATTTTGTTTGACATTTGCTAGATGTCACCCCTGCTGTGGAGATGAAAAGGGATAGCTGGCTCACAACTGGTACCTCTGAGGATGACTGCAGCAGAAGGGATGAAATTCAGCTCTACTAAGTGCAAAGTCATGCCCGAAGCAGATAAAACCCATCACTCCTCTACAACTGAGAGCCTGAGTGTTGGGAAAAAAGCAGATGAAGGATTTGGGTGGAGCATTAGACAAGTAGAAGTCACCAGAGCAATGCAGCCCTGAAAACCCAGGTGCAGCTTGGAGAGTGGGAACTGTTAAAGACATTCCACAAAGCAGTGATAAGGACTTACAGTCTAGCTTGTTATTATTAACTGCTCAGACTGAGACTATCAACATGTGAGCCATGGAGATAAAGGATTTCTCTGAGCTGGTAAACAGATGTAAGTTCAGAGCAAAGAAGTTTGCAGACACATAACAAGGGGAAAGAGGTCATACTTGGCTCAGAGGTGATTGCAAAGCAGATGTATAAGAATTCCATCACAGAAGGTGCCCAGGGTTTGCCCCTCAACCAGAGCTCTCAGCTTTGTCTCAGCTCATGGCTCCTCAGAGCACACAGCTCATGGCAGCAGCCCCAGCCCCATCTTCCCTCCAGCTCTCTGTAGAGAAATCTGTCTGTTATGGACTGATTTCCATGTCAAGTGTCTCAGAAATTACACTGGAGAAGAACTAATTGTAAAGTATTTAACAAAACCATTTAACCTGCTTTTTAACAGTATTTATTCTCCTAAGAAGTGAAAAATCCCCCAATTTATGTGGACATTGAAAATCAGCAATTTTTGGGGTAGTCTGAAGATATACCTAGTGTAATCTATGAAATTCAATTATTAAGGCTACAAGCCTTAATGCAATCTCACAAACACCCTTGTACTTCCTGCAGAGCCCCTTTGCCTCAGAATGTGCAAGCTAGCTGTATCAGGAGTGCTGTGCACAGGTTATGCATCCACTTTGATTGCTATAAAAATGTGATGCAAATGGATGTTTAGTACTGCAATCACTCCCACACCTAATAATGTAAGCCAAATTCTGAGTCAGATGGTGATTTCATGCCTTGACATTAGGAGTGCCACTTACCTTGCCATCTTTGTCACAGGGTGAATCAAAATTTGCCAGAAAGGCTCCAAAAACTTGATCTTCTGTCCAGTCTCCATTTAGGTATTTGGGATGATATTTTGCATTATACACCCCGCGTAAATCGTCAATTGTTATGACACCATCTCCGGTCTTGTCTAACTTCTGAAACACCTGCATGACGATTTCTTTTCTTGCATTGGACATGGGAGGCTGTAAAGAAATATTAACAAAATCATTTCATTTTTGCCAACTACTTGCCCAGTTCCAAATTCAATTACTTGCTGTTGCTAGCAGTAGAAGTTTCAAGGTACATGGGACAATATACTGGTGATAGTCTACACTGTCCATGAGCTGGAAAGGGCAAAATATCCTCAAAAGAGCAATGTGATTAAGACTATTCAGTGTCTATCCATACAATAGCAAATGGATAATGAGAAAATGCTACCTAGAACACTTCTCTGATGTGCCCATTTTAAATATTTCCAACAAGGAATCACTGATTACCCTAAGTACTAATATTTCCTATCTTAATTGTTTAGGCTTCAGCAGAGCAAAGAAACTTCAGACAAAATCAGTCAACTGTGGTGGATTAGAGAAAGTCTCCCCTGAATTAGTTCATGTTATAAAGAGATGCATCATAAAATGGCCAACGAAGAAGAGAGATTGATGGGCTGAACTGCCCAGACTGCGACATAGGAATTTTGGTATCTAAATCAAGGTCCAATTACTTGGAAAAAAAAAAAATCACAACTGTTTATTTGCAAATATTCTATTCTACTTTGTTCTGTTTTGCTATAATTTAGTCCGTTTAATGCAATCACAACATGAATTCCCATACTTACTCTCAGTGTTACAAGAAATTCATCAAAGTCAATTGTTCCACTGCCGTCTTTATCAAATATCTTGAAAAGCGCTTGTGCTTCTTCCTTATTGATCACCACAGCATAATGATTTAGTCCTCTCAGAAACTCATTGAAATCAAGGGTTCTACTCTTGTTGCTATCGGTAATCCGAAAAACTCTGTGGAAAACATGAAATTTGAGGAACATGCATAGGAAAACATGGAGAGTGCTGCAGTGGTTTAGCACAGTGCTGGAGTAGAGTCACCTTACTGAGATAACATTTTCTCCTTGTTCTGTGTTCTGAGGGGAAAAAAACAAAAACAAAGGAAAAAGAACACCAACCAACAAACCCCCTACACTTATTGGCAGTAGAGATGACTTGTTTAGATTGGGTGCATGAATATTACACATCTGAAGTTAAACGAGGGAAAGGCTGCCATAGTATTCTTGTTCATTATAACCCTCTGCAAGGTGCACATTTAGATGAAGTTCCACATTTAGACGAAGTTCCAGTTGGTCACCAGCTGCATCCTTTTGTGCTTTATGGGGTCTGGGAGGGATCTCAGGGCATGAGGCAACTCCCCTTTCCTAGGGATGGGGTGCCTGCAGAAAGATTTTAGGTGCCTCCCATAAACTAGACATCTAATAGACCATTACAATGAGGGTATTGTACCCTAAAGCTTAAAATCTCCAGTGTTGAAATACTTAAGATAATTTTACAAAACACCAAGGAGAGATACATGGTAAATGTTCCCTTCCTTTCTCTGGTAAGAGTTGTTCTGGGTCTCACAGAAGCACTTTCTCACAAGGGATTCACAGTCTTCCATCCTTCAAAAGGTAAGCAGGTCAGTCCTGAGTCCCAAAACACATGAGCCTCAATGCCAGGTTCTGTGGGTTGTGGCATTTGCACTGAAATAAGGAAACTCAAGTTTTGGCCCCTGTTTAGGGTGTGAGCCTCTTGCAGCTAAACCTAATAGGCTGAATAATGGGTCTGACTTCTTATACTCACCTGCCAAGTCCTTTGATGCCTGCAGATCCCTTTGCTAAACACTGCAGGCGAAGTCTTTCTAAAGGGTCAGGAGTTTCGTGCAGGCGTCTTTTTGCTTGGATTGCAAGCTCTTGGTCATGTCTTGCTGTGCCTGGCATCTGGAAGATCAAAACACTGATGTAGCATGGATTCACATTCAGACATAGTGCTGAAACCTTGCCTTAGCATACAAAGCATCCCAAATTCCTCACTTGGAAGCTGCTGGTAGCAACTCTTTCACGAGGACCCATTCTGACCCTCTCTTTCCTTTTCCTTACATCCTTCTATCAGAAAGGGAAATTGCCAATATAGGCCACTAATCATGAAAGGAGGGTTCAGCCAGCCACCCTGTGATTAATCCAGATGCAGACAGGAAATTTTGTGTAAGAATTTTCTGCCTACAGTGTGAGAACACAGTGAAAACTGGTGGGTGCACTCAGGAGTGTGTGGCTCCCTCTGTGTCCACAGTATCCTTGCCAAGCCTCCTCCATCTGGCCAGGTTTGTGGCTATCATTTGACCAGAGGAAGACAAAAACTACCCTGGCTGAGCACCCTTGACTTTGATTCACTTTTGTTCCACTGAGGTCCTGATTCTCCAGAGCAGAGATTTCTCCCACTGCATGTCTGAGCAACAGCAGTCATCTGCACATGACACCTATTGCCTTTTTAACATAACTGCAGAATAAATTAATACCTTAAACTTTCACAGTATTTAGCACCTCAGGATTTCACATGCAGAAAACGTAGGCCTTCCAGCTTCCCTCAGAGGAAAACAGTGGAATAAAAATAGGGAAAACCAGCCTGTGACTCTGCAGTGCTGCAACAGCACCACCAAGAGCAGCATGCCCGGGCTGGCAGAAACCCACTCCCTCTCCCACAGGGATTATTTGTGCCTAGAGCTAAGAACAGTGGGACTGCCCATGCCCATACTGGTATTTTCGGGCCACAATGAAACCTGGGCAAATTCTCAGGGACAAGACTGCTGTTCTATAGTCTGGCAGACCATGAAGACAAAGTATTTTCCAGACTTTCAAGCAACATGCAATCAGAGTTACAGAAGTTACAGTAGAGCTGTAGACTCAGAGGGCAGCTGGTTCTCTGCTGAGGCAGTGCTGGGAGGAGGAGATGAAGCTGAGCAGCCCTGTGAGGCACTGTCAGTGCACGTGCCATGTCCAAGCTCATTGTCATTCCACGTGCAGAAGTGTGAATTGGAATGGTCAGACAATACTTCTAAGAAACATGGAATTAAACTGTTTCATCTTAACTACTTGACTCCGGTTTACAGAGCATTGGCTATGGCTGCTGGTAATGCCACATATGCTGAATTTTATAACCACTTCAGATGAGTCCAGATGGGCTTAGAAAAACAGAAAAATAAAATGGTTTTGTACTTCCCAAATGTTTTTAGTACTAGCTTACTGTAGAAGTCTAGAGAGGTAAAATATAGAGCATTTTGGCCTTTGCTTCAGACAGAACAAGTAAAGTTCTTCTGGGAACTCATTAACCAGTGACCAGGAAGATCTTACAGCTGTGCAAGATCAGCAGCCAAAAAATGTTTTCTGCAAACAATGACCTGTCCTTAAGGGGAAATGTTTAGCTGGAAGGACTATAAAATATGGCAAGGTTACATAAACACAGTGCAAACTATATTTACATTATATAATAATGTACTATTGTTTATATATAATAGATAGCAACTACACATCCATATACAGACTACATGATGCAAGCATATCACAATGCAGTGTGCTTCTCTCTACACTACGTTACATCTTTATAGAGTTCTATAAATACTGAGACCAACGAAGATGTAATTCATGTCCTCTGCACACTGCAAAAATCAACATGAACACACATAGCAAGAAAAGAGTGTAGCATCTCCTTGCCTCAGGTTCAGTGGAGTAATTTCTAGAACACTGCAATGTGCATCAAATAATTGTTGCAGTAAGACTCATGAATTGAGACTAGGGAGGGATAATCTGATTTGTTATCTGTTATGATCTCTTGAACGTCAATAAAAGCCACTGAAAGTGGCCAATCCTCTGCAGTAAGGATAATTAATAAGTCATTTCTGCAGTAAGGATGAAGTTTGCTTCTACATCTACAAGCATTTCTATCTCAGAACTCACCATCTCTAGGCTAAGTTGTTCCAGTATTAAATAATTTTCTTTTAATATTCTTTTTATATGTTGTTCTAGTCTGAATTTCCACCATATTAGATGCTGTTTTACTCTCTTTTACAAGACTAAAGAGTTACCTATTAAAAATGTGTCCAGGTCGAAGTACTTGAAGGTCCCTTTTAAACTCACTTTGGCTTAGTAATTAGGCAGAGTTCAGGATTCCTGGTACAGAATGAATTTTCAGATGTCAGATAATTCTGCTGTTGCTCTTGAACTTTACAAATTTTTCCCAGTGTTCCTTCTGAAGTGAGTCAGAGCACTCCAATAATCTCACTAGTATCATGGATAAAGGTATTCCCACTTCTCTTCCCCCAAGTATCATGGTTAAAAACACCAATAATAAATATTTCTGCTGCTCTTTGCAAATCTGCGTTCTCTATAATGTTCATTAACTAAATCGCCAACAACATATTTTTATATAAAACTCAGCAATTAAAGTCTGTTTGTAAAGTAATCGCACTTTCACATCACACTAAACCCTCTTTAGTGTGGCTTCCTGGGCCACATGGCAGTAAGCATTTGAGAACCATTTTTATACATCCAGAAAATACAGAAAACCAGTTAAACATAAAGCTTGCTACATGCAAGCCTAGTCCATAGTGACACTTTTATCACTTTCCTATTTCTGTTGGTTTCAGGCTTAAGTTAGAGGTAAACCCTTCCTAGGCTGCACTGTAAGAACCAAGATTCCAAATCAGTGCAAGGATTAATTCACATGCTCTTTCGTCCCCTTTCATTTTGCTCTTGCTCCTTTTTGGGTAATGTGAAGTAATTAAAGATGTAATCAGGGTTTGTTGAATGTAACAGCTCTCTGCATGGTGTACAGATGTGTTACATATTAATACCATTAACAAAACAAGAACAGATTATAGCAGTAATTTCACATGGTTTTAATTTGTATATCTCATCGAAGACTATCAGATGTCTCCCTCAGTGAAATTAACCAGCAGTGTTTATTTTAATTTCAAATGCTAGAGAGTTTTGTTTGTTTAGCAGCCTAGGCTATGAACAATTAAAATACCTGACACTGTCAACATTGTTTCTATGGGTGATGTTGTGTTGTGCAGGCCAAACAGAAATGACTGTATTTATTCCTAGCAAATACAAAACCTTAAATTTTGGGTTGGATTTTTCCAGAAGAATCTTAGAATGTTCAGGAACCTGATTCCTTTACTTTCCTCTGCATCTGAGGATTAAAGCTGGAAAGAGTCAGATTCAGTCTAACTCCTGCAACATTTGTTTAAATGTTATCCTTTAGCTGAGCCTGAGAGCCTCCTAAAAACCACTGCAGTATGATGGGCAGAGTCCCATACTTACCTCTGGATTTCCCAAGCTCCTGAAAGCCCCTGTCCTTGTCAAAGACACAAACAGTACACCACCCACCCCAGAGCAGCAGATCTCAGGATCTAAGAATAGATTAAGTGGCCTAAACCAGTTGCACACACTTAGTTTACTTCTTATAATTTCATTAAATTATCAGAAGCATGAAAACTGCAGGAGCATTTGACAACTGCCTAAACACCTCCTTAAAAATCTGGCTTCTCCTGACCCCTCTGCAGCAGCCTCTCATCTTCTCTCTCCATCCAGCTTCAACTTTTGGACAGGTGGACATCACTGCAATTGCTCTATTGCACATATATATTTATGTATCTATAATATATAAATTAAAAATTAGATTTAAAAAATAGATCTAATTAAAATTAATTAAACTACTCTTGGCAGATCAGAGAAACTCACTGTGAGGTAGAAAACGGGGAAAAAAAAAATCTTTTACCTGCAGTTCTCTTTTGAATCTGGGCTTTCCACTCAGGACTAGGCAGGTGCTCAGCCTGCTTGAATGGTGCTGTGTCTCGCTTCCCTGGTGCCTGGCTCAAGCAACAAGTTCAGGTGATAATGCGCCGTGGCCTCACTGCAAAGCCTTCTTATCCATCTCGTTTAACTTGTTTACACACCCAGGCTGCCTTGGCCCCCCTTTCTTTGGGAGGCCTGGAGTTTGCCAGCTGGTCTCCAAGGTGACACTGGAGGCTGTGGCTGGCCCAGTCTGCAATTACACTGCTTCCCTGGACAATTGCTGTGGGATTTCAAGAGCCTTTTCATTTTATCTCTTTTGAAAATAATGCCTCTCCTTCTCATCTCTGCCCACAGGGGCTGGAGAGTGGGGAAGAGTGGGAGACACCTTGTGCTGCCCCTTGGTGAGGGACAGGACCGAGGGAAAGTGGCTGTAGGAAAGTGCTGCATTATCCTGGAGGCCTTGTGCAGGTCTGTGTTTTGAGAGCATGCTTATCTGCTTTCACAGTTGATAAGGCTGAAAAAACTCTCTGGTTCAATTGTTTACTCAAAACATAATAGAAGCATGTAAGTAAAGCACTGTAGGTTGTATTTCAGAAAGAGAAAACCCCTCAACAGCGTATATTTTTTTCCTGATGATTAATTGCCACTTTGAAAACCTGCTGGTGGTTAGAACCTCTGGGGAGATACTGAGCTTGTGTTCATTTGCAGCAAGAAGAAAGCTGAAAAGGTTAAACACCCATATGATGAGGAAAAATTGCTGTCTGCCTAGACATAGCTATTAGCAACTCGATCTGCAGAAGGTCACAAACATTGTCAGTAAGATAATGTACCACTTTGGTAGAGAATCAGGATGCTGATAGACTCCTCAGGGTTAGGAAATAGCCTGTGTGTGTTCACTGGCCCTCTGGGGCTGCAGCAAGGTGGACACATAAGATCACAGCTGATGGCAAAGGCAGGGTGTACAAGTCACTGTGAGAGCACATGGGAAACGAAGGGAGAGCCCTGTTCTGGCCATGGATGAAACACTGAGCAAGAATGAAAAAGTGCATCGTTTCCTGGCAAAAGCAGAAAATTATTTTAGGCAATCTCTAGGCTAATACTACTTGCATCCTGGCAGGTTGCTTATCTCTCATCAACAGGTACTTCCTGGTACTAAACCAAAGCTTGTGCAAGACTTAGAATATGCTTTTATATCTCTCATCTGGCAGCTGATGGCACATTAATGCACAAGCAGAGAACAATGCTTATTTAATCATTTACTGATTCAGAAATACTGCCTTTGTGAAAAGGTAACATCCTTCCATCCACTATATTTGTTCTGTGAATTGATCTCCAGAGATCTCCTGGGAATGCAGAAGAGATAAAAGGCTATGAACATGATCTGGGCTGTTGCCTGTCCATGCACTTTGCAAGGACAAAACAGAGGCACTGAGGGCTACAGAAATGGTTTTCACCGAACAACAAGTTTGGCCCTTGGAATTCAGCCTCCCACCTGAGTAAAGAAATTCTTCAGGTGGAGAATTTGCATTGGCTTCAGAGGGGTGCAGCAGATTGAAACAACAGAGCTCTTGAAAGCAAAAAAAAAAAGTTAATTTAATATCTGGATACTCAGCTGTCTTCTGCCATCTTTCCTTCCCTCTCTCAGTGAGCCTAGGCATATACAGACACATAGGGATATTTACTCCACACTCTTCTGGAAACTGGGCTGTGCCATTTCTGAGATGGTTAATGAGTTATCAATCTGAAAAAATATTAACAGGTTTTCAGGTGTCTCAGATTACATCAGGGTGTGATGAAATTTATTTGGTTATACCTGCTCTGTTACTGTGCACAAAGCTGTAAGCAGACTTCAGTGAATTCAGAATTTATCATAAAGGATATAGAGATTTCATCAGAACTCTGCAATTTTTTCTCATCATTTTCTAACTAGCACTGAATACATACATAATTATTTAATTGTTGGTTTTGTCTGAACAGCCTGAACTGTCTGCTCAGTTTGTAGTTCAGCACTGGACTGAATTAACTGAGAAAAACATACTATGAGGCCTAACATGATCGATAAACTCATGACAGAGTCAATTTAAGTAAATTGAAGTTTCTAAAAATTCAGATTTCATGTTGAATTTAGGCAAGGGGGGAAGGTATAAGTAATGCCTTATAAACTTTATTAGAAGTGTCTCCAAAAAAAAGTGGTTCTGGTTGTTTTGCAGTTTAGTTTACAAGTTCTAGCACTGTTTCTTAATGTGCCACCTGTGACTGTTGTTCAGAAGCTCTTCAGCTATGAGAAAAACAGATATGAGCATATCTGCTTGTCCTTGGTAGGGAAAACAGCAGGGTTGTTTGTGTGGAATACAGGTTAAAAAAAATAGCAAGCATGAAGTCCCAGAACACTATGTAGCGAAGAAGATTAATTTTACAGGATAAGCCTCTGTATTTTTTTCCTGCCATTAAAATTAAGGAAGTTTCACATACACTAAAAAAGAAATCCTCGTGGTAAGTACATTGTCAAGGGAAAAGTATTCTGATTTTAAACCAAGCTGTAATCCAATTAAATTACAGAATCATGGAATGGTTTGTGTTGGAAGGGACCTTACAGATCATCTAGTTCCAAATCCAACTGAACTCTGACTCTAAATAAAATGCTTTTATATCCAAAAATGCTGTCTCCCTGTGTGGTTTGTCGTTATCCAGCTGAAATTAATAGTCTACTCTCCAGAGCAGAGAGCAGCTGGCACATGCAGGCTGGACTCATGCAACTGAACTAATTCCTAAGAGGATGGTCACCACCAACCTGCCTGCTGGGTCCCGACCCCAGCCCTGCCTTGTAACAGAGTCCCAGCCCAGTCTCCTTGTAGGTCTGACCCCACAGCAGTGACCCTTAGCTCACCCCTCGGGGCTGAGGAGCGTTTCCAGCCTGGAGGGTGCACACTGCCAGCAGTGCCTGTGTGATGGATTGCTCTGCCTGGCTACACAACTACAGCATTCCTAACCTTTACCTTTACTTGCCTTTTCCCCTTGCTTTCGGGAAGCACAAACAGATTTTGTTTTCTTAATGCTCTGTCACAGCTGCTAAATGCACTTGACAAATTTTTTTGAAGTTGATTTGGGACCAGAAGCATTCCAGAAAAAGAGGCAGTTATCTTTAAAATTTTTCTTTTCATGAAAATCCACCACAAATCTGTTTTCAGTTGGAGAATGGAAAATGAAAACACTAGATATTTCAGTTTTTAAGAAGTTAAGCAACTCATGTTTACTAGAAATTGATTATTTTTATCCTGTGCCTTGAAATAATGACAATTTAAGTTCTTGAATATTTCAGGCCAAATGGAAAAAACAATGTGGGTGTTAGGGATTTTTTTATTCTACAACATTTCTCAAAAATATTGGCAATTTTCTGCCAACCACAGTAAAACAATGCAATGGAGGTCTGACATGCATGAGAAACTTCTGTGCTCAGCCCTCTCTCTTTTGTCCACAGAAGAAAACAGTTAAATGGGCCCAGCATTTAGTAGGATCAAATACCTTTTGATGCTGACAAGCTGTCCTTAATCATTGCAAAGTGGGGGAAGTTGCGAAGAATAGAACAAGAACAGTCTGCAGCTTGCTTCAACAACAACCAGAACAATCTGTCCTCACTGAAGGGGGCAAAGAGGAGGGAGCCAAAACCAGAGAGGAGGTTTCAGCAAGCTGCTCCTCAGAGAGGCCTCCCTAAAGACGATCACAAAGTGCTAGAATGTCCTGGGGAAGGAAGAGTGGTTGTGAAGTCTCTGCTCTTGGCGCAGGCAAATGCCAAGAGGGGGAGTCTTGACCATTTTTTCACAACCCTGCCAGTCCTCTGAAATGTGGACTTTTACAGGTATCTGGGATCATGCAAGCAACAATAGGCAAGAGAGGAAAAGGTGGTGGGAAGCAGTGTCAGTAGTGGTACAGGAGAGGACAGAGCCAGACCAAGCACTGCTGCAGAAGGATCTGGAGGGGCGGTGAGGGGAGAGCTGTACTGGCTGTCAGGGCAGGGAGCACTGGGCTTGCCAGCCCATGGAGCCAAACTGACTGCAGCTATGACTGCAGCTATGTCTTCAGCCTGTGTGGTATCATTTCTTAAACAACCACAAATGGGATGTATTCTTTTCTTGTTATTCACTGAAGCTTCCTCTCCGAATTAGCAGGAACTGTTTTGGTTTCTGACTCCAGAAATGTCCTGGTGGTATGTGAGCTGGATGCTTTTCCCAACCAGGGCACACTTGCCATGGCAGCACAATTCAGCACTCAGCCTGCTGGGGATACTCATCAGCATGGTTGGTGGTACACAGTTGCTCTAGAGGGCTTTGTGATGTCCCAGACCCCTTCTCTCCATGGCCTCTGCATTTCAGGAGGGACTTCTGTCACCCAGAGGATGAGCTATTGCCAGGCTCCTCTGCATGGCAGGTCTGCAAGGCCTGGGCCACCTTGGCACAGGAGCTGCTCTTGCCTCAGTGAAAGTCTCTTTTCTGTGGCTGTGAGTAGGAGACTCAGGGATGAGTCAGCAGACTGAAGACACAGTCAGGTCTCAAAACAGATGAATGCATCCTCAGTCTGCATCCTGAGTCAGCCCTCGAATAAGGGCTGGAAGGAAAGAGGTGATGTAGTTGTAGAAGTCCCGCAAGAGTGTCTCTGCCAACAGGCTTTCCAACCTTGTGACAAGGGCTTTAACGCAGATTTGCTGGGACTCATTACCAAAGCCTGAGAAGGAGGAGACTTATGGGATGGCCCTAACATTTTCCAGCACTGGAATTAGCACTGCTGGCAACCAGGTCAAGTGCCTGAATAGCACAGATGCACAAGCACAAGAACAGGAGATAAAAGTCTAAGCATGGTCCTCAGAGTGAGACAATCACAGAATCATCAGGGTTGGAGGAGGCCTTCAAGATCACTGAGTCCAGCTGTCAACCCAGCACCACAATAATCATGCCTAAACATATTCCCAAATGCCACATCCAGATGCCTCCTGAACACTTCCAGAGAAGGTCACTCTCCTTCCAGGAGACAACCTCTCTGGGCAACTTATCCCAATTCTTGACCCCTCTTTCAGAGAAAAATATTTTTCCAATATCTAGTATGAACTTCCCTGGCATAACTTAACACTATTTCTTCTCATCCTTTGGCTTGAGACATGGCAGAAGAGACTGACTCCCACCTGGCTACATCCTCCTTCCAGGGAGTTCTGGGGGGTGGTAAGGTCTCCCTTGAGCCTCCTTTTCTGCAGGCTAAACCCATCCAGATCCTTCTGCTGCTCCTCATCAGACTTTTGCTCCACACCCTCCTCCAGTTCTGTTTCCCCTTCCTGAACTCTCTCCTGCACCTCAATGTCCTTTTTGAAGCGAGGGGCCCAGAAGCGAAGCCAGGATTCAAGGGATAGTGCCCAGCAGAGAGGAACAGTCACTGCCCTGATCCTCCTGGCCACACCATTGTTGATCCAGGCCAGGATGCCACTGGCCTTCTTTGCCACCTGGGCACACACTGGCAAACTCCTCATTTCTTCCCATTTGCCCTGGTAGAGAAGCCAGATTTAAAGATTTGTAATTTCAGGCTAGGTCATTAGGCTTTCTGAGCATTCTAATTTTCAGTGTTGGTCGAATAAAAATTGCTTAGCACCTCTTCCAGTTTCCTAAGTCTCTAAATTTTAGATCTCTGGGAAAGTGTCTCAAAATAAGTGCATGCATTCCCTACCTGAACAGTGAACATGTGTAGGTGTCTGACACATTCCAGGTGAGCCCAAGGGAGTTTGGGGTCAACCTCCCCCTAAGATTTCCAAGGGAGTGAATGTCTCCCAAGGACATTCACAGTGCCCAGCAGAGGGATGAGGGACCTGCCATCACAGCTTGGGGTGCTGGCCTGAGCCCACAGTTCTCACAGGGCATGCATATGGGATAAAGATGAAGACAGAACCCTTCTCCACTGTCTCTGGCTCAGTATAGTTTTGCTTGTGGATTGCTTTTTCCAGTATCAACCTCCAGCATCCAGTCTGGGCGTGCTCTTCATAGATGAAGCAGACCACTGAGCCAGGAGACTCCAGCTAGAACTTGTGAACTGTGGCTTTGTCAATGCTGACTAGGAGAAACTGCCAAATCCAAATCCCCACACAGCACTTTTGGGAATCCAGTTAGAGATGCCTTTCTATACTGTTCTGTCTCTTTCTATTACAATGACTTTAAAGGCTTTGGCAAAACAGAGCTCACTATAAAAGTCCTTTTTTGAAAAGAATTCACATGAATGGGTGAATATAAACTAGTTCCATCTGCTTACTAGCCCTTGTGTATTACAAACCACTGAAATGAAAAAAACATAGTGCTGAGGGAATTATCTGACGGAAGGTTTTCTCATGCCTTTGACATAAACTTTATATTCCAGTTAGGCAGCACAGTATTAGTGGTAGGGAAGGTCCTGAAATATGTTTTTGTGCACCAAAGGTTTAATTAATTTTAAAAAAACAGTTACTTGCTTTGCTGTTTCATTCACAGCTATTGATCTCTAAAACTTCCAAAATTTGGAAAATCTCTTTCATCAGTGAACATTCAATTAGACACATATGGACTTGCACTTGATGTACTGCTTTTAATACATAAAAATTTAAAAGCCTGCTACACATGATAGTTTGCCTAATTCACTGAGAAAGCAAGCAAGAAGTGCAGCAGGGTAGCCCTGTAACCTGGCACTGCCATTTCTAGAAACAAGCACCCAGCTTTTGCAGAGCTTCAGGACAAGGGCCTGCAGGCTTGCTCTGTCTGAATTTTTCTTTATCTGCCCATAGATTTGTTTTACTTTCTGTGACAGCAGTTCCTCTAAGTGATGAGTTGCCTAAGGTAAATAATTTTAATTTTATTTCTCTTTGTATGCTGCAGATTTATACAGGTAGAAGTCTTATTTATACCTCTATGAGTAATAGAAATATTTACATCTGATACAATACCAGGATGGAGACACAGCATGGACCGTAGAGCAGTACAAGGCATGAGATGATGAAAGCTGGGGCACAGACTTGGCAGTGGAGACCCTGCAGCTCCCCAACAGTAGTCAGTTAGAGAAACATGGAGTTGGACAAAGCTGGGTTTAAGAGTAACAAAGAGAGCCAAAAAAGGGCCTTTAGTGTATTTGGAATAAACCACCTACAGTAAATTCATCTGCAATAGGAAGCTGCAGACCAGTGGGGAAAAAAAGTGCAATTGCATCTCAGGAAACAGACAAATTACCTCAAGTAGATCCTAGAGCATCAGTGTGATAGTTTTTCAGGAAAGGACACCAGAAGCTGAAGATTTACATTTCTAAATCTGCAGGCTGAAGGTTCTGACTTCTTTAATGAATTCTGTGTCTATGTGTTCAGCATGCATGATGGACCAAGGGGGTCTCAGTGCCCTGAGCTAGAGGACTATGACTGCAAGAATGGTCAGCTCCCTGTCAACCCTGATTTTGTGTGTGATCTGCTGCTCCAGCTGCATCCCTATAAATCTATGGGGCTGATGGGATTCAAAGAGCTGGTTGATATCATCACAGCACCTCTCTTAATGGTCTGTAAGCATCTTGGGAATCCAGAGAGATCCTGGCTGACTTCAAAAAGGGCACAGAGGAGGACTCTGGAAACTACAGGCCTGTCAGTCTTACTTCAGTGCCTGGTAAAATAATGGAAAAGTTTATTCTGGGAGGTATTGAAAGGACAATGCATGTATCAGTCACAGCCAACATAACTTCATGAAGGGAAGGTCCTGCTTATGGAACTTTTTTCCTTCTACAACAGGGTAGCCCACCTAGCCAATTGATATAACATTTTTGGATTTTAGCAGAGCTTTTGATACTGTCTCTCACAGGATCTTTCTGGACAAAATGTCCAGCTCACACGTGGACAAACATATCATGTGATGAGTGAGCAACTGGCTCATGGATGGGGCACAAGGGGTTACAGTGACTGGGGTGACATCAGACTGGTGACCTGTCACTAGTGGGGTTCCACAGGACTCCTTCCTCGGCCCTGTGCTCTTCAACATCTTCATAAATCACTTGGACACAGGACTGGAAGGGGTACTAAGCAAGTTCACAGATGATACAAAACTGGGAGCAGCTGGTGACCCCCTCAAGGCAGAGGGGCCCTGGAGAGACCTTGACAAATGAGAGAGAAGGGCACTCACCAACTGCATGAAGTTCACCAAGGGGAAGACCTGGACTCTGCACCTGGGACAGGGCAACCCTGGATGTTCAGACAGACTGGGGAATGAGAGGCTGGAGAGCAATGCCATGGAAAGGGACCTGGGGGTCCTGGATGATGACAAGTTGAACCTGAGCCAGCAGTGCCCTGGCAGCCAGGAGGGCCAACCCTGTCCTGGGGACATCAGGGACAGCATCAGCAGCCAGGCAAGGGAAGGGATTGTCCTGCTCTGCTCTGCACTGCACTGGAGCGGCCTCACCTCAAGTGCTGGGGGCAGTTTTGGGTGCCACAGTGTAAGAAAGACATTAAACTATTAGAAAGCATCCAAGGAGGGCCAAGAAGATGGTGAAAGGTCTTGAGAGGAAGTGTGCGAGAAGCGGCTGAGGTCACTCAGTGTGTTCAGCCTGGAGGAGATTGTGGGGAGGCCTCATTGCAGTTACAACTCCTTCATGAGGGGAACAGGAGGGGCAGACACTGATCTCTGCTCTGTGGTGACCAGTGACAGGACCCAAGGGAATGGCCTGAAGTTGTGTCAGTGGAGGTTTAGGTTGGATAACAGGAAAAAGTGTTTTCCCCCAGAGGGTGTACGGGCACTGAAACAGGCTCCCTGGGGAAGTGGTCACAGCACCAGCTTGCCAGAGCTCAAGAAGCATTTGGACAGTGCTCTCAGGCACATGGTGTGACTCTTGGGGTGTGCTGTGCAGGGCCAGGAGCTGGACTTGATGATCCTGATGGGTCCCTTCCAACTCATTGTATTCTGTTCTATAACCGTGTAACTTTAAGACATAGAAGAACAATGGAAGGGTAAGCCTAATCCTAAAAAAAAAGAGATTAAAGGTAAGTGTACTGTAATTGTATTATTATTATTACTATTGACACTTTTCACCATATTGCTGTTTTAACTGCCTGTTATTCTTTCTTTTTCTCTATCAGTTAGATTTGGATTAGAGATAATATACTCTGCAGATCTCAATTAACAATAAAATCTTGGCTTTACTTATATATAAGGTGTTACTTCTCTTTGCCCATAAACAAGACAAGTTGATCATAACACAAGGGAGGAGAGAGGAGGATGAGGGCCTCTTCAAACTCAGCTCTTAGCAGGGGGCCAAAAGGCACTCTGTAACATTTCTCCTGCTCTTTCTGAGGTACATTTTGCCAGTTGTGAACTGCTTTAGTGAGAAGTTAGACTGTTATGTTGTGTGTCATTATTTTCACACCCACTGAGCTGAGGTCTGTCTCAGCAGTGAGATTGCTTTGCCCCTCCCTGTTACCATTTCCCTTGAAATGGGATGGTGGTTTCCTTCTGAGCTGGGAAGTTAGGCAGGTGATATCTCTCTCTCTGTGGGCTGCAGGGCAGTGATGTCTTTGTGTAGGCCACTTACTTGACCCTGTTTAGCAGATAATTAAGAATGATTTTAAATAGAGGTGAGAATATATCTTAGTGATGCCAAGCAGATTTTGGCATAGGTTACTTGTATCACCACAGACCTCCTGTCCAACCTGTGAGGGAACATGCCCTATCTGTGACATATTCTTTATAGCACACCAGCAAGAAAGCTTTAACAAGTGCTGGGAACAACAAAATCTATGTTAAATTCCCCAAATGCACCCAAGGCTGCTCTTGTCTAGCAGCAGGTTGGGTAGGAGTGCCACCTGGAGCAGCAGAGCATTGCTGCTCCATTCATGACCCCACCTTGCACAGTGTAGTAGAAACCCATGTGGCTTGTGTGAGAAGGGACCAAGGAGCATTGGACAGTGGCACATATCTACAGGGACATGTTGAAGAGGGCATCAGACAGGGAAGTGCAGAGAAGTAGGCACACTCCATGCTGCAGAAATGGTAGCAGGATTCCCCCAATGTTTCTATGTCCATTTGCCCAGTTACTACATGTTACAGACACTGCTGTGGTTCAAGATCTTTTCCACTACTCAAGCCATAACTTTACTCCCTAGCAAAGTTCCTGCTGATTTTAGAAGTGCTGCATCTAATCTGTATGGTTAGGCCAGAGGCAACAGAAATGAAGTGCCTGGTATGTGTACTGCTCCCTAAAGTTAGTCACCTAGACCATGGCCCTTCACACAAATGAATGTTCTTGCTCTGTGTCTTGTTGTGCATCTCCATTACAGACACTGATGTTGATGGGGATTCTGCCACAGTGCAAACCACTAGCAGCTACCAGGACACAGTTACTTGCACAAAGCCAGGTGTATGATGCAAGTCAGCATTTAAGACTTATCCTTTTAAAAAAACAAATTAGTCATATTGTCTCAAATGGATTCACACTAGTGAAAAATGTAGTTCAGACATGTGGACAAGAAACCAGACTACAACTACTGCCATGTTTCTGATACACCATTCCTGCATTTGAGGCCAGATAACGCTAACAAGAATTTGCTACCATTATCTACCCAGAAATTGCATAATCTGGCATGTTTGTTATCTGCAGCGGGAAGTCACTATCTTCTGATGGATGAAACCTCACAAGTTTCTGTACTAACAGTCATACCACCCGGATGCCACCAAAGATGGCTGTTTCGATGATGCCAAGAAGAAAAAAAAAAACAAACCAAAAAAACCTAAAACACCCACCCCAAACCAAAAAAACAGCTCATAAAAAGTAACAAAACATTTCTTAGAATAGAATATTACGAGACAAATGTTAATTCTAATTATACTACAAATATTATGTAAGCTCTAGGAGTGGCACGTTCAATCCACCACCAGTTGTCTCTGCCAAGGACAGAGGCTGCAGTGCTGTGCTGCAGTCCATGACGTGCAGCTTCCTGGACTGTGAGAGGCTCCTCCAAGCAGAAACTCCAGTGTGTGAGTTCAGCTTTTCCACTGAAGGCTCCCTGCCTTCACTGCCTGACCTAGCACAGCCCTGTCCTGCCATCACCAAAAAGGAATTCAGCATCAAGAACGAAGGTGGCAGCAGAATCCTGGTACTGCTCTGGTGGCTTTCAGCAGTGCTTTGGCACAAATGTCAAGTAAATACTCCTAACTGCACTGTCACACCAGTCCCTCGTTGCCTATAAGGAACTGGATCTCACCTAAAGAAAAACAGAGGGCTCTAGACCTTTGGAAAATTTGGAGCTCTAACCTTTATCTTGGAGGATTTGTTAGTACGTGGAACAAAGCTATGCTTGTTTCTTAGGGACAAAGTGAGTGAATTGGGAGGATGAGGTCTCAGAGACTTGGCCCCAGCCAGTGGGTATTTCTGAGAGATTTGGTGCCTGACCTCTTCTCCAGCTGACATTGTCGCAAGTGTGATTCAAATCAGAACAAACTATCGACACTTTGCCTCCTTTTACCCCAGAGTGGTGAAAAAGCATGTGTTATTTATTCCCTGTTTGTGAAGAAAAGATTAATTTTAGCCTCTGAAGAATCCACAGGAAAAAGAAATGAAGGCTGAGTTAAAATGTCTCCCACTTGAAAATATTGGAACTATCAAGGGAGCTAAAATGGGAGTACTTGGGTCCCTGGCAAGGTACTAAGTACTCATGGCCAGGACTGCACTCCTGTATATTAAAAAGGGTTTGCCAGCAGCACTGACAGGTTTGTGGAGGGCAGGTACACTGTCATTTCTGTGTACAGTTCCTTAAGCAGTTTGCGTTACCTGCAAAGCCCATCTCCATTCCTCACAGTCCCAGACAAGTGCTTTTTAAATAAAAGGCTTCAAATAATGAAGTAAGGCTGCAAAAGTCATTAAGGGGAAGTTCTCTCTCCCTTCCCCATGCACGTCCAATTCTTTACCATGTTATTCCTAGTCAAAGCTAACGCAGCCAGATAAAACAGATTTTAGATAAACAGATTCAGGGAGTTAAGTCCTGCAGGTTCAAGTCCAGGTATATCCCTGGTGGATCTGATACTTTGATTAAAATACGAAACATTTCTAGGTATGAAATCCAGATCAGCATAGTTCTCTATCTATCACCAACATTTCTGTTTATGCCTGCTACCCAAACTGAGGCATGTGGAAAGAAAAGGAAGCACAAAAAGCAACACATCTCTTCCTTGGGTAGTGTAAAATTTTCTTTCAAGGTTTTGGATTTTTGATTGGCACATCCCTGGTCATCAGCATGAGAAATCTGATGGATAAGGCATCAGTCCCCTGCCATAATATTTAACTCAAAAGTCAGGGAGCACATTGGAGCAACCCTTGGATGGTAAAAGGCTTCTTTTGCAAAGTTTACAAAACACTTAATTCATTGATTCTCTAGCCTAGGGACTTTCCTAGAAAAGTTTCCTGGAAAGGAACAATGTGTTAAGAGTTCCAGACGTGAATTGTGAAATGTCACAGCTCAGATCCAAACCCACTGAACTCCTTCTGTCCATGCCCAGCCCTTCACTGTTGCAAGGGAGGGAAGGGGGTTTTCTTGAAAAATTCTGCTCTAGTCTTGCCCAAATCTTGTTCAAGGGTAAAATGTGGAGGCTGTTCTAAAAAGGACCTTTTCAATTGATGAGGAAGATGAAAGCATCACTACACTGAGCTCAGGTTTTTAGTGAGTTTGGAGCTGTCTTGTAGAATATTCAACAAGTTTCTCATTGAGTGGCTGGTGTGGACAGCTAGCTAGCTGTACACATAGACAGATATTTAAATAGATCTTGCTCACCTGCACAATCTGTTGTCTAGAGTTTTTCGAGGCTGTCCATGGTTTTCTGGAAGGCCGGACTTCGCCTCACATGAATACCAAGGTTGTTTCAAATACAATGATACTTACCTTTACTGGGGTCTGTTGGAAAGCAGCCCACAGTTTCCTGTTGCAAGGAAAGCAGCAAGCAGTCCAGAATAGTGTGTGGTGGTGTGGGATAGGAAGTAGTAGCATTTGGGTGGGACAATCACACATGCAGCTGACTAAGAGGCTGTTGACAAAAGGTACATACTCCTGCTGAAGCAGACATGCTCTGAAAGAAATTTTATCTTACAAGTATGCATTGCAGTGGTAACAGGAATAAAGGATATTTTCTATTCTTCAAGGATATTTATTATTCTTTTCAAAAGGATTAATTGATGAGTTAGCTAACTTCATTAACTTCTAAACTATTAAAATTCAAATAATTCACAATTTATAGATTTGACAAGGAAGCAGCAATTAAAATGTACAAAAGCAATAGAACCCAGTTAAAGAGTCTTGTTTTTCTTCCATTACAGAGAGAAGTTCAGCACTTACCTGAGTTTTATGAAACAACTGGTATACCACCATTACGCACAAAGACCTCAGTTCCTTGAAGGAGAAGTTTGGCATAACATGGGTGATGTTTTTGAATCTTTTCTGCTCTGCTGTAGAAAATTAAAGTGTGTGCTGTAGCAGAGTGCCCTACTGCAAGCAAGCCACAAGTTGGGATGGACACTCCTGTGTCTTGTCTCTGTGTAGTTCATAGCTATTTAGCTGTGGACTTCTGAAGCCATCTGAAGGAAAGTTTTTTGCATCTTTCTAGAATACTTTCTGTCACCAGAAAGTCAGGAACACAGTGAATTTTAAAATGTTGCCAAAGAAGGAAATCCAACAGAAATTAAATCCAACAGAAACTTGACTCTACATAGGTTAAGAGTTACTATGGTGCCCTTCCTGATTTTGTAGCAGAAGTCAAGGTGGAAGATGGCAGAGAATGCTGGAGTTCTTGATTTTAAAGTACCAGAGAAATGAAAAATATCTCGAGTGTAAGCATCCAAGGAAACAACTTTTGAATCTAATACTGTAGTCTTAGAACCCAGGAACAATTTTGCAGACTGTGATATTTTATTGTTCTCTGCAAGTGCAAAAGTATTTCAGAGCAAAAGTCAAAACCTCATATTTCTTTATTGTGACATTGGGCCAGCTATTCTCAATCTTGTTCCTGGACATATTTTTTCTGGGGGGACACTGGTATTTACCAGCATATCTACTCCAAAGTAAATGAAGTGTCATCTTATCCTGTGGTAGATAAGCTCAAATTGCCACACTGAACATTACAGCTTGGATTCCTTTGAAGTATCAACAGGCTATGGGCTCCAATGGATAGAATCTATAGCTAATCTAATGACTGGTTTAATATTTGTTCTTTGTTCAAATATACTAATGAACTCAGTCAAGCCCATTAACAATTCCCAGAGAAATAACCACATAAGACATGGTGTGCTACTGCTGCTGACAAAGGCCTTCATTTCAATGAGAGTAGAATCAAGCTCATTAGTAGTTATGGCTCCTGGCAATTCCTAAGGCTCATTAGTGTTATTGTTCCCAGTAAATTGTGACTGAATATCTGATTATGTTTCAGCAGCATTTCAACAGGCAGCAAGTTCATCCCATTTTCTGGACGTGTTTTTAAGGTTTTTATTTATTTCTAGCTCTAAATTAATTCCAAATCACTCAAAACTGACAAAAGGGGTACACTCATCATAATTCATGCTGTCATCCCCTCTAGCAGAGGGGTCCCACCTCTGTGGGTACCTGGGACAGACCCTGCCCAGACCCTTGCGCCCCTGGACCTGCAGATCCCAGTGCTGTTTTACACTCGCTTGGTTACTGCTTTACTGTTCAAGTCTTTAACCACAGTCTCTGCAGTGTTTATTGCTCAGAAAAAAGAAATTTTTGGTGATTTATGAAGCCATTCTAAGCATTAGTTCAGAAGGCCTGACTCCCACTGTCTGTCTTTCCAACCCACCACTGCACTGCCTGAGAGGCAAAAACACAAGGTAAGTATTTTATTTTGGTGCTCTGAATTGCACAATTGCTCACACTCTCTCTCAAATCACTTCCTCAATTTCCCTATGTCAGGATATCCCTAACTTCAAGCCATGAACTGTGCTTGGGTTTAATACCAGAAATGAGAGGCAAAAGCTACAAGGTGGTGATACAGTGAGTCCTACACAGGCTTTTGTCACTCCTCTGCAGTGAAAGCTACATATTCTTAGTCCTTAGGGGCCAGCCATCAGCATGCTGCTATCAGATTTCCTACAGAAATGGTGAGGCTGGGAGCAGCAAAAGGTGATAAACTCGCCCCAGGAGCCAGCAGAGCTCACACCTCCCTTCCCACCACTGCTCAAACACTCTCTCACCCTTTGCTTTGCCTCTGAACCCACTTCCTTTATCCTGTCTCTGCATCATTCCTTACCCCACACTGTGGCACACAAGCTGTCTCTGAAGGGAGTGGTGCTATGCCACACTGGCTGCCACAGGCCTTGTGCAATAGACCTGGTAGTTATTTGTGAAACCTGGGCTAGAAAGATGTTGCTTGCTCACTGAAATGTGTTGGGAGTCACACACTACTTTTGTGTTTTCTTTGTGATTCCCATAGATGTGGTGGTGTGTAGGCTGCAGTGTGATCTGATAAATGCTTGTTAGGCCTTGTCCTTGAAAACACCACCTGGGCTCAGCTCATTCAAAGCTTATCAAAAACACTGTCTGCTCCCAGGAACTCCTAACAAGCTCCTGTTTTTCTCATGACCAGTCTTGGAAAATATTTTTCTCGCCTGAATGGCATAACATTCCTGTTCTCACACTTTCAAAGAAAGTGCCCATACAAACTGTGGCCAGGATGAAACATTGTTACGACTAAAGCCCATTCTCTTGTGACCCTGTGAACAGCAGTCCAAGATGGGGCCCTTGGAGCTCTCCTGGACCGCAGGGTCTGTGACCAGCGATGTCCCTTCGAGTGGGGCCTCTCAGAGCCAGCAAACCCTCAGGTTTGCTACACCTGGAGGATCACTGAGACACGGCATGTCCTGGGCTGATACCCTCACTTCTTGAGGCCCAACCCTTTCCCCATTGTAGGGTGCAAAGGCATCCAAAGGGTGTATTTTCACTGACCTCTGAGGGAGATTTTTCCGCAGCTACCTTATCTTGCACTGACTTTTTCTGTCTGTGTGCATGTCCTTTGCACATATGCTATAGCAAATCCAGAAGTTAGGTTAACTTACAGTTATCATTTAGGCTAAATGCTGTTAAGTGATTTCTCAGTTAGATTGTTACAGTTAAGCTATAAATTAAGGTATAAGTTAAGCTAAAGTACTGTTAAGTTACAGTGTTGTTAAGCTTTAGGCTGCATTCCTTTTCATCCTTGTTTATGCTGTCTTTACACACAGACACACACACAAACACATACCTAGGTAGTTTTCAATTCATTTTTGTCTTAATTGCCTGGATTTTGCTTGGTTTTGTTGTTGCTTGCTTTCCCTTGTTTTGCCTCAGTTGTCCTGGGTAAGCAGAGTGAATCTTACCAATAAATCTGTTGTGCTTTCTAAGTTTAATATTAATGTGACTTTTGTTCATACCCTTGTTGGTGATTTTTTGGGCATTCTCAAGCACACTAGTTCAGGACAGATTTAAAACCAACATAATCTTCTAAAAAAGCATGATGTTTTAGGAGTACAAATGCTTATGGAAGGAGCAGCCTCTTGGGGAAAAGAGGAACAGAGAACACACGAGAAAAATTCCCACCAGCATCCGGCCTTTATGAAGTTTACTTAGAATAGATGACCTTTCCTAAACTTTGGAAATTATTTTTTTTGACAGTCGAGCGTTTAACTATACGCATTTACTTGAATTTCAAAGGCTTAGCACGTTTCCACAGACATGCCTAGGCACTGCCTCAGTCACAGCACAACATCTTGCTTTGATGTTGACTGAGCAACTCAAAACACACTTTTAACCAGATGTTTCTGTCAGAGAAACCCAAGAGCTTTTCTTGTGTTTGTGCGCAGCCCACATACATAAATCACTCCAATACCTGACCTCTGTCCATGAGCTGAATCTCTCTTTGCAGTCCAGGTCATGTTGCCCGTGAAGGAAAGAGAAATTGTCTTCTCTCTCAGCTGGGCCCCGACCAACTTCGGCTTTTTGACAAAGCTCCCAAAAAACTCTGAAGGCAGTGGCGTGTAATGAACCAATGCAGAACAAGATGCGAAAGACAGGACATTTATGGAGAAGAAGGGTAAAGATCTTTATCACAGCGTGCAGAGCAGAGACCAGTATGAACAAGCCCCACGGCACCCTGCAGGTGGAGCTGCAGACGGAAGGGTAGAGTTAATCCACAAAACTGGCAATTCACAGTCAGGCAGATTGTATTTCAGAAGATGTAAAATCCACTGAACACTCTATGTAGTTTTATTAGCAAGTGCTAACAACTAAACACTAGAATTTATATTGCTCTCTGAGCAAATAAACATCTGACAACAAATAACTGAAAGTTAGTATTGAATAAGGACAGTTCCTATCTCCTAAACTCCATAGATGGTAGATTGGTAGATTTAAGAGTAGTTACTTATCACACTAAGTGTGGAGGAAGAGGGTGGCTGATTAACTATCTGGAAATTATTCACTTCCCCACTCAAGCCACCTCTGGAAAAACAAATCCAAAACATACACCGATCAGTCACAGAAAGAGAGTTGGGAGATCTGTAAAGGTCACCTAGTTCCAACCTCGCTGCAATGAGCATGAACATCTTCAGCTAGATCAGGGTACTCAGAGCCCCTTTCCAGCTTGATCTTGAAAGTTACAAGGGATGAGACATCCACCACCTCTCTGGGCAACTTGTGCCAGTGTCTCACCACTCTCATTGTACAATACTTCCTTTTATCTTGCCTCAATCCACCCTCTTTCAGTTTAAAACCATTATCCTTTGTGGGCCTCATCTTGTTAGTAACCCCCCTGAAGTACTGAAAGGCTGCAGTGAGATCTCCCTGGAGCCTCCTCCTCTCCAGGCTGAACAAACTCAACACAGACTTTCCTCACAGGGGAGGTGCTCCAGACCCCTGATCATCTTCGTGTCTCTCCTCTGGACTTGCCCCAACAGATCCATGGCCTTCTCATGCTGGGGACCACAGAGCTGGATGCAGCACTGCTGGGTGTCACCACAGCAGAGCAGAAGGGCAGAACTCCCTCAACTTACTCTGTAGCTGTACAGAGACAGTAAAGTATTTAAACTTAAAACAACCCAACTTTCTCTTCTTCCTTTACCTTTTTTTTTGTACAGAAGATAAAAGCAATAAATATGCAAGCATTAGAAGATGAGATGGAGTCAATTCCTTCACTCTGCCCATCTTCTCACAGCTGCAGTGGATCAGTCTCTTGCCTTTATTCTCACCAGTGGCCTGGATCAACTATAAGGAATTAAGTCCTACTATGAGTTCTCATAGAAAAGATGGAGAGATAAGGGATCCTACCTTTCATCACACATTGTGCCCCACAGAAATACTCAGTTCCAAGTCAGTCCCAGGAGCAGAGTCCTAAAATGTTTCCCTCACACCACCACCAGGTGGCAATATTCCTCTCAATTTCCCTTTTTAATCTGCCTTCAAGAAGATTCAAAATGATAACCAAAACAAAATCGGATTGTCTTCTAAAGTATGAATATACTTCTAATAGAAGTATAAATTTTACCTGGAAGAAATAAATATGTCAAGCCTCTCTAAAAGACTACTTTCAAAAACACCTCAGAGAAGTATGAATATCTAAAGTACACCAGGGAAAATGTATTGCAGAAATTATTTATTTCATGCCAATTCAAGTATTTGACTATATTTATTTTAACACACATTTCAAAAATATTACCCAGTACAACAGTAATTCAGAACACTACAGAGAAAAATGCTTAACTCAGTGAATTTCAAAACAAGGTATTTATGCATACATACTTGTATCATAAGGCAAAAGAAGATAGTCCATCCATAAGCAGCACTCCTACAGTCTATCTTGATATACACTGGAGAATGAAGGTCTATTACTAAACCTATACTTAGAAATGAATTCCCTTATCTTCACTGTAGAAATCCTTAATTTCTACAGTGATATTTCAGGTATCACTCTGAAACTACTAGTTCACAGGAATATGTCTAATATAACAACATTATCCTGAGGAAATAACTGAAGCTGCATACTAAAACACACACATGCACACAAAAGCATGCTGAGGACTACATTCCAATGCATTCTAAGAGAAACAAAGAATAAACCTGATTGGGCTTACCATATGACCCAAACAGAGGTACCAAATATAAAGCAATAAAATCAACAACAGCAATTAATGTATTTAAAAGGGATCTAGTTCAACGAGCTTTTGTTTTTGTTTTTTTTTGCTAGGAATGCTGAATTTCTGTTAACATAATCAAATGGTGTAGGAGTGTCTCAGCTTCAGATCAGACTACTTAATTAGAGGCACAGCTAATATTAGGTGACTGCCATGAAGCAGTACATAGTCCTGCAGAGCCCATTAGGGAAAAGGAATGTAAAAGTTTCAGAAAGTTTACAAGATTCACAACTAAGCTGCTCTGAAAAAAGTAACAATTTTTTGAATTTCAAAGAAAAATTAAAAAGCTAGGACACAATATATCCCCTTTGTAGTGCTTTTGTTAATAATTAAGATGCACCTATTTGTCTGTAATGAACTAGTCAGATTTCTTTAAGAAGCCTCATAAAAAGTTTTTCCTTCATAAAGTGATCTCTATTTGGTATTATGAATGCCCCTCAGATTTCAAGTAATTAAAGCAATAATGAAAACTGAAACAAAATGCAGCATTTTTCACATAATATTTACAGGATTCCCCAACAAACTTCATAAAATACAAATTACTGTAATTATAGAAAATCATTGTATTCATTTTTTAATACTTCCTATGTAAAAATCATTGTTCATGTTTTAAAATAGCACGAATAAATATTGAAAAGACAGCAGCTTTCCACCACTCCTGTTACTACTGTTAATGACTACTTTACAAGTACTTGATTGCAAAATAAAGGCAGATTATATACCATGATTTTTCCAGTAGTGTAATTTATAGAAGTATAAAGTTTATTTTTTTCTTAACACATTACAGTAGTTAAATAAGAAGCTATGTCATCATTTGCCCAAAGCATCACTATGAGCACAGATTAAAAGTTACACACCTTTTACCTTCCCTCATAAAAAGACTTTCTCACTTCACAGCTGAGAGATGAACCCCTCTTTAGCAGAGCAGGGGACTTATTTCCCAATATATATATCCAAATATGTATTAAAGAAAACCAGAACTACAAATCTAGTAGGAATAGTAAGTTTGACTACAGCTTTTTACTATCCATACATTTTAACAACTCCAACACTGATTAGGTACTGTTTTCATGCTGTTTTTTGAAGTTCATTGTGACTTGCAACCGTTCTTTTCACTCATTTAAATCTTTGACAGGAAGACATTCAAACACTTGTACTTAACTTGGGTGGGATTTTTGGTGTTTTGGGGTTTTTTTTGTGTTCACTGATGGAGAGAAATGATGGTGAAATGTATACACTAACTGCTCAGTAATTCAGGAAGTGAAATAATGAAGAAATATATAATTGACATTCTTTAGCTGCGAATAAATATGACTCTATATATACACTGACAAAAAAATTAACATTAACACTCAGTTCCCAAAAGCACAGATTGCAAGGGAGTTGTATTTAAAATCACCTAAACTGGAGCATCAAATGTGATGCAGGAACACCGTTAGCCTACAAACTGCTCAAACATCTCAAAGCTAGTTTTAACTTCATTTAGCTGTAGTGCTGCTGGGATTGGAGCTGCAGCAGCAAAAAACCCATCAAGAGTTGCCACAATCTGGCTGGGAAGCACCATGGAATCCCAGAATGGTTTGGGTTGGAAGGGACCTGAAAAGGCCACCTAGTCCAACCCTCCTGCAATGAGCCAGCACATCTTCAACTAGATCTGGGTGCTCAGAGCCCTGTGCAGCCTGGGCTTAAATGTTTCCGGGGATGGGGCATCCACAGCCCACTGGAGTGAGGTAAATCCTTGGGGACACAGCCCCCAGCCAAGTTCTGCATTATTTGTACTAGCAGTAACCAAACTTGCTTGAAACTAGCTCAAGTGAACAGCAAATACTGTTCTTTTATAGTTTTATTTCTTTATTGAAAGTATTCCAGATTCAGTCATATGAATTCAGCCATACAATGAGTTTTCAAAACATACTTTGAACTAATTAGCCAACAAATTGCATGTAAATAGAGCATGGATAACTGCTGGTCAGCAATGCACACGATGGATGAAACCCGACTTCACTCCTAACTCCTTGTTTAACCGAACAGCATCCAGGGAGGATGTGACACCAGGAATCGCCAAGCACAATACACAGAACTCTGTAGGGCTTTTCGGAGCTCAAAAAGCAGCCATTGGTTACTCCCTTACTCCACTACAACATTAAAAATGTCGGTAGGTTCCCACCTCAATGAGCTCAGAATGTCTATGGTGGAATCTGAAACCCCATGGGCATTAATTTACACAGTCAACTCTTCAAATTACTGTATTCCAATGAAAACTGCACCAGGGACTAGTTACCTGTTGCATATAAAATCCTGACTGTGCTTCCCCTGAAAATTCTGTTTGCAGCCATTTCACTGAGAGGAGGAAAACCAGGCCCCAAGAAGGCTCAATCCCACTGTCTGGTCACCAGGGACTAGGTAAGGTTATTTCACAGATGTTCAAAAAAACAGACACTCCTTCTATAGCTTTTCTACTAGCCTTGAATTAGATCCCTTTGCAGTGACATCTCAAGAGTTAAACAAAGAATTTGAATTTTATTTCTGCCAAAGATTTTTATAAATAAACTGCTGAACAATTAAATGAGATACGAATTTTTAAAACAGAAATATAGAGCCTAAGAACATTCCTGTGAATGGGTGCCCGAGAACATATACACCACTTTTCATATAAGGATGAATTCATGGCAGCACTACTAAGTAGTGCAAAAATAAATTAAATAGGTGCTACCATAGAATTGCTAAAGAAATATCTGAATAAAGAGAGACTCATTTTCCCAACTTCCAGTCCCTGATAAGATTGCAGCCTATGATTTGGAAGAAGCTTTTACAAACACAAAATACTCAAACTAGTGGCCTCATATGAGTAATCTGGAAATTGTATGAGCTTGAATGCCTGTGGGCATGGCTGACATTCATTGTATTCACCTAAGAACAAAACTGACAATTATTAAATGTCTGCCAATTTATTAATATATTTCTATACAAATAAAATTTTTTTTCTCCTTCATAGTAACAATTCAGTGTTTTGAAACAGGCAGATCAATGTATTACAAATACCACTACTGTTAGAACACATGTACTAAAATCACAGGAGGTAGAGTTAGATCCCCATTAACAATTACTTGAGAAAACACAGACTATTTTTAAAAATTACTAGAATTTGTCATTCATGAAAACTTACTTTTCAGAATAACTCATTCCTAGCTGCTTTAAGGGATGTGTGTTTTTTAGGCATGATAAAGAATGCGTGATAAAAACATGTTCTCTTTCAGTTTTCAACATAACTTTGCAATAAGCACATAAGAAAGCTCCCAAGTGGTAAAGACTTCAGACAAACTGGATAAAAGCAACATTTAAAATTATTCAAATTACCAAAGTTATAATGAATTTGACCACATCTTTTAACTTATGATTACGTTTGAAAATTCATTCAACTAACTATGGTTTAAAAATATGCCTACACTAATGAAATTAATGTGAAGCTTTCCTACACTGTTAATAATTGGCATTTTTGAATGGCAAAGTATTATTCTTGCAACAACTTACTGCAAAATACAGGCACCTTAAAAACTGATACATAATGCAACCAGGGTATTTAGGATATTAAAAGTGTTTACCATTACCTAGTCATGCTATGTATTTCCCTTCTTTTAAAGAAATACTCCACAGTTTGAAGCTGTGCCTGAGGTGCGTGCAAATTATCATGTTTCAGTATTTAACTCCATTTTCATAGTATATTTCTTTTACAGTTACAAAAACACTAGTGTGCCAAGATTTTGAATCATTACATCTGTAAAGGTCTTAAGCAGACATTCTATCTTCAATAATGTATTCTTGCTATTGCACGTATAATCATATGACAGTGACACTCAGGTCCATATTCAATTTCAACTATTTACACATGCTAAAATCATGTATCTGCATAAAATGTTGGAAAAGAAAAAATACACCCTTTCTTGACCAACACACATCACTCCAAAACTTATGCCGAAAAATTTCATAGAATCATAGAGTACCAGGATGGAAGGAACCCCAAGCATTATCTGTCGACACCAAGCTGTGTGGTGCAGTTGATACTGGAGGGAAGGGAAGCCATCAAGACAGATCTGTACAGGCTTGAGGTGGGTCTGTGCAAAGCAAAGGCAAGGTCTCATACCTGGGTCATTGCAATCCCAGGCACAGTTTACAGGTTGGGCAGAGAACAAACTGAGAGCAGTCCTGGCCAGGAGGACTTGGGGGTGCTGGGGGTGAGAGGCTGGACATGTCCCAGCCATGGCACTCACAGCCCAGAGAGCCAAACGTATCCTGGGCTGCATCCAGAGCCCCGTGGGCAGCAGGGCAGGGAGGGGATTCTGCCCCTCTGCTCTGCTCTGGTGACACCCACCTGGAGCTCTGCATCCAGAGCTGGGGTCCCAGCACAGGAGACCTGCTGGAGCCAGTGCAGAGGAGGCCACCAGGTTGGTGAGAGGGTTGGAGCACCTGCCTCAGTGAAGATGGGCTGAGAAAGTTGGGGCTGCTCAGCCTGGTGAAGAGGAGGTTGTGTGGAGACCTCATAAGAACCCTACAGTGTCTGAAGGTGTGTAGTGGTTTGATTTTGCCAAACTGAGGCCTATGGGGAAGCCGGAGAGGGACTCTTCATCAGGAGCTGTAGTGATAGGACAAGAGGAAATGGGTGACAATTGGAAGAGGAGATTTAGATTAGATATCTTAAGAAATTCTTTACTGTACGGGTGGTGAGGCCCTGGCACAGGTTGCCACACAGAACCTGTGGATGCCCCATCCCTGGGAGTATTCAAGGCTAGGCTGGATAGAGGGTTGAGCAACCTGGTCTAGAAAGTATCCCTGCCCATGGCAGAGGGGGTTGAGATTAGATGATCTTTAAGGTTCCTTCCAACCCAAACAGTTCTGTGACAAAGATTTTACAGTCCAACTTTTCTCAGCAAAAGCATAGTGTAGACAAGATGACCCAGCACCTTGTCCAGCCAAAATTTAAAAGTGTCCAATGTTGGGGAAATCCACCACTTCTCTGGAGACATTATTACAGTGGCTGATTGTTCTAATTGTACAAAAATTTCCAATTGTGTCCAACTGGAATCTCACTAAAAGTAACTTGTGCCCACTACATCTTGTCTTTTCTATGTGACTCCTTGTGAAAAAGGAGTCACTCTCTAATTACAGGAACTTGTATTTCCTGATTTTATGAAGAAAGGCTTTCCCCTTATATGGGGTCTGATTCAAATACCACTGCAGGTAAAAGAAGCCTTAGTTTTCTTCAATAGATTTTGGACTAGGTGTAAAGTCCAAATGGAAAAATTACAGTGTTGATTATAGTAATTGATGTAACTGCATTTTGGATGCATCAATATGCTTTCACAGCATTGGTTAAAATACAAAATAAAAAGTTCCAAAAAAATCTCTTCCCCAGACTTAGACTGTTACAGTTCAAGTTGAGCCCTAGGTATATTTATGAGTTTACCATCTATTAGCTTTAAATAGTTTTCTCCTTTTGGTCATGACACAAAAGCCCACACTGATGCACAACAGTATCTACAATAGCAGAAGCATAATCCTATCACAAGTGGTGAAGTTATCATACACGTGCATTTTCCAAAAGAGTTATTCCTTCATGTTTTTTTTTTAAGAGTCTTTGATGGTTCAGTGATATATCACAAATACAGTATTTTCCAAGCAATGAGAAGGAGCTAGATTTCCACTGAATTTTCTTTAGCTTTGATGAGCTTAGACATCATCAAATATTTTGCTTCGAGACATTGACAGGTATCTTCCACCAGGCTGGTACCTGCAGAATCAATTTGAAAAATGAAGAAGTGTCACAGGAAATAGAAAAAATAAAGACCCATGGAATCATCTAACTCTCATTGCAATCTTACTCCTAACTCCAGTGAATTGCAGGTTTTGATGTTCTACTGAATTTGTTTCCATGAGAATTTGAAAGACAGTCATTAAATTTAACCTCATGTGACCAAGAGAAACAGTAACATGAATACTGTGAGTCTTAAAGAACTAAGTTTCCTACAACAAAGGAAAAAAGTTGGATGTTTTTGTTGAACAGGACTTTTTTTTAAAAAATCCCAACCACACCAGCAACTAAATAAATGAACAAAAACCCAAAACACAATAAACCCAAACCAAAAAAGCCATCCAAAAAGTGGCTTGGGTGCTTAACAGTACATATCATTGGGTATTCTTAGAAGAAATACAGTATCAAAGAATTGAAAACAAATGCCTGCATGCTTAGTGGGAAAAGAGAAACTTCACAAACTGTTGGTCAAATATATTTTAGAAACACTTTAAAAGCACAAATAAGGTCCAACACAAGCACAATGAAGTTCCTCGCTGTAGTATTTACTAAAATCTGAACAAACACAAAGCCAGAACCTGGTGTCCTGACTGCCCTTACTGTCCTAGAATGCTCTATCTATTGCAGCAGCACTAGTTTTGAAAACCAATGTTACATAAGCTACTTTTAAATTAACTGAAATTCCATATGCAATTACTCTTGATTTATTACCTCCATGAATGAAATGAAGGTTACTAGGGGAAGCTCAGCTAAGTTTTGTAGCTCCTGGTTTTCTTTTTAAAGAAGTTTAGAATGTTCCACTTAGCAAAGTACATATAGATATCTGAAGACTTCTGACACTGTGCTTGAAAAGTATTTGCTCCAGAATAATTATGCATAATTATTATGCATAATGCAGAACAAACATATGCATACTCCTGTTTTTAGCACAGTCCCTTCCACACTGCATAGAGGCCGACTGCTGACAGATTCTAGGCTAGTTCCTCCTTAAACTCTTGTGCTTAAAAACACCCAACTTTTCAAATGTGGTCATCTGAGACTAAATCAGTTTTCTGAATCAACCTGTGAAACCTGGCAGTGCCATTTAACAGCATTCTTTGCATGTTTCTGAGCTGGCACTTGTTTATTGACATTATAGGTAGAAGTCCACTGAAACAATGACTTTTTGTGACTCTTTTTGATTTGGTATACTAGATCTAGATGAAAAATATTGAATGGTAAGTTTTTATATGTGAATTTTAAATTATTTGTCATTTAGAGGCTCTACACCATAACCACCCTCCCCAAAAAAAAGCATCCATACAATCTATTGCTTGTTTCTGAAATATGAGCAGAGTTTAGCAGTTATGTAAGGTACTCTGTGACTGAGGAAATTTGGTGTTGCAGTGACACCCACATAATCATAAAATTCTCTATTACAGACAGAGCTACACAGTGCAGTCTGGTACTCTCTGTTCAGGGAGTTCAAATTTTAATTTACTTTAGTAGTTCCAAGATCTGATACTCAGCTGTAATCCTGCAGCAGATCCCGTAACATTCTGTTTTCCCTCCTGCAGCCTTTTCATTATGGATTTTACACCAGGAAATCAAGTGAGTTTTCTCCAGTTGAGCTTTGTAGGAAATTACAGAAAACCTTATTTTGTACATCTGTCTGTTGAGGCCAACACCTAGACCAGGTAGCTCAGTGTGCAGCTGCAGGTTGTGCCCTGGATGGCAGGAAATGGGAGCCCCAGGCAAGGTGCCATGAACAACTAACCAAGGGCACAGGGACCTTTGGCCCAGCCAGGGACTGGGCACTCAGACTGTGCAGGAGCCAAGGGCTCAGCTGGAAGAGCCTGGATTATAGTGCATATGGACTGTGAAGATGTAACAGCTCAGGGATTCTTTTGTTTGGCATCCCTCCTGGAGGCACCAATTCCAGCTGTTACACTGTCACTGCACCATGATTAAAGGAACCAGATATCTGTGATTCTGCTATGGGAAACCTGGGGTCAAGCTGGAAAGGGAAACTTTTCTGACTGTGAGAGTGGGGTGAGTAGGACTGAAAGGCAGACCCCTTGGGTCACTGGAACTGCCTGTGGTGAAGGGGCTTCAGTCCCAGCAGCGAAAGTCTGGGATGGCACAAGTGTGACCCCCAGACTGTCCCCTGAACGGTCACACTGGGATGTTTCCTTAACATGCAGGTCATTCACCAGTTTTATATGCAGCATTATGCAGTAGTTAAAGTTATATCCTGCTCAAATCTTACTCTGACATTTCTAAAAAACCTGGAACATCTTCAGGTTTTAATGGGTTTTAAAAGAATTTCCTTATCATAGGGGACAAGGAAGAAAGGAAAAGAGTTAGATGAAATGATAACCTTCATTTACAAAATTCTTATTACGAAACTATTTGAAACAGCTGTCATAGGTCAGAAAATAGAAGACATTAGAAACTTTTAACTGGAAATTACAGAGAATATTCCTCACCTTCCCGAGTCCGATTCAAGGGGGTCGTCATTAACAGAGTCTGCATTAAAATCCAAAGGTTCAGCATCCTGGAGGAGTTCTATTCTATCTCTTTCAGTCCTACCATTTGAACGGGTGTACTTTGATAGTGCTGAGTAAGTAAAAGGAAGGAAAGACACTTATTTGCTTTGTGAACAGCCTGGAGTGTATGGGACATCAAATTTAAAAAAAACGTAAGAATAACAAAGCAATCTCATTCAAAGCAAAAGTGCAGTAGTTTAAAGTAGATTTAATATTAAATCAAACTTGCTCAAATTTGTAGTATTTCAATTTTGAATCTCCACAGAAATGCAACTACAACTTTCGCGCTAAAAGAGGTTGAGATCTACCTTGCAAAGAATCAAAAAAGTGAGAAACTACAGGCAAGCATTACTTTTTAATCAAACAATCACCCATTCATCCTCCCAGCTTCAGGCTTTAACTAAGCTATCTGGAGGGGGTTTTTGTTTGCTTTTGTTTGTTTTTAAAAAGCAGTATCATAAATTAATGAAACACACTTGTTTTGCAGTTCACTCTGTGACCTTCACTAGGTCAGTACCTATGGCTTGTTTTAGTGTTGGAAAGCTACATAATCACATGATGAACATTAAAATGCAATTTCAGTTAGTCTACCACTAAAAATCTGGGTTTGCAACTTTGTACAGAGGAGGGCGAAATCTACCACTGGTTTCTTAAAAGTGTATTCAAAGCTTTCCTCCTCCTCCCCTTTTTTCCTCCTTTTTCTTCAGTTTCATTTTATTTGTTGTTAGCTTACAAGAGCACAAAAAAATACATCAAAAACCATTAATACTCTGACAAACTTCTGGAAGTTTAAAGTATGCACCAAAAAAGTATTTTGTAAATAGACATTATCAAATGAAAATATATACACTTATATGATTTTACATTTTTTGGTCATCTGATTGCTTCATTATTCCAATCTGAGATAGCTCACTTCCAAGCAGAAGTAAATTTTAAGATTTACAATACCCAACCTCAAGATGTATCATAAAGTTTCTTTGTTGAAAACTGCTACTGTAATGGCAATCATTACATATCCCATAAGACCAAGGAACTGGTCTGAGGAGTAGCCAGAATCTCCAAACCCAACAAGCTGGAGATGGAAAGAAACACAGTACTCTTCTGAGTGCCTTATATGGCAAGGCAGCACTGAGCCACAGAAGTGAATGTTATCAGCACAGCATCTCAGACAAAAAGGAAAATATTTGAAACTACTCTCACAGCCAGTGCTGTGCAGACAAGGTACTGAAACAAAACAAAACAAGCTTCCTCTCCAACCCACAAAGCTTACGTCTACTGGCATTGGTCTCTGAGAAGCTGGATTCTTTCTGGTCTGTGTGGACAGCTCGGCTTCTGGTGGAGTCGTCTCTATTTCCATATCGCTCCTTCCATTCCTGGAAAAAAGACCACGAAGAAAAATGTAAGTTGGGATGAAGAAGCAACACAACAACTGTTCAGTATCTTGATACAGGAAGAATTTTTGTTTCATTTTAAACCCAAAATGTGTCCTTTCGCTAAACCAGTTATCATAATTGCTCTTTAGAAAAAGACTTTTGGAAAACGAATTGCATCTCAAATCTGCTCTCCAAGTTCAGTCAACTGCTCTAATTTATGGTTAGAACTGCTGCTTTTATTGATTACTACTTCCCTCTAGTGGCAAAATGGAAAAATAACGAGATGCACATAGCACAGGAAAATTCATGGCTTAGTGTAAGGTCATTTCAGTGTATATTAAATTTATCATACACTTGCTATTTTGCTTCCAAAGAAGTTCAAGTTTTAAAATTATGAGATGGAGGGAAAGGATCAAAAGAAAAGTCTATGCAGTACTGGCTGTCATCTAGGATTAAATTATACCTGAACTTGGAAAACCAAGAGGTTTTAGTCCCAGTACTATCTTGCATGCATCCTTTCTCTCCATCTATCTTTTATTGTGACTTTCTATATTAGATTTTGTTATAAACTAGTGAAAAACCAAAGCTTCACAAATCTTCCAATAAAATACGTGCAGAAAACATGACTTGTATCAAACATTCTGTTTGTTATTCAGTGGAAACTATTAATTATGTCTTAAATGTAATTCCCTCCTCTGGCAAAAAATAAAATAGAACCTGTGCCTGTGACTTTCCAATGAACACACAAAACAACACATTTGGGAGGAGTCCACATTTCATTATGACAACCCTGCAACTGCAGTTATTTCAAGCAGTGCAGTATCGGTATAAGAGACTTGCAATAGGCCATTTCAGATTATTCCATATCCTAGAAACCAGGACCCTTTTTAATGCTTGTTATATCTATTGGCATACACCACAGCACACTGAGTAACAATAGTGTCCAAGTAGTGTCATTAAAATTGTCCTCTAAGCTTCTGTAATTAACCCCCAGTCAAGACTATTCAGCAAGATTAAACTGATTCTATCAATTGTTTGGGACCAATTTTTTTGTGAAACAGATCATTCTGAATTAAATAGCTATGGTAAATCCTATTAGATATTGTGGTATAAATTATAATTAGCTAAAAAAATGTCATACCCTTCTTCTGTTTTCACCTTCTTCCTGCCTCTGTCGTTTTCTTTTCTCTAAAAACAAAAAAACCTTTGTCTGAGCTCCATATAAGGAAAATAATTAGCATTTTTTAAAAATAAACAATGAAAAACTGAAGTTAACTAGCAAAGATTCTTATTGAAATACATGACTCTTACAATTAAACAAAAACAAAACAAAAAGCTTGTCTATCATTATAGTTTCCCATCAAAATTATTCTGTCATGATAGTATCTTGGGTCATAGCATAGCATTTGGATACCAATGGGCAAAGCAAAAAAATCCCCAAACCCTTTGAAATAACTGGGGAAGCATGATATTAAGAAAAAACTTCAGCATTTTTGTATCAAGATCTTGATGAAGTTCTGTGAGGTCCAACCCATGACCCAAATACTTTGTGTCCATATCTGTTATAAAGTTGGAAGTATAACATCACAGTATCAATGTCATCATAACCTCTTGTTTAAGGGAATGAAACTTTGATCTTTCTCCAAAAAAAAGAAATACTACTACACTAAGCAAACCCAGGTTTTGTTTTTCATCAACTATCGGAATAAAAGTATTTCATAATATAACACTGCATCCAGAAATTTTAATTTCTAAACACTTATTCAAAAATTGCAATGGCTTTTAGCAACTTTTAAGAAACACTTTCAATAAAAATTAATGTAAAATAAAAAGCTTTCCAAAGCAGCAAATAATTCCAGTTCTACATAAAAACATGCCTTCTCTAAGCTAGTTGACACACCAAAAAAGACTGAAGGAAATGACTGAATTTGTGCAGCTCAATCAACACACTTAGAAAACAAAGATTAGTTCGTTGATGATAAAGACAATTTAAATGTTAACCATCCTTTATGACAGATTACACAAGCACCTGTTAGGGTATTATTTAATCAGTAAAACGCTGCAAAATATTTAGAAATATCTAAAATTCAAATACAGGATGAGTAAAACTGGTACTTCATTTAAGATGTCAATGAACTCCACCAGTGGGCTTTACATAGTGACCACAGTGCTGTAAGTTTATTGCAGTTTGTGCTGTGGCCTTCCTCAGTACAGCCTTCAAAATACTGACAGACAGTATACTTTTTTTTTCAGCAACATTTCAGACAAATTTTATCCAAAAATATATGCTGAGGAAAAGACTGAGGTACTTAATGCCTTCTTTGCCTCAGTCTTTAAGACTGAGACCAGTTGTTGTCTGGGTACCAGGTACCCAGAACCGGAAGGCAGGGACGGGGAACAGAATAAAGCCCTCAAAACCCAAGGGGATATGATCAGTGACCTGCTACACTGTCTGGACAGACAGAGGTCTGTGGGGCCAGATGGGATCGACCCAAAAGCACTGAGGGAGCTGGTGGAAATGCTTACCAGACCACTTTCCTTTAAATTTTCAATTGGGTCATGACAACCCAGCACAATGCTAAAGGCTTGGGGCAGAGCAGTTGGAAGGCAGCCTGTTGGGAAAGGACCTGGGAGTGCTGGTTGATGTGGCTGAACATGAGCCAGGGTGTGCTCAGGTGGCCAAGAAAGCCACCTGGCACACCCTGGCACAGAACTGGCTTGTACCAGCAAAAGTGTGGCCAGCAGGACCAGGGCAGTGATTGTCCCCCTGTACTGGGCACTGGTGAAGCCACACCTCGGGCCTTGTGTCCAGTTCTGGGCTCCTCAGTTCAGGAAAGACATTGAGGGGCTGGAGTGGGTCCAGAGAAGGGCAAAGGAACTGGGGAAGTGCCTGGAGCACAAGTCTGATGAGGAACAGCTGAGGGAGCTGGGGGTGGTTAGCCTGGAGAAGAGGACGCTCAGGGGAGAGCTTATCACTCTACAACTCCCTGAAAGGAGGGTGTAGTGAGGTAGAGGTTTGTCTCCCCTTCCAAATAACAAATAACAAGACCAGAGGAAATGGCCTGAAGTTCTGCTAGGGAAGTTTGGATATTAGGAAAAAATTCTTCACTGAAAGCATTGTCAGGCATTGGAATGGGCTGCTCAGGGATGTTTTGAGACACCATCCCTGTAGAGATTTAAAAGATGTGCAGGTGTGGCACTTGGGGACATTGGTCAGTGGTGAACTCTGCAGTGCTGGGTTAAGGTTGGACTCAATCTTAGAGGTCTATTCCAGCCTTGATGATTCTATGGTAGTATGATTTTACAGGGAGACTATGACAGAGGACCTAATTTACCTCTTCTGATTAGCTCTTTTCCTTCATCAATCAAATCAGAGGTCATTTCGCTGTCACCCATGAACTGCTGGAACCCCAAAAGATTCAAACAACGAGTTCCTAAACTGGTAAAAGAAGAAGTAATTTCCTTTGTTAATGTACAATTAGTAGTTTAGATACATTACAAAACAAATGTAAAATAAACTACTCAGAACTGTATTAACAAGTATAAAGGAAAAACACAGAAGACAGATTATTATACCAGCTGAGAAAACAGAAAATTCAGAACTCAGAATAACTGGTGACCCAGAACAGTAGGGTGACCTAGGTGACCCAGAACAGTAACACATTCCTAAATAAAGTTGGAAGTGATGGAGTAACCCTATTCAAATAGAGAGATTAAAATGTATATAGTCTGAGAGTAGTGCATATGACACTCGCTTTAAATGCTTTTAATGTTAGACACTTGTTTTAAATGTTCTCAGATATTTGTACCTATTTCATCCACTCTTCTTTGCCAGAATACAATTACTATAAAAATTCTGCTTACTATGATTTCTGTGGTTTTGAAACAGCAGTAACATAGGAAAGCCACTCTCACCTCAGGTTTCAGACAGGAGAATGTGTGGCATACTTTTAAGCTGCAGGGATGCTGGCTGCCTTTTTGGATAGGCAGTGGCAGCAGACAGCAAGCTTGCTCCATCTTTTTTAAGCCAGTACTGGAACTACATAGCATGAAATCACTTTCACCTTTTCAACTTCACACCAGAAAACGTAACTGCTGTTTTTGTACTGTTTTCCTTCCTTCAAACTTGAGTGTTGTTTGTTTTTTTTCTTATACTACCTGAACTTTAAGACTGCTGGATTAAACAGAGGAGACAGCTTTCCTCAACAGATTTTAATCCAGCCTTTGGTTTTGCATGTATCTTAATCAGCAGAGGTCATTAAAGCAACCCTCTCTCCTTTAATTTCTATTCTTCCTTTTCACTACGGCATTCAAGGCCCAGGATGATCATCATGGACAAGAGGTCACACAAACTTCTCTTTTCTTGTCATTGGCTTTCCTGTTTGTTTTTTTAGCTCCATCACCACAACTCACAACTAGATACTTGTTGTCTTACTATCTATAGATGTACATACAGTATTAATGGACATCCAAGGCATTACACTACATTGTACTTGACTAAAAACACAGAGATTGCTTCTGACTGAATGGTAATACAAAATTGAAGATACTAACATAAATGTAGTTCAGCAAGATCAGACTAAAGGTATCTCAGCCCTTACAGTGTTCAAAAGCAGACATATTGAAATTATAAAGCAAGAATGCAACAGTGTTTTCTACAATTATTCTTCCAGCCTCAAAAAACTGTGGCTTAGGAAAACAAGATCAAATGACTTAAACCAGTATGCATTAACAGAAGTCTGGTAACGCATCAGAAACTTGAGTCTGTTAGAAAGTTCAATACCTAAAATTGCTGATAGTGCTTCTCAATTTATTCGAAAACTTTCCTGAAAATAGCTTTCTCATGGTGATTTTAATCTCAAAAGCACAATCTAAATGTCCCCAGGCCCTAAAGTTTGATCAGATCACCCTTCAAAATCCAGGAATGAAGTTTAAATTAACTCAGTTATAAGTTAATACAATCTATATTCCTAAAATGTATACATTTTGCCTATATAAATAGCAATCTATGGATTTAGGTTTTGCATTTTTATTAGAATGACACAACTCAACTGCTGGAAAAGGAGTACTGAATCTCTTCCCGAATTAGATGAAACTAATTTTATTAATGTAAAGAAGCACAGAGGATCTATCTTGCAATTCACTTACCTGAAGTATGTGGCAATACAGAGAATGACAACAAGCATTGGGTAGTATATATAGAATCCATCTGCAATGAAGGACAGCACCCTCATGGATCCCATTATCTAGGAAAAAAATCCACAAGAACAAGCTCTAATTAACTAGATTCTACATAAACCCATGAAGATTGTGCCTTCTCACATAAATACACAATCCTTTAGAGTTACTGAAACAAAGGCAATATTATCACAGATCTCCCTGAGAACAAGCAGATGTAAAGGTCACCTCCAGCACTTGGAGGTTTCTAAAATGCTAGATTTTATAGTCTCACCTATTCCAGAACAAGGGCAAATCTGGTGGATTTTTTTCATCTGTTTTGAAGACAGTCTCCAGACAACACAAAGAATCTAGTTACTAACAACAAAGACGTGAAATATAACTTGCCACAGAAACCAGTTCTTCAATAAAACCAAACTCACTGGTTTTCAGTAGGAAGTGAGGACTGCTCCCAATCTACAGTGATGCCCTACATACTAAAGACAGTGAAAGCGAAACCTAATAGGAATTGGTATTAGGAAATGAAGATCATTCTCAACTCTGAAGTATAATACTTTACTTTCTTAAGATAAGGAGGTAAAAACAAAAAACGCTATTGATGACTTCTAGAAATCATTACCAAACTCCTCGTCCATAACCAAGTATTTTTACCCTATTGAAAAGATTGGAATATCTGAATCTTACTATAAGGTGTATTTAAAAATACTCTGCCTATTCTTCAAACCATATCGAAATCCACATTTTTTTACTTACAGATGTATAAGCAGTTGGCTGAGTGTTTTTGTGAGAGATTGTTGCATCCATATGGGTCAAACCCAGAAAGTTCAAGCACAATGGTGGGGTAAGACGGCAAAATAACCTGCACAAATGCAAGAGGCAACAGCATTTAGAAGAGTTTATTACATTAACTACAGAATCATAACTGGATCTATCATAGAATAATGATGTAGAGCTCATTAGAAATTATACCCCTAAATTACAAAGAATGTAAATGGAAGTTTGATGGACATTTTCAATTCAGTATTTGATAGAACACCTGCAAAACATACAACAAATACTCACATGCCACTGAAAAGGAGACTGTATGCATCTGTCTGATGATGTGAAGCTAAGTAATAATAGTTAAACACACGGATCCTGAAGACAGTAGAGTAAACACAGATACTTAGGAAAAAGATGGTAAGAAAACAGGCCATCTAGGGGAAAAAAGAGTGTTGTTAAGTTGTTTAAATGTAGAACTCTACTAAAAGTTTCAATGTGTTCAGCAGATAGCCTGTCACATGCAGAGACTATCTCCAGCCTTAATTTTTCATTTTGAGAAGTGAGAACAACAGCAGCTCTGAGAAGAGTTTTTCAGAACAATTTAAACTGGAAATTATAATTGTAACATTCTGCACATAAGCTAACACAGTTGACCCTAGAAAAATTCTACTACTTCTTGCTAATGTAAATAAAATTGCTGTAATTGCCTCAATAATTACCATGACTGATCTGTCATTTCTTCCCACCAAAAAAGGCATAAACACAAGCATTTTCAAATCAACGTTTCCTAAGTATTCTGGAATTTTTCAGCTCAGTATCTTTACTGATAAATTTGTGCACACATATGCTAGCCACACCTGTGACTGGATTCCTGGTCATCAGCAAATTCCTGCTTAGGAAACTGAGGTCACACACATGACTGATTAGACAGAAAGTCTAATTAACACCTATGCTCCAAGCTAGTGTTTCAGAAATTACTCTACACATGATACTCAGGCCAGCTGGGTCATGCCTTCACCAGGTATTTGACAGTTTTAACAAGTAGCAAAAGGCAGACTACCTCCACAGAAACTAAGTTTGGTACCATGTATTTAGAGACCTTCTGAAAGTTGACAGATTATTTAGAGATTTATTTTTAAATCTGTACTATCTACTGCTGTTATAATAACCGTTTATCTGAAAATATTTTTGTCAAGTGATTACCTCCAGCTTACCTCTATGTATATATAATTATATGTTTTTTCCGCCAGCTGTATGAAAACCGCAAATAGCGACAGAACTGGTTTTGTGCTGAAAAATGTGCACTCTGACCACACAACAATTACAGAGAACGTGGCCAGCACAACTGCAAGCACTCTGTAAAACCATGGTCGGAGAAGGCATTCCCAGTACCACTCTGGAAAAAAAAAACACACACACATATCCAGAACTGGTTGATGAAAATTACACAACCAGAAACAGAACTCCCTCACAAAAGGCTTCGAAGTCTGCTATTGCTTTATTGCAACACGTAACTGCTACCGAATTTGTAAAAAAAATTTAGGCTTATGGCCAAGAGTATAAATTAGTATCTGATAGCTATTCCATTACATAAATGCATTAACACTGCAGATCTGCTTCCATCTACTGCAGCTGAACTTTTTACATGAAATAATTGGTTCTTTTTTACAGAATGCTATCAGTTATGCCATATAACATACTCAAAATCTGCATGACAGCACTTACCAACCGTTGGTGTGTAGAAATACTGGATAATTTTATTTTCGGGCTCCTGGGAATGAAAGGTATGAACAAACTGTCGAGTTGCACTGCTTTCATTCTTTGCCACATCTTCTAGGTAAAACGCTTGCTCTAAAAGAATTTGCCACTGGACCTGTGTACGACGATGTCTCTGCACTGAATAGATTACCTACAATAAATTGCAAGAAATTATGGTTACAAGGTACTAATTTTAAAAAATGGCAGAAAATCCTTGCAAAATCTCTTGAAAACGCGTGCATTGCAGAATTGCAAAGACTAAATCTGTATCTTCAAAAAAGCAGGCAGTTACGTCTCTAAATACATAAATCATAGGACTACATCCATGATTACTGAGTTTTGCATCTCTTTCATCACAAACCATCTGTAGCAGTTAAATCCTACTTTTTCCAACCTACCACTTAATTTTTGCATCTCAGTAAATATCAAGCTTTTACTATCATTTCTTTCTCAGAATGCACTGTCAATTATTCACAGACAGCTATAACACTATCAAGATATAACACAAGAATACTTTTTACATATCCAGAACTTTGATCACATGGGATATTAAATGCCTGTGCTTTCTTTCACCAGGAAAAGTTTCTGTTAAGCAGCTTAAATCCACTACACTCAACAATCCAGATGAAGTGCATTCAAAATCTTTGACTAGCATTTACTCTCACTACATTAGCATAACTGAGGCATTCTCCCATCTATTAATATACCTGTTTGTGAAGTTTGGCCAAACTTTTTTCACTGGGATAACTGTTCTGTCTTTCATCAAAATCTTCATAATCATCCATGTTCCTACCCATTCTTTCCTGGTACTCAGCAGGGCACTGGAAGGAAAAGGGAAAATTAACTGGGAGACAGAAGACTAGCAAGCAGCCTTTGCTAATTATTTGTAAAAGTTTGGGGCATTTTATGCAACTGAAAAGCTCACTCTAAGCATACATTTTTCTCTCTTTCTACAACACTATGTCAAAATACATCTGATAATTATGTACGTCATAAGAAAGCATTTCACCAAGAATTTCAACTCAGAGTCTCAACAGAAACTCAGATGTCAACTAGAGATTTTATATTAAGAGGAAAAGAAAGTAATGTACAAGTCCTCTGTATGTGCAGGAAGCACCTCCTCCCAACCGAATAATTATGATTGAAGGTGAGCAATTGGTTACCTTTTTCAGTATTGTATCAACGCATTTCCTCAAAGGGTGGTTATATTTGATACTCTCACTTACTTTACGGACTTCCTGTAGAGAGAAAAAGTAACAGAGTAGTTTAACTATGCTAAATTAAAAATATCAATAAAATACATTTTTCATAAACTATAAATTTTTACTGGTCAATTAGAGTTGCAGCCCTCCCCACTGGAAAAGACAATCATCAAAGCTTAAAAAAAATACAGCTTCCTAAAAGCCACACCTTTACTAAATAGCTCATAAAAGGTAAGTAAAGTATTTGTAAAGAGCACCTATGATTTTTTTAAAGAACATCACTGTGCAACATTACTATATAAATGTGTGGAGGACTGGTTTCTATGCATGAAGCTGAAATAAAAAAGACTTTTTTGTTTAAGTTATAGATAAAAAGGAGATAAAGAGGAAGTCCCACTGCCTGACTCAGGGCATTGACCACCTCTTTAGGAAGCCTGGTTCAGTGTGAGACCATCCACCACCCTTGTGGTAAGGAAATGCTTCCTAATGTCCAGTCTGGACCTCTCTGGATGCAGCTCTAAACCACTCCCATGCGTCGTGTCCCTGGCTACCAGGGAAAAGAGATCAGCATCTCCCTCTCCAGGAATCTGAACAATGCTCTCAGTAATTTGCCTCAACTTTTGGTCAGCTCTGAAGCAGTCAGACAGCTGTATCAGATGACTGTTACTGGTCCCTTTCAGTGGAAATATTCTATCTGTTTTAAGTGCTGTTCTGGTAAAAAAAGTCTTTATTGCTCATTTTCTGGTAAGTTTTGTAGTTATGTCCCACTTAAATCTTTTTAACTGTTTTAGCAGTTTCTTCAAAATGCTATTACAGATGAACGAAGATTCTATTACTGACTTACAGTGACACATAACACAAATTTCCACCCTACCCTGCAACAGTTCACACATGTTATTCCAAGCTGTGGTGTCATAGCAGTAGAACCATGAACAGCTATTCCAAGGGCTAGATTTCCACTCTGTTCTTGAACTATGTTATAGCTTATTGCTCACTGACATTTAACTATAGTCTCAAAAGAAACTTTGAAAAAAATAATTATCTATATATTCTCTTCTCAAAAAGCATATAAGCGTGGCCCCATAGATCTGGAAACTCTTATCAAGATTCCAGAAATATACTGTCAGCAGAACATGAGAGAAGTACACAATTTGAACATAGTGAAACATCTAGTACAATATCTAGTGGAGCATCTGTACACTGACTGTTCAAGCTCAGTCTGAAATGTTATTGGTTAGTGACCTGCACTATTCCAAAAGGGTCAATCAAAGAACAGATTCAACAAATAATGATTATCAAATTGCTATGACTTTTAAGTTTGACACAGCAAGGACTATTTATGTTTTGACTTTTGCACAGGATGGAGTGTTATCACGTGGCACACTATGATGACTTTCTTAGTTTACAGATTTTTATAGTAAGCTCATGCAACAAGCATCCAACACCAACAAAGCACAACCAACATGCAGCCTTCACTTTTTTCATAGAGAAAGCTAGTTACTTACCTCCATAATATCCTCTAAATTCTCCTCTGCATCCGCTTTTTCAGTCATCAGTTTGGCAGCTTTGAAATAAGTCTTCATGAGCAGATAACCTCTCTTGGCCCCATTCCAGTGAGAACGAGGGATTTCCACCAAACCGTAACCCAAAAGCAACACAAGAAGGAACAGACCCCATGTGTTTGCAGCAGCTATTCCGATAGTCTGAAGTTGGTTCCTAAGGAAACGAAACAGTATAAAAAACCCAAACAAACAACATCCTCCTATCCTGCCTGCAAGAAACCAGCCTTGAATATCAGTACCTACCAACATGGCTTTCAAGTTCACAGGAAGACACTCAGTATCACCTAAACTTTTGCCTGGAGCCAGTCTGCTGCTCAGCTATATTTAAAGCTACCACAATTTTCCTGTATCTCCCATGTTCTGCCCACTATGAAGGGAAGAAAAGAATTTGTTTGTCCTCAACAAAGGGTTCACCTAAAGGAATATGTTCCCTGAGGAAAGAATATGAACTTATCAAACTTACTGAAAGTGAGGTCAAAATAGCATAATGGCAGGCAGTGTAAGAAACAGCCTCAGAACCCAGAATTTGTATTCAGGATATTTTGTTAAAAAATTTGTATTCAGATTTGTATTCCATCTGGTATGGAAGACTACAAGCAATTTATAGATGTCAATTATTTTAACTTTCCTTTTCACCTTTATGGTCTACAGCATCCAGATGCACTACACAGGATATACTGATTTTTTTAAATAGGTTGCTCTGAAAACACTGAAAGTTTCTGCACTAACTTTGCAAATGTGTTTGTATGGAGAAAAATGCACTGTTGTAAATACAAGAGGATTCCTCTGCTGTACACACCAAAATCAGAAAACCAAAACCAAAATTTCTATAAATACTCAAAAAAGCCCATTTCATATAAAACGTTAATATAACTTTCTGACTGCCTAGCAAAATACTGTAACTAAAAACTAGACTTTTCAGAAAGATTCATTTTATTCACAGAGGAAATTATCCATGACAATTCTGTAAGAACTCATGGAAGTGTTTACAAGATTATTCTTACCATTGTAAATTGAAGTTTGGGTTTACAGCCACATATATTAGAAATGCTCCAAAAATCAGCAAGTAAGTGCCATAATAGATGGCATTCTCAATCAAAGCAGTTTTAATCTTTCCAGTGATGGAGAACCCTCCTGATCTAGCATACGATTGCATGAAAGGTAGCAGAATCCTAGGAGAAAACAAAAAAAAAAAAAATCACATCAGTCAATCAAAAAAAAAAAAAAAAACCAAAAAAACAAACAAACAAAAAAACCCCACCAACCCCCAGCAAAAAAATCTCCCAAACACCCAAACCACCAAGCGCCCCAAAAAAGTACTTTAGCAGTGTCAGGTTACTGAGGCAGGGGTGTTAAAGTTTAAGACTCCCAAGCTTCTAAGAAATTAGCTACTTAGATGTTTTGATTCTAGATGTACCTGTCTGATGGCAAACCTTAAACAAGCTGCAGATAAAAACAATAGTTAGCTTTGCTACGAAATATCTGTGATAAATAAGAATGAGCTACCAATCCTGATATCCTTGAGTAAGTAACAACAAAAATAATTATTTGATGACAGGCTGATCAGAAACCACACAAAGCACAGACAACTCAAAACCCCATAGACAAATCTTTTTTCTGTAGCTCTATTTAAAGATTTATGTAGTAGATCCAATAAAGCCAACTAATTTACAGTATTACTCAAAAATCACCCACCTTATTCATGGAATTATTTTGGTATCCGGTTGTCTAAAAGCCATTTTTAAGATAATCTATCCATAAACACCTAAGTGGCTAAGTTTCAACTACAGAAGTGAACTAAGGATATATGGCTGCCACATGAAATTTGCTTCCACAGATGGAAGAAAAAAAAAAGATTATGCCCTAATTCATACAGTACTTATTACACAAGTTTCACTGCTAGCAAATAATATACAATTTAAAAGCTCTTTGCCATAGTGATACACATTTTTAAAGAATACTATGCCTGTTAAGAGCGCACTTAAAAACTGTATCATAGGCTTTGCCATATTCTTTTAACTTACCATGTTAAAAACTGAGATGTCCAATACACAACACGCCAGAAAATTGGCATAATTCCATCAGGAATGTAACTCCAGGGTTTGAAACATTTTTGCTTGCTGTTACAATGTAAAGAAGATTATTGTTAGTTGTAGAGCCATGAGTATAAAAAGCATTTTCTATAAATTCCTATCTAGAAAGGTCTTCAAAAAGAGCATAGAAGTAGTATAATACTATTCGAGTGCATAGTCAATGATCAACCATCTCCCAAATAAATAAACAGAACGAGCACTTAGAAACATTTATCATTTTCCTAACCACAAATAATGTATCTGGACAGGACATCTTTCTTAGAGAAGGAAAACAAGCTCAAAGACTGAAGAGGACTATTCAATAAAGCATTTTAAGGTTACAATTTTTGGTTTTCACTAGTAATTACTTCATGCACAGAAAGAACACTTGTTTAGACAGACAAGCATTAAACTTCAGTTAGTGCAGCATGTTTTTAAAAAATACCTAGATACATCATCATCTAGAGCACTTAGTCATACACAAAAAGTATTAGCTGTTTCTGCTGCCACCCAGCTGGATTAAGTCAGTCTTACATAAATTTTGATTCAGTAAGCCAATACTCTTCCGACAGGTAGTGCTCACTTCAGAAGACCAGAAAAGCCCTATGAGCCATTTTAGTGGAAATAAAATAAAAAAAAAAAAAAAAAAAAAAAAGAAGGAACAAAGGACAAGGTGCCCATCTGCACTAACAGAGTTTGTTTTTTTTTCCACACACCTGTTGGGGTAATGAAGCAAGGGTGAGTCAAGGGGCAATAAAGTCAACTTAGATAGGATTACCTAATAGAAATAATTGGTGTTTTCCAGGGTCAAACTAGTTAAGCCTGAGTTGTAAGTTTTTATGTGCACAGCCTAAATATTTTCAAAACTATCAAGATAGAATGACAGGTAGTATGACTAAAGGTTTCAGCACCTCTTCTATGAAGACAGGCTGAGAGAGCAGGGTTTATTCAGCCTGGAGAAGGTGCCAGAAGATCTTACAGCACCTTCCAGTACTTAAAGGGGGCTTATAGAAAGGAAGGAAATGGACTTTTTATATGTGCAAAGTGACAGGACAAGGGTCAATGGTTCTCAACTGACAGAGGGCAGGTTTAAATCAGAGATCAGGAAGAAATTCTTTACTGTGAGAGTGGTGAGGCACTGGCACAGGTTGCCCAGAGAAGCTGTGGATGTCTCATCCCTGACAGTATTCAAGGCCAGGCTGGATGGGGGGCTCTGAGCAACCTGATCTAGCGGAAGGAGTCCCTGCCCCTGGAAGAGGATTGGAACTGAATGATCTTTAAGGTCCCCCTCAAGACAAACCATTCTGTGATTCTATGAAAAGGGTTTGTCCGTGAAAGTTTATTGATTAGTTTCAAATTGTGCATGTAATAAAGTAGGTTTAAATAACCTAGTCTGGGTGGTCTTAATTATAGAGTGCAATATTGTTTCACTAAGCCTGTCAGTTCACCATCTCACCTTTCTTCCAGGCCCTGCTTTGGGGCAGTAAGCCTGGCAACACTTAGCACAGACATATCAGCTGACTTCTTAAAGGCTCTGATCATCTTACAGATAACCGCACTGCACACATAGACAACAAGGGGAAACAGCCAGGGTAGGCTAAGGGATGAGCAGGCACAGGAAGGACCCACGTTAGTCTACTTCTCCATGTTTAGGGATTACTTTCTTCCTGCCAGGACACAACTAGCCGGCTATCATTACTGTGGTGGAATACAGTACATTTCAGGTAACTTCAGTTATCATATATATGTGACTATAAGAAGCAATTAGATATGCCCCCGACATATAAGACAAGCAGCTGATTTCATTCACAAGGTATAAAATTAGATTTTCAGGTTTAAAGTCTTTAAGATTGTAAAGGATAAGCATTCATCAAAGTCTCTCCTCATAACCAGGATTGCTCAAAAAGCTTAGTCCTATTGCTTTAACAAAGAAATGAAAATCTAGCAACACAAAAAACAATAGTTGGGTAATCAGCTAGAACCATTAATTACATAATTACTATGTCATTACTCCCAGCAGATACAGATCCACCTCTCAGCACCTTTTCTCTCACTGTCCTGTATATTTACAAACTTCAAATTTTGCGTCACACAGACAACATTGTTAGTTAGTGTTAAAAACACAACATGCTCCTATCAATTAAAAAAAAGAAAATCATAAAATACAGTCTAAAGAAAAGCAGCTCATACCTTGGAGCAAGAGTAACGTAAGAGCCATTACTTTCTGCAGGACTGGAGTTAACCGCAAGTTTGCACCGATTATAAATAGTCTAAAAGACAATATATTTTATATCAGTGACCAGAGAGGTGTAATACTTATTTAAAAGTAGTAAGTCCTATTTTAAAGACATTTCCTGTACTCCAGGTTTACATTTTACATTGGAATTAATTATACTAATAAACATTTCAATCAACATGCAGTCAGCAGTCAAGTAAGTAGAACGCTGAAAGTATCTTTATGCTACCTAAACAGATTTTAAGAATTGTTATAAACAAATAATGAAAATTTTAAATGTTTGATATAGATTTGTTACCTGAAAAGCAAAATTAATTATAAACACAAGACATTGTCATGTTTAATTTATTAAGATACTACATGGAAGATTTCTTCGGTGTTTCTAAGAGCTGGTCTTTTGCAATCAGTACTTTAGGGAAATACCATACCCATCTGATGCAATTAAGCAGGAAGTCCTGCACATTCCTTACCGTACTGACATCCAGAGGCAGTATGAATACGATCAGGAAACAGAGATACCAAGCCAATAATGTTGCTATGATCACCAGCCTATGCTGTTTCTTGAAGTCTCCATACCGGTGAAGTAGGAATAAGGCCAGGAAAAAGACAAACACAATCTCAAGGCCCAACGCTGCACCACTCATTGTTAAATGTTGGCTCCAGCCACACTACACACACTTGGGAAAGCAGAACAGAACTGCAAGACAAAAAGACATTTAATTACATTAAAATCTCTGGAAGATATTTACACAGAAGAGTTGTTCAATGGACACTTTAAACATGTTAACAAACTTTTCATATTTCACATGACCAGGATTCTTATCAAACAAAACCGAACATTTTCTGCAAGGTGCCTAGAAGTCCTCTGAAGAAATCAAAATATGTCATCCAATGCTGTCATTTCCAGCAACGTATTAGGAAAACTCCTGTTCATCATATTGATATACAACAGATCCAGGAGGCAAATCTCTGTCCTTGAACAGACTACTAGCCCAACTTTAGATCCAGTAAAAATTTCAAGATCAAAATCTATTCTGCTCTTTTTTCCTCCTTTTAGAAGTAATCAACTAATTTTTACAAAGGGTTAAATGTTTAAATTAAATGTTTCTGGATAGCTAATGAACAACTTTTTTAATGGAGCGTACCTCAAATACATAGTTAAAGTCTGTCCACAAGAGTTAATAGAGCATAAAAACACAGCAACGTGTGTGTTAGTCTACTTGTAATGCTCCTCTTTCAGGTTTGAAATTTCAAGAATTTCAATTCACCTTCCTACTCATCCTGTGCTCTTCAGAGGAACAAGGGTCTCAATTCATTTGGTATTAGTTTGCCATGGTGTGTTTTTGCTTTCCTCATCCTTCGGGGTTTAGTTACTCTTTTACAGTCAGGACTGTTGTAAGTGCCTAAAAAGTTGATACAGCTTCATACAGACAAGCTATTATGCAAAGGGATAGTGAGTTGCACAAACCCATTACAGAAAATTTCACTGACTTGTTACATTTTTATTTAAATAATAAAAGCTTCAGACCTTTTTAATAAGCATAATTTTACCACAGGCATTTAATGCATTATTAAAAAAAAAGTTTATTACTGTGGCCAGTCTGACTTGCTTCTCCACCAAGATTAACATTTAGCTGGTTTGATTTAAGTGAAATAGTTTTTGCTATGGCTTTGCTGTAAAGACTTCCAGTACTTTCACTTGTCTGGAGATTTAAAAGAAATACTATTACTAAAATTCCCCTCGACTTACTTTTAAATCTCTTTAGAACTTGGTAAAGTGAACCGTTTCTTTTACTAATTTCTCAGTAAACTGCTTAAGCTGATCTGTTATGCTTGAGGGCACTAAGCAGTGAAAACTCTCTTATTTGCACTAAAAAATCTCTAAAGTTTATGATGCCATTACCTTGAGGACACAGAGGAACAATTATTCTGTGACTTTTTTTTCCCCAACAAAATTTGTTTCTCGCCATCTTCTACTTTTACACTTGAATTTTAAACAGTAAGAGCAGTGTGTTTACTCCACATTGGCTGTGACACACAGAGCATTCCGTATTCTGAAAATAACTCAAGTTACCTTCCTGTTTCTTGTCAAAGATGCACACACTCTTTGTTTTCTGCCTTTCATCAAATGTGTTTATCAAACTATCAACATTTCCGTTATGACAAACCATCCCCTTACTATCTGTCTGTACTCTACTTTAGCTAGATCATTTATACATTAAAACTCAGGATATCACACTCATTTCTCAATCACTTATTTGAAGCAAATCCTTGACTGTTCTGTTGTACCATTCTTGTTTTCCTCAATGAAGTCTTTTGTATTAAAGGATAGCAGCAAATTCCATGGAAGTAAAAATATCAAAACAATTATGTATCAGCTTCATTAAGGCACTGCTATCTGGCATGTAGCTTTCGGTGCCCATTATAGCCACACCTTCTGCTATGTAAACAAAAAAATTATACAGCATACACTTCATTAGTCACAAAGTTTTATTACAGTCACCTAAAAAGCTGCTATCAAAACAGAAGGTGAAAAGCTTTTGTGCAAGGTGCTGCATTCAGCTACTATCGTGATGGTACTTCCAGAAGTATTATAAAAATGTACTAAATATGCTAAAATAAAGAGGGAGTTGAGTCCTATCACACCTTAACTCACTTTCAAAGACAAAAGTGACTTTGCAGCTATCAGTAAACTACATCTCTATGTTCTTCCCTAGTTCCTATTTTAATTTCAAAGCACAAAAAGAATGGCCTATTTTTTCACAAGACTGAGACTAACAGCAGAGTTGTTTTGAATTAATGTATACACATTTTCAAAACAATAGTTTAAAATTTTTAGATAGACATTTTTAGATTTAAAACTTGCTCTCCACATAAAAAATGAAATGGAAGAAAATCCACAAAGTGAGAAACAAAATACTTGAGAGGAGCTCTTCTGGTGAACTAAATCGAGCCCAACAGTGCAGACATATCTGGGATCTGTGCTACTAGAATCAGGCCTTAAAATACATTACTGCAGGCTATAAAGCCATGCCTTCCTGTAGAAAGCAGCATTTGCCTATGAACCTGGTTGTTAGCTCAAAGAAAGGTAAAGTCTTTACCAATCATCTTGTTTCATCACTTTATTTAGACAGCCAACACTCTATTGGCATACAGCTACCTAGTATCAGTGAGCTGAAATTCCAGAATCGCTATAAAAAATGTTGTCCTGAAATAACTTCTTCAGAAGAGCTCTCTTGTACTGTACAACCTTCAATGGCTTAGAAGATGCTCCTATTAAAGCAATGACAAAGTAACAAGAGCCCTCACCATGAATGGAGAAGTATTTATTGGCATACTCAGTTTCTGAACAGCCAGGCAACTACAGATTAATACAAATAAGATTAAAAGCTGAAACACTGACACGGGAAGTGCAACTTAACCAATAAATACAAGGACATGCTCTTGTGTTATCTTAGGATTTTCCTGCTTCTTTTCAGACACAGACAAAATCAGTTAAGCTTTTGATTTTACCTAGCTACTAACTCCGCATGCACCATAAAGGGCTCAGTTCAGGCTTAACCCCCTTTATATGATAGACTCCCTACTACCAAGAGCATTAAATTACCCTGCCAACCTAAGAGTAACTGCACTCATGACATCTACATTACAAATGAACTAACTACTCTGCCTGGTACAGAAATCTCAAGTTACTAAATGAAACAGCAGAGAATGAAAAACCCCATTCTTTCTTAGAGCTTTTATACAGCACCAAATTTAACAAAGACACTTCAATATTATATTGTTAAAGAAGGGCTAAAAAGAGTAAAGCGGATCTCTGAAGGATTCCCCCAGTCTCCCCGCAAATGCCTGAGGAGGCCTGAACTGAGGGTAAACACTGCTTCACATGCCTTACTAAAAAGGATAAGTAAGATAATAGGTTATAATCTGCAGGATGTTTCCTTCACAAATTCAGCTTTATTAAGGCCTCCAAATTCTTTCCCTCCAGGAAACACAACACTGCTTCTCTATCCTGTATTTCTGTGGTTGATTGCTCCTGCTCAATACGGGCACAGAACTCTGCTCACCTGTACCCATTTCCCCCTCTCTAGTTTCCAAATCTTAAAGGTATTTTGATTTACACTACCACTCTCAGAAAGACCTGAAATCTCTCATAGTTTTGTGCCTTTCATAGTTTTAATTATCATACCATTTCATTAGGGACACTGTGAAAACCATGAAAAGTATTTGACAAGGGAATGGCCTCCTTAACCACAACAATGGCTCTTCCCAGCTTTCTTTCATACTAACAGAACAAAGTCCTATTAAGCAACATATAAGATTATCAACTGATCCTCTTGTATACGGTAGGTCTATCAGTCATTACTGAAATAGATTAGATTACTTCAACTACTTGTCCTTGACAAACTGATGCTGTGTTTTACTCACCTCTTATATTCTACATACTTACAAATAGCTTTAGCGCCAGAATTTTGTCTCAGGACTTCAAAAAGAAGAGGAGTCTGCCAATCTGTAGCTCTGCCTGTCCTACAAATATTACTAATAAAGACAGCCACCATGCTTCTGGTTTTCCTGTCTGCTACCTTAGACATTTCTAGAATACTAAAGATTTTTTTTTCTTGTTCTTCAAGCATTCTCTGGTAGAGATCAAACTGATTGGGAAAAGCTGCATTTCTAGACATTTCAGATATTTCCGCTGAAACACATGAAAAACCAAGCAGCCTTACTTTGTATTTCTAAAGATTATAATTACATCTCAAGAAAACCTGTCACCACAGAAGTTGCCAAGCTATGAAAGGGATTATCAGAGACAATCATGGACAGAACTGAGAGCCTCAACATACCCAAAAACAAATATCTGGGCAACAGCATCTCCCACCTCAAGCTGAATTCACAACTCACCTGCAAGTACAAAAGCTGCCATCTCCAGCAATATATCAATGGACAGCTCAATGATAACCTTCTGCCTGTCAGAGAATAACCTGCTAGTTCTTATTGGGGTTCTACCAGCACATTTCACTTGGCAAAAAACCCCAGTGTTTGGTTTCTGAAGCCTGCCCTGCTCAGCAAAATTATACTGCTAAGAACAGTAAAGAAAAACTTTACTCCACAGACTTGATTAAGCTTTTAGTACTGATAGAACTACCCCACACTAAGAGCCCTTGACACTTCCATCTTTAAACAACGAAATGGGCAAACTTGCATTTCAGAACTCATAAAGAGAGAAGAATAAGAGGCAAAGCACCATTAAAAATAGTCCCTTCAGCCATTTTAATATCCAAGTCTGCACAGTGTGTTTGGAGGATTTCTTTTAGGTTGGTTTCAGGTTCAGGGGAGGGGTGGCATCGTGGGTTTTGTTTGTCTGGTTGGTTGGTTTGGGTATTTCTGTTTACTTTATTATTACACACTGGCCCTTACAGCTTGAGGGAAATAGTAAGTATTTATAAACAGATAACAAAGAGATGCTTTATCGCAGTACAGTGAGAAGGCTATCTAAAGAAAGAGAACAGCCACATACTGCCCAAGAAAACCAACCAGAAAAGTTATCTGATTGCACTATATGAGAGAAACAACCTCCGAGATTAGTGAAAAAAGCAATTTGCATGGCTTTGCTCTTCTAAGACACACTAGTCAGTCTATGTACTGACTGACACTTTATTAGTACCTGTCAATTCAACTATTTTGCAATGAAGAAAATTTTTTAATTGACTAAACATTTAATTGACAATAGATCAATATTTAGGGAAGCAAGTTTTGTATCTTCCAATTAAAAGAAAAAATACAGTGCTGTGCTGACAGCACTCAAAATAGCAGTATTCTCTGATTTTGTGGGAAACTAGGTTCCACACAGTAGCACTAAATGAAAGACAAATGCTTGACCAAGGAACATTAAGATTTTTGTGTTCAAATGCAAGCAGGGACCATCAGGGCAAAACTACGGCAAGCTCTATGGTGCTGCCTTGTCCTATACTAAAGGATCACAGAATCATTAAGCTTGCAAAAGACCTCCAAGATCATCAAGTCCAACATTTAATATATTAAGTACCACAGAGGCTGAAGCTTTCTAACAGTTTAGGGAAGCATGCCCAAAAAACCACATAGAAGAAAATAACTCGCTTATCGGAGGAACTGAAATAGAATCAAATACAAGTTGCAAGCAGAATCTAAAAAAAGAATAGAAATCGCTATCTGGGCTACCAGACTAATGCACTCACACAAAGCAGGTGTCAGTAAGGCAGTCACATGACTACTGCCCCAACATTGCATTCAGGCAGACTATTTGTTAATTTTCAGACTGTAAAAAATAACTGGATTTTCTGCAAAAGCATCTTTTAATTTCCCATACATTAAATGAGAAGAGTGACATGACTCACAAATAAAAAAGGGGCTGCAGAAAAGGTGAAATAAACTCAGCTTTTTTTTTTTTTTAATCAAAACTCCACCTCTTTTTCATCTGATTATCTGCTTAAATAACCTTCGAACAACTGTTCCATGACTTAAGTTAAAACTGGAAACGGTTAAAAAATATTTTTAAAAGATAATATGAACATTAATTTGAGCCACATCATTCTTTATATGTGACTTGAAGTTGTGTACTCTTCGCCACGGGTTCCATTACCACCCTCAATTTTACAGGCACGTCTCTCCATCGTTATGCAGTAAACAAAGGACAGCATTTACAAGCAAGTGGTTGACTAAGAGCGGGGTTGTAGGTGTGTTCAGAATTCGCTCTCCATCGTCACCAATTTCAAAACAAGCCGTTTGGGAAAAAAACGCAAGAAGCGCTGCATTGCTGGAAGTCCTGCGGACTGTGAAACACGGTGTGAAAACACTGCAGGGTTTGAACAAGCACGGTGAGGGTCAGGACCGGCCACACACGGGCAGTTCCAGGTCTTCCCAGAGAAAACCCTGCACGGTGAGATGTGCCGGCGCTGCCCGGCCGGCGGTGTGGCCCAGGCCTGTGCGGCACAGCCCCGAACTCCGCGGGCACGGCACCAGCGCGGCCCGGCGCGGCTGCCCGGGGTCCCTCAGGGGAGGGCAATGCTGCGAAAGAGCCTGGAAACGAACGCGCCGACCTCCCTCACACAGCACTGCCCCGCGACCATCCCTCCCTCCGCGTCCTTGTCACAGGGGACGTGCCCGGGGGCTGCCGCTCCCCACCCGGCTCTCGTCCCCGCTCAAGAGAACCGGCCCCGCCGTGACTCGGCACTGCGGCCCCGCTCCGCCCGGCCCCGCGTCCCGCCCGCCGCCGCCTCACCACGGCAAAGCCGCCGCTCAGCGCCGCGTCCCCCGCGGGGCTCCGCCGCCCGCCATCCCGGCCGGCACCGTGCTCAGAGCGTGGCGCAGGGAGCGGCGGCCGCTCCCAGCTTCTTCCGCGTCCGAGCCGCCGCCATTCGCCGCCCGCCGCCGCCGGCCCGGCACGGCCCCGCCCCCGGGCGGGCGCGGGGCTGCGAACTACAGCTCCCAGCAGCCCCTGCGCTCCCGCCGCTGTGGCTTCCGGCCGGCGCTGGGATGGCGCGGTGCTGAAAGGCGCGGGGCGCGCGGCGCGCGGCGGCGCGCGTGGGCCTCCCAGCGCCATGTACAGGTACGGGAGCACCGGCACACGGGAGCGCCGGGATGCAGGAGCGCCGGGATGCGGGGACACGGGCACCGCCGCTGGGCTGTGTGGGAGCCGCGTGGCGCCCGGGCTGCGCGGGAGCCCTCGCGGGCGCGGGTCCCCCGACTGCTTGGGGGTGGCTGAGGGGCGGTGTGTGGGAACCCCGGGAGTGGCTGCGGGACCCGGGGCAGCGGGAAGGCGCTCCGGGGCGTGGAAGCGGTGCGGGGGTGCGTGGCCCCGCGGGTGGTCCCGGGGCAGCGGGGGGCTCTGCCCTCGGGCTGGCGGGGGATCCGCGGGATGCCCGGGCCGCCTCTCCCCCAGCAGCTCCCCCCAGCTCCCCGCGCATCCCGTCCCGCTGCCCGCGCTGCCGCCCCGCCGTGCGAGGGTCCCGCCCGGTGCTGCCGCGTCCGGCTTTGGTGGTGTTGGGAGGCTGCCCTATCCCGCCGCCTCCGTTGGCTCCGCTCCCCGGTCCCTCGCCCGCCCCATCCGGGAGCAGGGCGCACTCAGTCCCTGGCGGGATCTTCCCCGAAGTCTGCCAGACCGAGCTCACGCGTGCGCTGTGGCCGTTGCTTGTGCTGCCGGCGCCCGCAGGTCCCACACTTAGTCGCCCTGCGTATAGATGTGCAATACGAGTGACTGAAATGCTTCAGGGATCCCCATCCTGTATTTGGTGTCAGTCTGGTAGCACCCTCAGAACCTCTGGGTTTTGCTGTGTCTGCAGAAAGCACCTTCAGGAGATCCCATCCTCTAGCACTAATGTTTCCACCAGCTTGGAATGGGACTCCAGCAAGACCTCGGAGCTTCTCTCGGGCATGGGAGTGTCGGCGCTTAAGAAAGACAAGCTGGGCAATGAAAACACTCCACAGGACCTGCTGGTGTCGTCACCCTGCCTTCCTCCGAAACGACAGAAGGTGAAGGACAACGAAAAGGACTTCGTTATCGTGCGCCGGCCATGGCTGCTCCGAGAGGCAGAGTCAGGTACCATCACCCTGCTCCAGGTTCTGCTTGCCCTCCAGTAGACGGGGAGTGGGCATCACAAATCCACCCTGCTTTATTGTTTACTTCTTTTACTCTTACCCAGCAGAATGTCAGTTTTAGATCTAGTGGCTTTCAGGCTTGGGGTGATAAATCCTCTTTTATGTATGCCTTTAAATAGGGGTGGTGCACCTGCCTCCAGAATTGTGGCCCATGAAAAGCATAGTTCTCTGCTGCCCAACCCTGTGAGAGCCTCTGTGTGTGTACAGGGGGTTGTGCTGCATATCCCTGTGTCTGTCTGCTCTTGTGTGTGGGACGTGGGTGGCACTTTGGCCCAGCAGGACCCTGTTGTGAATCAGTGTTTTAAGGTCGTTCAAAGAATCAGCAGCAAAGGTAACAGCAAAAGTAGGTTTAGTATAAAAGCAAAAGTGTGACAAAGTTTATTGGCAATGTTCACTGTAGTTACTAGATGGTTAAAGCGCACAGAGAATAAACAAGCTAAAATCAATCAGTCTAAAACCAAAGTCAATCCAAAAATTATCTGTTTGGAGGCAGGAGGAGAAGGGTAGGTAAGGAGTGCAGGCTGAGGTGTGCCAGCAGGAGAGGAGAGGACCATGCCAGAGAGCAGTGGGGAAAGTACATCAAAGGGTGGAAGGCTGTTGGGCTGGAAAGGGATTGATAGGGAAAGAGCAGGGCTCTTGGACACTTGAAGAGTGGGTTATAGAATGCTGTGTTCCTTTCCCTGGTTTTAGTCTGTGTGAGTATGGGATGCAAAATAAATAAGCAGCTCTCTCCAGACGTTATACTGTCACACAGAAGGTGGGAATGCCTTCAGACAATCCTGTTCTTATGTAAGATGTAGTGCTGGGTCAAAGGCAGCTGTTATTGAGCTCCACCACCCAGAAATCTCCCATGTGAATCACGACACCTTCTGGAGCCCTGAGAGAAGCTGTGATTGCACCACATCGTTTCAGATAATTCTTGGAGTGGTGATAGCACACATGTTTTAGGAAGCAGTTTGTAGTATCTGATCCTTTTCTGTGTAACACACAGAAGCATACCTTACCTTGAGCTCCCTTCTGGGACCCTTGCATGCATAGGAAGAGTGAGCATTTCAGCAGAGGGGAAAAAAGCCCCTAGAGAACTGTACAAGTGTTAGATTACAAAGGCTGTAACTAAGATGGCTCTTGGTTTCCAAGTATGTGAGCAGTGTCCATGACTTTAGTATGTGTACAAAGTTGATACTACAAGAACCTTTGCATTTGCCAGTTGTGCCTAGGCAAAGATGGTAAAAATACCTTCCTTCAATGATGATCTGCAAGAGGGATGAATAGTGGGGCTGATATCTGATGTAGCCTGATGTAACAGCCTATAGAGAAACTGTAGAGGGGCTTTTATCAACCAAACCAAACAAGGCATCTGACCAGCAGGCGAAAATGAACCAGCTTTAACTAGAACATGTTTTGCACTTTCTTTAAAGGTATTTCTTTGGATGCACTTCCAGATGAATTGCTGTTGGCAATCTTTGCCTATTTGCCCCTAAAGGACTTGCTGAAAGTTTCTATGATTTGCAAGAGATGGCATCGACTTTCGTAAGTATTACTTCTCATCATTTAGTACTGAGGAGAATCTTTGTTCCCACAGACCACTAAATGGTCTAGTTCTAATCTTATTTATACCTATATAATTCAATTTATGCCATATATGGGTATGTATAACCAAGAGATGCCTCACATATTTTAACATTATAGTAGTTTATTAAATAGCTTTCCCTTCTCTCAGTCTGTTTTTGACACTGAAAACTTCCTGTGGTTGTACTTACAGCTTTGACCTCTTACCTGTTTAAACTCACTAACAAGTTAAATCCTATGCCCTAGGTTTGATGAATCTCTCTGGCAGACTCTTGATTTGACTGGTGGGAATCTGCTGCCAGGAGTGCTTGGACAGTTGCTGCCTGCAGGTGTTACTGTGTTCCGCTGCCCAAGATCTTGCATTGGAGATCCGTTGTTTAAAACAAGCAAGTAAGGCTTTTTCTGTGTGTTCTGGATCCTGAAACTGTGTCTCAGGTATTCACAGTCTGTGTGTTTTTGGTTCTAAAGAAATACCAACCAGCAGCAGTGTTTGTGCTGTCTCTGGAGTGTGGAAGAGCTGATCAGTGCTTAGACATGTGTTGAAACAGGAGGGTCTGCAGTCACCTGGCAGTTATTTGAAACCAAGTTGATGCATTTTTTGGGGGTTTTTTTAATATCAGGCATGCCCTTGCAGTTTGTATCTTGTAGAGCCAAGAATTATCATCATCTCCAGCATTTTTATATAGTCCACTCAAAAAATAATTTCACTCCAGCAGGGTAGATTTTCAGGTGTTACGAGGAATCAGTAGAAATATTATCTGCAAGTTTAGCATGCTTTTAGTGTATGGGATATATTTGTCATGTGGGGAATTTATGGAGCAGATTTTAATGCAATTTTAAAAAAAGTAACTTTTCTCTTTCTTTTTTTTTTGTTAGTCTTCTTAAAATTCAGCACATGGATTTGTCAAACTGCACAGTGTCTGCTGCAGATCTCCACAGTATTCTTTGTCTCTGTGAAAAGCTGCAGAACCTCAGCTTGGAGGGTCTAGTGGTTTCTGACAACATCATCAAGTGAGTGACATGTTTGGGAATATTCAGTAAATACCTTCTGTTTGGTGCCATCATTTTGTACAGGCTAATGAAAGAATGCAGTGGAAAGGTGTCATTGTGGGAATCTTCTGAAATGGTGGTTTATTTTTTTTTTTTTTCCCTCCCAATTCCCCTGAGTAGCAGGAGGTGTGAGAAACTGCTCATCTCTCTAGGGTTCATGTGTCCATATTCCCACAGCTAAGCTGTACAGCACAGCTACTTTTATTTTCCCATTTTAGTGCTCCCAAGAGAACTTCATGTTTGGTGTGCAGGTTCTTTTGTATTCTGAGGGCTCTCAGTAGCTCTCCCACCAGGTGCCCTGGTGCTTCTGCACTATTGCTCACTTTTTTGTTGAACTTCATTCTGAAGTCCTGAAATATCACAGATTCTGTCAAGCAGATGAAATGCTTTTTGGTTAGACTGGAAAGCCACTAATGGGTGTGCAGTCAACCTCCTGTTCAGTCACACCAGATGATTGTGGAGGTGCCAGGGACCATAGGTCAGATGGCAAAGGCTCTGGATGTCCTGCTTTCTGATGTGCGCCAGGGAGGGGGAGCCAGAATACAAACAAACCAGTATAGTTTGGCTTTTGATACTATCCGTAATAACAGTTAAAACTATCTGAAAATTGGGTACTAATTGGGCACTAATGATGGAACTTTATTGCCTTCTGAACAAATGTACATACAGAGTGTAAGGATTCTTTCAGATTTTGCTAACTTGCTGTCTGCTCTAGTCTTGCAAACAGATGCATTCAGAGGATGCTATTTGGACATGGATTTTGTCCTGGAATAACCTCCATCTTGCAGAGGGGTGACATCAGAAATGGGATGGTTGCTTTGTCTTTTGTGGAGGTGTAGTCGTCTCTCATAAACTGTGGTTTATGTTTGTTGGTATACAACAGGAGAAGGTGAAAAGAAACCATTTCGTTGTAAACTTAGTAGTTTATAAATATGCAGAATTGTAAGCAGTGTCAAGTAAATAGACAGGCATCCCTTTTAATGTTACACCTTGGTGCAGCAAGAACAGAGTTGAGACCCTTAGTGACTCAGGTTGGTCAGTTGATTAAAGATGCAGTGCTTCATGTTTAATGAAAAAGTCCCTGCCCAGGAAATTAGGTCCTGAAAATAGCCACATCCTAGCAAAGCAGGCAATGTTCCAACATTTAAATTTCATCAGATTTCTCTTTTTTTTTTTTTTCTCTCTACAGGAGCATTGCTAGAAATCCCAATTTGATACGACTGAATCTCTGTGGGTGCTCAGGATTTTCTGCAGAAGCCTTGGAGCTGATGTTGAGCAGCTGTTCTGTGTAAGACAAAACCAGTTTTTGCTATTCCTGAAAAAAAGGATTTAATTTTTTCCTTGAGTATCCCAGTTATACTTTTATCTAATACTTTTTTTAATGTGCCTGTTTCTGTTCTGAAATGCTTAACAGTTGATTATTAGCTGCATAGTCAGGTAATTTCTTTCTGTCAAGCTATTTTCTTCTTTAATAGCAAAGATGTACTTTGGTTGTTTTTCATGGGTTTTCTGAATCATCTTTTTGGGTGGGTAAACCCCATTTATATTCCTTTGATATACTGTAAATTTGATTTTTTTTTTTTTATGAAAACAGTATGTGATTCTCACAAAAATGAAGTGTGTGTTTTGAAACTGAAGAGTGGAATTCCAGAGCTCCCTTTGCAGTCAGAGTACAGCATGAGTGGCAGAGAACACTGTGCCTTTCCATGGTAGAATAATCCTTCAGTAACCTTCTAGTTTATGAAGGGCTGTGCTCAGATTGACAGCTCCAGAGATTAAACCATCTGCTGCCAGAACGTGATTGAACTGGGCCCCAGTGAATTCGGGGTTTATATCCGAGTCTTTCTGCTGGCTTCCTGTGACCTGCAGGACAACATACATAATCTTTCCTTCTGCAAAAGCATGTTTTTTAATCAAATTGCAAGTTAGTGGGCAGCCAAAGCCTTAATCTTTCTATTGCTTGGTCTCATTACTCAGATCATGAGCTCTTTAGAGGATGGCAGTCTGTGCAGTGCACAGTGAATAGCAGATGGCAAACCTGATCCTAGGAATGCTAGTGGCAATTTAACTGTTTTTTTCATTTTATGTAGAGAGTGCCAGCTAAATGCTCTAGTTGTGCATTCACTGTGTCTTTGTCCCTTGGTTACAGCTACAACACCTGCACACAGAACAATACTTTGTCCCAGCCCCATGGTGACAGACTATAGGTAATCAAGCACCTAAAGAGAGTTAAGCTCACAGCATGACCAGTGTTTATATAAAACTGTGAATTATTTTATGCTAATTAGGATTAATTGGTCATCTGACCAATGCTAATAATGGATGGTGGTTTTTCCTCTCAATGTGACCATCTGTTCAGTTGTAACAGATTCAGGTCACAAACCTGATGAAAAGACAGTGTCTCCTTGTGGCAATTCTAAGATATTACCAAATCATTCCATTTGAAAGTGGCTTTGGGAAGTCACTTTAACCCCTTTCCACTTAAACCCCTTTTAGACCAGGGCCTAAAATCAGCACAGTCCAGGTGGATGAGGATTTTCGCTGGTTGGATCTCAAAAATCTCTATTTGGCTGGGTAACTTGCTCCATTTATTAGTGCTTAATTATTTTCATACTAGAATTTCCAGTCATGCATACAGGAAGTTGGCAGTAGGCATGTTACAAGAATTTGCTTTAAAAGTATCGACTGTAATAGAAAATACCAGAACTAGAACTGTGTTTCAGCCATTCTTGTTAACAACTCTCTGTTGGTTTGTAGGCTGGAGGAGCTGAACTTGTCCTGGTGTGAATTCACAGCCACTCATGTCAAAGCAGCAGTCAATCACGTTACTCCAAAGGTCACCCAGTTAAATTTAAGTGGATACCGAGAGAATCTACAAATGGCAGGTAAACAGCAGTGTGACAAACTCTGCATTTTCTTCTGGTTGGCATTCACTCTTTGTATAGAAGAATCATGTACTAACACTGACTTTTGTGCTCTGTGTAGTTCGAAGTTCTTGCTGTCAGAGACTCTTACTCATATTTCTGGCTCAGTTATGAAGGGTGAGATGATTTTTCTTCTGCATTTAAGAACAGTCAAGCAAAAACTCATTTCTTCTTCAGCTGAAAGAAACAGCCCTTACTTCTGACGTAAGTCCTGGAAGCAGGACTTTGTGTGCTATGAATTAGCTCTAGGAACAGTATCTGGAAGGCTTTCTTAGAAGGCTTTTGCTGTTGTGTCTGCTGAAAGCATCTTTTAAAAGAGAACACTTGTAGTAAGTGCTTGAGTTTCAGACTGGCGTCCAGATACCAGTTAACTTGGAAGGCAGATAATCTCAGTAGTCAACATTTAACCATTTACTTGCTAATAGTTCTACGAAGAAAAGTTGTGTTAAGTTGGAGGGTAACAGAAAATGCAGGTAAGTCAAGATGGGGAGGGCTCATGAATGAACAAGAGCATAGCTAAAGGGTGAAAGTCCCTTTGTGGTAAAGAGAATTTAATTTTTGCGATGACTGGATATGACAATAGGGCACTGGATGACATGCAGGGGGTGACCTCTCATTTCTGTTTAAATAATCACACAGACCCCTTCATGCATTCCCTTTGTGGGGAAATAGGCAAATCTTCTTATCTCAGCCCCAACGCCATAAACAAATATGCTGCATAATCTTCTCCACGTCAGGAATTTGAACCTTGGGCCCTCTAATTGGGCCATTAGAGACCATGTGCTGACCTCTTCTGTTTGTCAGACACTTTCTCTGAGTGCCTTTACTCCCTTTCAGTGCAATTTATCAGGCATAAGACTTGAATAGTACATTAATCATCATAATTAAATGTTATTTTGATCAGTTTCTGCACATGAATTCTGAAATACCAAAGTTCTCTTGCATGTTCTTGAGCACCTTGCAATGGCTTTTAGGTGATACCTGAACCACAGATGATTCAGTGCTATCTGCAGACAATGAAAAGAAAGTTAAAAAATTTACAGTTTAAATCAGGAACACTATAATTTTTTGTCATAAAGAAATAACTTTTTGTGGGTAAAAATGGAGATACCTAAGTGATTTGATGCTCTGAAAGGATATTTGATGTGTGAAAAATTTTCATTACTTTTTCACTACATTTAAGTATTTCAGGCAGCTCACCATAACCGTGACTCAGTACATTTTGAATTACTCTCTTGCCAAGTTGATGGTTGATGTAGCTGACTTCTAGGGACAATTTGCTGAACTAAATGTATCTGTTTTGCTTAAAAGAAAAAGGGTTAAAAGAAGTCCTTATAAGGTATCTTCATAGGCAGACTGTATGCCATAAGTCTCAAGTATTTATCTTTTAGTTCAGAAATTGTGCTCATTTGTGGGGTTCCAGTAGAGAAGATATAATATAAATGAACTTGTGTGGAAGTGAGTAGGCCATGTAAAGTACATCCATCTTGTTAGTGAAAGAGGGACTGACTCTGACCTCTTTTCAGATGTGAAAACGCTGGTTGAGAGATGTCCTTTGCTTGTCCATTTAGATCTCAGGTAAGAAGACCTGTGCAGCCAGTCCTTAAATCCTTGTAGTTCAGGGGATTAGCACTGAGGCAAGTTTGTATAGCACTGCACATCCAGAATATACTACTCAAGCTAAACCTATGAAAGATTTGCTATCTGGCACGAGCTAATCCGGAGCAGGTAAGTAATTGAAGATGTCTTTGTTATCCCAGCATAAATGTCAGATGCTCTACAGGATTTGTTAACTAGCAAGAGATGGTAATTGATAGATAGAATGGAAGTATTTAGATGCCTACAGTTTATTAGCCTAGCATCTTAGAGAGGGTTTAAGTCATCTCTGATACAAATTTGTTACATGCCCATGTAGCTGTAAAAAAAGGTGTATTTTGGTTTTGACCTAGTGAATTACAGCATTTTTAAGTCTCTGTGTGAAGAACTTGCCTATTCATGGCATAAGTTCTACTGCAGAGTATGTGTGTGAAGAGAAACTTCTGCTTCACCTGCCCTTCAGTAAAGTCAAAATTCCTCCCCTGCAACACATACACACAAGACATGGGCTGCTGCTTCCATATTCAGCAAAAATATACTTAAGTGGTAGAAAAAGTAGATGTTCAATAAATTTCTCTGCCTGAATTTTCGAAATACCAAATCCACTGCTGCTGTATACTAAAACCTTTATTTAATGTGTTCTCTGTACAGTGACAGCATGATGTTAAAGCCTGAGTGCTTCCAGTATTTTAAACAACTTGTGTTCCTACAGCATCTGTGCCTTAGCCGATGCTACCAGATATCATCTGCTGCCTTAGTGTAAGTAACCTCTAATTAGCTTTGGTTTGCTGTTCATGCAGACGGTAAGTTAATTTAAATTTGCTTTATTTTAGGTTTAGAATTGCAAAAACTAAATGGTATGAGGAATCTGGAATAAAACTAAGATAAAATAACCTGACTGCTAGAACCTGTACCCTTTGAGAACCCAGACTTGAACCATAGCTGAGATAATCTTTCAGTGGTGTCAGTCTGTACTCATGGAACTGGCTGCTCCATGCATGCCTCGTGTTTTCTGTTAGTGGCATTATACCAGTGGTACTCATTGCTGGCATGGAAGTAGCAGTGACCAGTATTAATGTCAGTACCAGATGTTCTGAGTGTGCAGCAAGGCTTGGAAAAGCTGGCAGAGTTGACAGAACTGGCTGGACTAGTAAGCTCTGTATATTTGCTTTTGTGTGCACCTTTATCAGTTATTGATTGTGATTGAAACATGGCTTAGAGTGACTTGTTCATGAGGTCATTCTGCCTTTTATTAGGATAGAAGCTTTCAATCCCAATGCTTTCAGGAAAGATGTCAACCCAAAGGAAATGGTCAACAAGAAAAAAGGTTGAGAGGAACAGGACTATTGAAAATGAGGATCTTAAGAACCTTTGCTGCAGCAGCATGTCCCTCAGCCTTTTGATTTTGTCCAGTATTTGCCTGAAGGTACACAGTTCAGATGATGACTGGGGAAGTGTAAAGCCATCAAGAAGCTGGGTCTGGTTACTCACCAAAATACTGCTACAAATTCAAGACTGATTGATAGTATTGGGGGCTTGTGTCCTCTGAGCCACATCCTGGAACTTCATCTGGGCAATTTCCTCCAGTGGTTCTAGATTTTTAAGTCCAGGGATATGAAAGGGGAAGGATCAGTTTGTTCTCAGTCTGTGAGAGAGATTAGCAAAGAAGTAATTTACTCAGCCAGTTTCTTGAAGTATCAGTACTGATTACTAGTTTCAATTAAATAAGTGCTTGAGTAGTTTACTCTCTTCTAAAAAATTAGTAGAAAGGGAGTTATCTAGCTTGGATACAGGCTGAAAAAAAACAAAAAATGTTTTCAGTTTTGTGATTAATTTTGTATTTTTCTAGAGAGCTTGGTGAAATTCGAACACTGAAGACTCTTCAGGTGTTTGGAATAGTGACTGATAGCTCCCTGCAGCTCCTCGAGGAAGCCCTGCCTGACATGAAGATCAATGGTTCACACTTCACCAGCATTGCAAGGCCAACTGTTGGCAATAAAAAGAGCCATGAGATTTGGGGCATCAAATGCAGATTGACGCTGAGAAATCCTAGTTTCTTGTGATCATGTACAATGCACCGGATGCCATGGACACACTGTGCGTTGAAGCTCCTTAGGAAAAGAAATGCTGGAGCACCTTTTATCATAGTACTGTTACTGTCTAACTTGGTCTTACACCTTGATTGCTGTTTCATAATATTTTGTATCAGTTTTTTGTACTTAAAGCCTTTAGAAATCTGATGACCTGTGAGCAATTACAGAATATTTCTTGCAGTCTTTCTTTTTTACAGGGGATCTTTGAAAAAAATATTATGAAACAAATCACCGTAATTAAATTATGTCAGCCTCTAGCAGCTGTCTGCAGCTTCTGGAACAGCTTGCAGAGGTGCCAGATATCTTTATAAGATTTATTAGGAAATTTGCAGAATTCAAAATGAATACTTGTATATTAAATCTGTTCAACTACGTAACTGAAAAAAGGTACAGTAGGATGAATGAATCAAACTTGAAAACGGTAAATTGGGGATATCTACACAGAAGCAGCTCAATACCATACAAGATAAGCAGCATAAAGGATCTATAGTGAAGCTATTATTTAGGAGGCCACAAAGGAAACTTGTCCTCAGTAGCCTTCATTTTTAGCCAAATACAGTCTGAAAAGCCTATTCAGAACTAGCATCCGTAAAAATTAGATGCTGGTTATCCATTATTTCATGTTGTGGTCCTAGGTTTTCTGATTACCTATTACAGAAACTTAATGTAGCTTCAGTGAGCCTGATCATAGATAGAACTTTCTCTAAGATCTTCCAACTGCAACAGATAGAAATTGGTAGAAGTTTTGCAGGAGGAGGGCTCAAAGTGTTCTAAATATGACCAAAAACCAGAACCTGGGACTGCTGTGTAAGAATGCTAAAAGGAAGAGATGCTTTGGTGCTATCAAGAGACATACATTTCTTTTATATTAGTTTGTTTGTAGTAGCACTTCACTTCTTGTATTTTTGTCACTAACCACTATTGTCTAGTGTTGATTTTTTTTCAAGTCATAGGAGAAGCTGAGTAACTGTCCAAAAAGAAAAAAAAATGGATAGGGACAGGTAATGACTTCAAATGAAACTTTCATTTGCATCTGTTATCAAGGTCCTCATGCATAAGCCTGGAATGCTTCAGCAGGTGTTTTAGCTGATAATTTCTAGGGCTAAACTTGGACCCTCTGTAAGGCATAAACATGCTGCTGTTTTTCCCATGAATGCAGTAAGCAAGCAGCATCCCTTTATTCGTGGATGTTTCTAAGAGTAGCCAACATATTGCTGTAGGGCTTTGCATAGATACAGCTTTTCCTTTTGCAGTCCTGAGAAAAACAATTTAGGAATGAATACCTGGTAGTGCAGAACAGATTAATTACTGTGGAAAGATTGTATGAGTACTAGAATTTGATATTTAACTTGACTTTCTAGAGTACAGTAAATAAAGCATTATCTTGTTAATCTAAGTTGGTTTCTTTTTTATTAAATTTAACAGTGTAAGTAACAGGATTTAGTAATGGGCTTGTATCCCTTACAAAGGAGTTAATGGGCAACATACCTTGTGGAAGTTGGAGGAGTTGTTAGGAGGTTGGAGGATTCTGGATATTCTGCTGCCCCCGTTTGCTGCCTTGGAATTATGCCTTAAATTACTTCAAGAAAAAAAAGTAAATCTCTGCAGCACAGCATTAGAGTGAATTCTTCTCCTTATGCACAGTGTAACTCCATGCAACTTCTCTTGCATTTAATAAATATCTAAGAAATTGCCAGATTGTACAGAATGACTGATGGGTGGCAGAATGCTTTCCCTGACTTGCCACCAACTCTGTGTCATGGATTGAAAAGGGAAATTTCTCCAAGCAGTGTGTCAGCAATGGTGGTTTAAGGGACAGGGTGTTACCATAAATACTTTCAGCATTTATTAGACTACGCTTTAAAACCCTGTGCAGAATTGTAACAGTAGTAGGCCTTTAATAGAAGGAATAATTTTACATACCATGTCCACTGTTGGAAGGGGATCAACACCATTGTTGCCTGTCTTTTTAATGGTTATAATGGCAGCTGTAGTAGACAAAATGAAAGCCCTCTGGATAAGGTGCTCAACTGACCCTTTTCTAAGGGAAATAATAAGTAGCCCTAAGCAATCCATAACAAAATCTGCTACATTAGTAAGTCTCTGTACTACATGTAAATGCTTGAAGGCTTACAAACCATTAAAGCAATATGAAACAGTAAGAGAGAAGAAACAGCACATGAAACACTTTTGAAGGTTGAAATAAAGCACAGGACAGCTTCATTTATCAATTAACCTTTTAATTTTTATTATATAATGTATAAACACCACTTGGAAAAAAAAAGAAGCAAAGAATAACAGGTCTAGTTTAGCAGTGTAGACTGGCACTAAATGAAAATACCATGGACTTGACTCAGCAGGTAGAAGGGGTGCAACATTCACTGCCAGTCCAGATTAAATCAGTGTTACACCAAGACATTCACTCCTGTCCTGGAATACTGTCTACCAAATTAAGTTGTCTGTGCTGCAATCCTTTGTAATAAAGGATCCTTAAAAAGGATCCTACAGTTCTTTAATTAAAAAAAAGGTTGCTGCTTAATACTATTAATTATAGATTTCTGAACTATCCTAGCCCATTTAAGCATTCATCAGTAAACAGAACTGCAATTAAATACAGACAAAACCAGTAGAGGCCACTCATGAGTAGGTCAGGCTTCCATTTTGCTAAGTCAGGAATTTCACTGTGAAAATTACTAAGTCCTAATCTAGATCACACTTCAGGTCTGTACAGCCTGAAAACATTGCCTTTTAGTCTTTACATTCATAATGAGGAATGACTGGCAAGTTTAGGAGGTATGCTTACTGATCAGACTAACCAGTCTCCATGAAAACATTACAGCACACAAATGTCTAAATAAGCAAGGGACAGATTTGCTGTGCACGTGTTCAATACCAAAATCTGATCTAAGAGTGGTAGAGTGCTAGGAAGTAATAAAGTTAGTGTTAATAGCATTGGTGGGCTTGGGGTTTTTTGGAATCTTAACAGCATATTGACTAGTGTACTTGACAGAGGCACAGAAGAAGCAATCCTTAACTGGTTACAGATGGATTGAGAATAACTAGAACACCCTAGTCTGTGTGCACCCAACTTCTAGAAAGATCAGTCTTTTGTGTCTTTACCTTTAGATAAGTTTTGCACATTATTTTAGACAGTAAGAGCTTTATTCTGACAATTCCTGAACTTACCAACTTTTGAAAGCTTATTTGGCTACTTTGATTTTCCCCTCTGGGTCTGCAATCAGGATAACAAGACAGTGTAAATAACTCTGCAGCACACTTAGAAGGTGAAATGTACACAGTGATAGCTTATTCAGAAATCTCCATCAATTTCACATTTTCCTAGAATTGAATGGTCTGATCAAATCAATATCCTCTAAATTATGTTTTAAGTTCTATTCACTCTAAGTCTAGAAGGAAAAAAACCCTTTGTCCATTTTGTCCACCAATAAAGAGCAGTTTACATTTTGCAAGTGGCAATAAATACACTGATTGATTGGCCACACTGGAGAACATTTCCATTAGACCTGAGAACATCTGTTACAGAAGTCTCTTCATTCAAAAGTCCTTTGAAGAAAACTCACTCTTGGAAACCAATCTGTAATAGACAAAACATACTATTTTCAAGTCATGTAGCAGAAGAGTTCCTTCTGTAGGAATATTTGTATGTCAAATTCTGCCTCCTCAACTATGCAATTATCAGCATAGATTTCAAAAGGGAGTCACAGTTCACAGTTTCTCTAAAACATTTAAGAGGTCACTTGCTCTTCTTTAATCAGAGTTTTTTTCTTTCTATTATCAACTTGATTGCCTAACATGAGCAGAGACATGTGAAATAAGTTTGTTGTCATTTACACGTCAGTAGAATTCAGCATAAGATTGTGAATTAAAACTTTCTGGAGAAGGTAAAAACATGGTGGGAAAACTAGAAGACATGGGTATTAGCTTGTGCTCCAACTCCTAGTATCCAGCATATCTCATTCTTCTCTAATTATAAGAAATTTAAAAGCTAAAATTCCAAACCACTTAATAAGGCCAAATATATTTCTTAATAATAGCCACTTACATACATTAATGTCACCGATCATCTGCTTGCCAGTTAATCTAGTCAGTGAAGGAACATATCTTTCTCCAACATGATTTCCATAATTTGTATATTCCTGATGAAGGGCTCAAGAAAACATTTGGGTTTCAAGTCCCTATCTAGCCAAACAGAAAAAGTAAAAGCTACCTCATTCAAGATGTATTAAACCAGACTTATACTCTTGATGTAAGTCTACAAAGTAGAAAAAATACTGGAAGAACAAAAAAAAATTGCCACAAGTTGTATGAAACTACAAAGTTGTACAATTTTTGAAAAGCATACAAAAGATTCGTATTTTCATTTCTTTTACATCAACATCATGGTTTACCAAAATCTATATATCCTTGCATCAAATTGCTAGTTTGACAGTCAACTTTTCTACAAAAGTGTATGTATGAAGTATTTAGTTTCATCAGTCCCAGACTGTTACTAAAAAACTGTACATCTGAATATTTAATGCTACTGACTTAATACTTGAACCCATTTACCTGTTTTTACAAAGCTTTCATGTTTGCCTTACAGGTTAAAATGTCAATTTTCACTGAAGTTAGAGGTAACACTTCAGGCATTTTACACTAGATGCAAAAAGAGCTTAAATATCAGACTAATGATTCCCCAACCCAAAGGAATGAAAAGCATTTCAAGCTTCCTCCAAATGCTCTTGCATCCAAAAGGCCAACTCCCAATATAATGCAGCATTGTGATATCCCCATGGTTTCCCTCTGTGGATCCATAAATGTTTCAGCAAAAGCCATCAGGGTCCTTCATTCTTCCAGCAGAACAGTGCACAGTGAATCCTCTGTGTCAATCAGTATCGAAGCTATTGCCCCATCATTGAACTCAAAAGATGTTCCTCCATCTACAACCATACAAGCATCCCAACAACGGGAACGGACACAGACTCTGCAAAAACCCACCAAGTCAGTTATTACAAAACAGCTTAAAAATTTAAGTATTTTACACAAGCACATAACAATAAAACTGGTTCTGGGACATTCTTTTGCTTGGGCCAGTAAGTGCTTAACCACCACTTAGGATGGCACTAAGCACGAGAACCCCCCAAATTATCATTGCTTTGTATGGACTTAGTAAAGAGTCTGGAGAGGACTGAAGGACGTGGTCAATGGAGCCTATTCCTCCCACAGTCTGAGAACAGCCTCTAATAGAACACTTAGTATTGAAAGCTGAAGCTTAGGTGTAATTTTTAAAGAAAGTTACTGATGATCCTGTTTAACTGTGATTTACTTAATCTTCACAGAGAAGTTTACAGTTAATTTAAGACTCTAATATGCGATTTTCATGTTATGTGAAATAAACATTTTCAAGTAGCAACGCTTGAGATTCAAGTAATTTGGACACTAATGTAGTCTATTTTGTTACATTAATGATTCAGAGAGAGGAAACGTAATTACAAACACAAAGCTGAAGGTCAGGATGCTTGCCAGGATGCTTCAAGAACTGCAGCATATTATTGTCAATATCAGAGTCTGACTACACCCTATTTGAGTTAATAAGTTTAAATCTAAGTTTGTAAAATTAAAGGCATCTCTTTTAGAGCTGGACAAGACAGGATAGAGAATTTGGCTCAGAACTCCGGTAGACATTTGTTTTGGTATAACAGGTTGAATTTACATTTAATTAAAACTGAAATACTGTATTGCTTTCAATAGTTTCTGTGTTATTGTTTGTATGTTCAGTTATTCTCATCATATAACTAAGGGCTGTACGTGTTTATATTTAATTGTGGCAAGCTCCACATATCATAACATCATTTAGATTGGGAAAGATATGCAATATCATTGAGTTCAACCATTAAACAATCACTACCAAGCGTACCACTAAACTGTGTCCCTAAGTGCCATGCCTACATGTCTTTTAAATACCTTCACGGTTGATGATTCCACCACTTCCATGGGCAGCCTGTTCCACTGCTTTACAACCCTTTCCATGATGAAAATTTTCCTAATATTCAATCTAGACCTCCACTGGCACAAGTGCCCTAAGTTAAAATAATTCAGTTAGCAAATGCATTTAGCCCAATCTTCTGCTTAAAGCAGGCCTTACTTTAAAGATGGGTTAGGTTGCTTAAGGCCTTGCCCAGGCAAGTTTTGAGTATCTTCAAGAACAGTGATAAGACAATCTATAGAGACAATCTTGTCAACTGCCTGACTGTTCTCACTGTGAAGATTTTTTCTTTTCCTTTTTTTTTCAGCAGAATCTTATATCCTATAAAATCATGGCTGTTGCCTTATACTCCACTTCGAAAAGAGTTTAACTCAAGTATCCTCTGTAACCATCCTTTGGTAGCTGAACACAGCAACTGGACTCCCTTTTAGTCTTGTCTCCTCCAAGCTAAAGGCAAGCACTGTTTGAGTCTTTCCTTTATAAACCACATGTTCTGGCCTCTTTATCCTCCCAGTGGCCCTTTCCTGAATTCACTCTAGTTTGTCAGTGTCTGTGTCTCATACTGAGGGAAATGGCACATATCCAAAACTGGGCACAGTGAGATTCTTTTTTTCTGTAAGATTGTGTAGGGATCAAACATTAAAAAGCCATAACACAACTAGGAAACATTTTCATCCTGCTGTTACAAGAACAATACTCCAGTAATTCAAAGCATAAACTGGATGTTGAAACACTTCAAGGGAAAGTCCTGAGTTGCTCATACTTTGACAGATACACAGAATGAAGTAACTCTTCACTATTGCAGCCAACACTTACTTTGAAGAGAAGCCACGCTGACGGCTACTCGAGAAAACTCTGTTTACAATAGGCTCCCGAACACTGAAAAACATCTTTGGTTCCTCTGGACTGTAGAGTAGAGACTCATTGTAATCATTTGTAACTGTAAGTAGAGAAGCCAGCCATTAGTTTTTTCAGAGAAAATTAGTTACTCTCAGAAACACACATTCCTCCAGGGAAGAGTGGCTTCTCTATCAAGAGGGAACATCAAGTCTTGACAGGTGTTTTAACAGTCCTTACATGCAAAAAAAATTACTTTTAGGGAACATTCCTTTCAGTTCCACCAAATGATGAACACTCAATAGCTCTCTTCTGGTGATTAAATATTAACTATTTCAAATCTTAGGAGAACTGAAGTTCTCCTGAAGAGGATATACAGAAGTCTAAATAAGTGTTTTTATATCAAGTAAATGTATCTAATTGATGTCTGCAAGAAAGACTATTACTGCAAGAGTGCTAAAACACTGAAAGCTGAGTAGTACAGAATACAAACAAAATGAACTGGCCAAAGACAGTTTACAGAAATCTTGCTTTATTCACCGACCTTTTTGTACCAGATCTGTGTTCAATGGCATACTCAAACTTCCATGCTTTTTCGCTGTTGAGCCAAGAGAAAGAGCCCCAGTTAGATAGATGCATCTTTACACAACATTGGCTAGTAATGCCACATTGTTCACTCACCGATCTTAAGGATCTCTTCAATAGCTTGATGTGCAACCTTGTTAATATTATAGGACCTAGACAGAGAAGTAGAAGTAAAATTTAGGACAAAAACTGAGCAAAACCAAAAGATCTTGCACACTGATGAAAAACTAAACTCAACATCTGGGGAGGAAAAAGAATTCTATTGAGCATGAGCAGGTAACAGTTTATTTTTAAAAAAAGTCTTAAATCAACTCTTGCTTTGGCATCTACCTGTGATCTTAAACCTTAGAAATCCATTAAGTGAAGTCTTCAGGAAAGAAGAGCATGGGATGTAGACTCCTTGTCAATAAGCCTGCCTTAAAACCCCAATAACTGCTGAATAAAGTCTGCATTAAAAAACTGAAGCATGACAGTTCCAGAGATTGTGTTTTTACCCTATCTATCCAAACCTTGCTGATTAATTTCTTCTGTTAGTTCTCATTTATGAACCCAACATTCCTTTATAAATATTTTAACTATTTATACCGTAATGTGTGGTCTTGAATCTCACAACAACTGGTGTCTGTAGAAAAGAAACAGATCAGACACTTCTGCATTTGACACATTTGGATGAACAAAGCAACATAGCCTCAGTCTGAACTAAGTCAAAACAAAAAAAAAGCTCTCTCTCCTCTGCCCAGACTCAAAAACGAGTAGGTGCTAACCACAGCCACTGTGCAGCTGCACTGTGAAGATCTCACATGCCCAGGTCTCAATACAGCTTAAAATCCTCAGTCCAGAACTGTTGTCACGGCAGTAAAATGCCTCAGACTTCAACACAGATCCACTACACCCCTGTCAGACCACAGAGCTGCTGAGCACAGCTATCCAAGGCTCTCTCTCTTACACCTACTGCCCACCTGCAAGCCTGAGCAGATGCTATCAAGATATCCCTTCACACAAGTTTTGGCAGCTACAGAAAGCACCTGGACATTTAAATGTCTCTCAGTCCCAGGAAGTCTGAAATTCCAAGAGAGCTTGTAGGCAACACGCTAAGGAACATCACTCCCCTGAGTCTTGGCCTCAGTTTAGAGAAGTCCAGCAACCCATACTGATTACAGCAATAGAGAGGGGCAATCCCGGAGCTTTGTCCATGGTTCTGGGTTTGCTCAGCACAGAGTGTATAAGCAAATGAAATGCGTAAGAACAGCATTGAATAAAGACTGTACTTTCCCAAGGTACTGAATACTAGGGAAGTTTCCCTAGCAGTCTGCCAATTTCATCCTTGGCAGGCTCCAGGACTAAGCTATGCTGCCTGAATACAAAATTCTGAATTACAATGAAGAGTAAAACCCAGTAACCATGGTTACAGCATGAATACTCATTTTTGAATTTCATTAAAAGCTTCTGTTTTAGTTCATCTTAGCCTGCCACATAAATCCAGTACCTATTGTACAACTTTAAATTATGAGCATAAACACATCTCTCATGTCTCAAAACTAAATTGATTAGACTTTCACGCAGTATTGCAGCATGTTTAAACCAAAGTTTAAATAATTTATCCCTCTGATTAACCAGCACAGTTCTGTGTAGATACGGCCATCTTTGTTTAAGGGAAGCATTTTGGCAAAGAGATTGTCCCCTTTCAATTAAATATGAAAGAAACAAGAGGCTTGAAAGAAGAATGGACAGTAGATGTGCCAGAGAACACTTAACACTGCTTCCAAATATACGTTTTCCCATTCTCCTTAGAGCTTACATTTTTTTAAGTTTACTGAGCTACATCATCTAAACTTTTTAATTTTAGCCAACAAGAGCAGTTCATAGATCACTATGAATGCTCTCTGCAAGTCACAGCAGAATCTCTTTCCCCCACTACTCCCAACCATTCACCTTCACATGTGGCATGCCACATCTTTCACTGAAATTACATCTAAGGCAAACTTCGGTCTCAGTACCACAGCTCCTCACCCTCTCAAGGTTTCTCTCCACACCCACTAGTAATGAGTGCCCTGCTCTTCTCATACACCTGGAACAGCTCAGAGTCATACTGCCAGTGACAATATCAGACTGACTTACCCATAGCCCAGTAAGTACAAAATGCATTGGCCAAATAGGTTCATCTAGCTTATCTGAAATGGTATTTTATGTCAAAGCAGCAACATGTACTCACCATGCTTTTGATCCTGTTCCAGTACACACATTAAGCCCTGAACTCTTCTGTTTTTCCCAAGGACCATCATCAACTGATATTTCATAATAGGAGGCCCTATGAAGCGAGAATTTAAAACTGGGTTTGCAGGACTTAAAGTTCTCCCTGAATAAGACAGAACACACAGCCTTATCAGGCACATAACAATTTAGAGGGGCTACTTCCAAATCTGGATCACAATTTCACAGCTTTGTACAGTGTTTCCCATTTGACAGCTACTTCTGACTCATTATTTTATAGCAGTTTTTATGATGGACTAAAATGATTTGCAGCATGAACTTTTGGACATTTTTTCTGCAGTCACTTCTCATGTTAATTTATGCTAAAAACTATCCCTGTGATTCATTGGCAGGACTTGTTGGACCTACAAATAGAACTATAAATCATTACCTTCCTTGCATAACTGTTGCACAAAACCTGTGGTTATGCTATGATTGGGTCTCATTAAATTATGTCAAGGAACACTAACATTTCAACATCAGTAAGTAACAGCATGATTGAACCTGAATTCTTGATCACTTCACTAATTAAAAATCCAGTGATTCTTCATGAATAGCTTTATACAATCAGCAGGCTTACACTTCTCTCCAGGGCAAATTATTCCTAAAACTCAAAAGTACTAGGTCTTGATGTACAATCATCTCCTGCAAATTACTGTTCATCTGTCAGGGCATTTCTAGTGTTAGGCCTAGAGACCAAAGTCCTCTACAAGCTTCAGAACATTCCAGAGTATTATTTATGAACTTGTTGATATTCATAGTACCTAATTCAAACAGTGTAAAACAGACTTCAGATTAATAGATATCCTCTGAGAAATACCACATTCACTGTTTTATGCATAACTGAGTTTCACCTTTCTTAGTAAACAGAACTTACTGAGCTATTATTTCAGTCTGGATCCACTAGAAACACAGCTCTTGGCTGTTTGGTGTCAAACAGTTTATACTCTCAGTAACTAAGAGCATGTTGTGTAACCACTCTTGAGAAGATGGGGAGATTAGAGAACTGAAAGTAAATTAAGAACACAGGTGCACAGGCTGATTCAGTTTAATGTAATTTTTGCAAGCTGGGTATGACAGGTTTTCTACTTTGCTTTTTTTCTTCAGTTTACTTGTTTTTGTCACTGATATGCAGAATAAGACCTTAGAAGCTCCTAAAGTCATTTTGTCTAAATAAACAGCAGACCTGTGTATTTGAACAGAATTTCTGTTTTGATTTGAACAGAATCTTCTGTTACCTGTGTATTGTAACAGAAGATTCATCTTTATGACATTTAAGTCCTCAAGTGTAAGGTCCTATTAACACCATGCTTACTTCTAGAGGTTTCTTTCTAGAGGTATTGTGTTCCTCAGTGGTTCTCAAATACACTGGAACCAGGAGCACAATGTACTTGTGACACAGCATTGGAAAACAGCTTTGTGTTCCTCTATTACTGCACATTAAAGAAACTTCTAAGAATCATATAGTAGAAAGCAGGAATTGTATCCCTTTGAGATTAATTCCTTCTGCCAGTCTGAGGCTGCAGTCCAGACAAAAAATAAAGCACTCACAGAACATTTATACTGTTTCCACTAGCAATCTGTGTCCCAGGCACTGTACAAACACAGTCTGTTAAACTCTAAAGTGGCTTTTCTGTTATTATTGTTTTGAGTTTTTTAAAGACAAACAATAAAGTGAAAAGAGATATAAAATACAAGTAAAATCCTGATTGATCAAATGCTGACTAAGAATCATGTCTTTTACTGCCGCCCCAGTCATATTTCCTGTGTCTTTCTTATTGTTTGGCTGCTATGCATTGATCTTCAGGACAGAAAGGACAGTCAAATGTATCCTGGATAAGGCAGCACCATGATTTGATAGAAACTCATTCTTAAAAGAAGGAAGCAAGTATGTTCCATCAATAACAAGGTTTCTGCCAAAGGCAGGCTGATACCTTTGCCTCTAATGACAGAAAGGCAGAAAAAGGAGTCATATTTCTGTTTGGCCATGCTAAAAGCTTATGAAAAGATATTTAAGAAGATATGTAGGAGAGGAAGCAGTTTAAGGACAGATATTTAAATCATCAGTAAAAGGGAAAGAAAACAGCCAGGAAAAATGAAAGAATGACCAGACAGGAGGCAGAAAACCATAAATTAACATTACTGCACTTACATCTCTGAAAATACACTTCGTAATCAGCAATAATACAATCACAATCATTTATAGACTTGAACTGAAATTTGACAGTAAAATCCCATCACTGATTGTCCATTGCAATGCCATAAAAAGACATCAAGTCATTTGTGCCTTGCTGTAACAACAAACAATTAAACATACCTGGATGAAAGAGATTCCCCAATGAAGACTTCATTGAGTGCTCTCACTGGTAAAAGATGTGGACCAGAAATATCAGATCCTGCAGATAGAAAATATAATGATTTTGACTCATGGATTTGAAAGACAAGTTTTCAAAAACCATTCACAATTCATTGGAGGACAGATTCTGCTGCCTGGGTTTGTTTTCTAGACGTAATGCTCCATTTTCTTTGAAAACTCATTTTTTCACTGATTTATTCTATAGCCAGTCACTGTCCTTTACTGGAGACAATAAATATTGAAACCAAGGTCAGCAATGACACTTAAGTTCAGACACTGCTTTCCCTGAAAAGTCATGGGCAACCAGGCAGAATGAAGCCTTCTCTTCTGTTAGTCACTCTTCCAGACAAATTAAATTCACTGGCAGTGATTTAACAGACATTTCTGATGAAGTTCAGAGAATTAAGAGTTCATACCACAAGGTAATTAAAGGGGATTAACAAATTGTTCATGTTGACAAGGACACAGGTTAGGCACAGAACCATGCATCTTCAACCCATCATAAAGAGCTGAAGGTGTTCAAGAATTATCTACAGACAGATTCTCACTTCTAATGTCTTATTTGCTTGCTGGTAGTCCAAGACCAGCTTTTACAACTCTCAATTAACCTAACTTAAAAGTTAGCCTGTGTACACAAACACACACACACGCTCAAATAATTACAGAAACTCTAAGAGACAGCATTTTAAAAAAGATCAGGTATTTTGATAGCAGATATTTCAAATACCAAAGCTTTTACAAATCCTTATCTTCTATTCCAAGTTATCATAGCATATCTGTCAAGATTATATTCTTGACAGATTTTAACCTACTTTGATCCTGGAATCTTTCATTTATGTGAGCCCTGCTGTGTTGCTCTTGGCTTAGCTGTTGTTCATGCAAATCCACGGGGGTTGTGTTAATTCCAGTTCCTTCAAGGTACAGTCGGATTCTTTGCCGCCACTGCCACCTAAGAGAGGAGAAAGAAGTCAGTATGAAATATTCATTACCAAATTAGATAGGATCTGAGAGTCTTCACTCTCAAAGCAGAACATCTTAAGATTAGAAGCTAAATATATTCAAAGTCATATTTCAAGTTTTATAGCTTCCACTGTATCTTCTAAATTTAGAAAGTTAATACTACTTAATTGTAAATTCTTTGTATTTACCACTTTGCTACCTAATATTTTTTGCGTGTGTAAAAAAAGAGGACACCAAAAGTAGTCCACAAAAATTGTATGTAACAAAGTCTCCTTTTTAGGCATTTGATTCTAATATGCGAACAAATGACTGATACAGTGCTTTTGAGAATAAAGAGCTCTCAAGAATTTATAAAGAAATACTTGCTGTATTTTTAACATCTTTTGTTTGTATTTATACATGTCCAGAAAAGCAGCTCTATGCATCCCTTTATATATAAAGCCCCAAGTATCCTCTCATTTTAACAATCCCTCCTGGCCTAGGAATTTACGGTGCTTAAGAGGAATTCATTTGAAGCAAGAGAAGGATACAAAAGCCATGTTACAACATTCAGGTTTTCTATTTTTCCCTAGAGATACCAATTCCTTTTTCCTCTTACAATCTAAGATATTTCATAAAACCAAATAGCAATAGTTTTGACTAAGAAAGCAAATCACAAGAGAGTGCTATGAGCACATTTTTTCCTTGTTCATACTGTTGATATCCTGGTGACAGTAATCAGTTTCTCCTGAAATTACAAGAAACTTATGCTTTATATGACTACTTTGCTAGTTTTTCCTCTGTCATCTTTATAGAGCCTCATTTACACATCCTATCTGCCCTTTAAATTCCAAGTATGATTTTAGGTAGTCATGCAGAAAGCATGCAGTGAGTATCACTACAGTAGCCTCCTTACAAAGCTTATGGCTAGACCACATCACATCCACTACAAAATTAGAAAATGGGACTGTATCTTTATTACACCCCTATTCTGAGACCCTGCTACACCACTGATCACCAAGGAAAGAAATAAGGGTAATCTGATATACTTTGTCCTTTACAAACCAATAATGTTGGTTGTCTCATGGATTACAAGGTCTATGTTAAGGAGAAAAAACAATTGCCCTTTTCCAGTTTCTGGCAGCTCACCATCCACTACAACTCCAAGACATCAGAAGCCCTTTCAGACAAGGATTCAGTTACCCAACTATTTCAAAGTTTGCTTAGGGCTAAACAAATCTAAAACTCTCAAATGAAATACCTGCTCACGTCCTTGCTTAAGAATAAAGTTCCTATTATTTCAGAAAAATAATTAGGGAAATCCTTTCTGTTTCACTGTCTTGAGGTTTCAGCTCTATGATGAGCGGTAACAGGAGTACCAGCAACAAAAATATAACTTTGTTTCCAACAAAACATCAAAATTGCCAAATGTCAAGGGAGGTTATCTGAATAAGCACTATGAGTTTTACTTAAGCAAATTAGAATGATGGAGACTAAAAAGCTTCTATTTTCTAAATCTTAGAAAATGTGACCTGAAAGTACCTGTTCCTTTAGCAACACATATTGGAACTCCTTCAGCTATTTATCCTGGCAACTGTATTTCAGAACTTTTCTATGACACAAATACAGTTACACCTCAAGTTACAAATTTAAAATGCCAGAAGTAAAAACAAAAATCAATTGCTAAATACTTTCACATGAGTGACTGATTTCTCTTTGATGGTTTATCATCATAAAAATATTCTGGAAAGTTATTATCCTACAGAACAATGTCTCTTCTTAAGTAATTATTAAAAACTCTTCCCTAGTCTGTCCTTTAAAATTCAGCTTGTATCTTTTTAAATCAAGTGAGATTGTTCCATTTTAAGAATATCTAGTACTGAAAACATCAAGCTATATTCAACACGAAGGAAAGTTTTGCTTCACACTAATCTGTTAACAAAATTTAAGCTACTTTCTCTCAATCACCAAAAGCCCAGATGCAACACACTGGCCATTTCCTAACTGTATGTGTTTCATTAGCTTCTATTCTTATGGCCATCACTGTACTACATGTTTTTGAGTCCTAAAATACATAAACCAATATACCCCTTACAAGAAGGCAGTTCCTCATTTATGAATTTGCTAAGTCAGAAGTGAAAATCAATTATTGCAGGTCATACCAGAAGACTTTTTGTTGGAACTGGCAGTCAATTTTATAATTCATATTCCAGTCTCACTCTTGACCACTAACTCATTTTTCAGCATTGTAAATATCTACACAGAATTCACAACTTGAGCCATTAAGATCTGACTAAGCTTCACCTGGTCCTTAGGATTTGCACATGATTAGGTGTTTTCCAATCCCTCTATGTTTTTGAAAACCAAAGATCAGTGAATCCTACCTGAACTCACCACGATAAAGCTTCTGTAGTGCTTCAGGAAATGAATGTGTGTATCTCACAGGCAAGCACAGGTGACCTTCTGATCTGGTAGCAAAAATTGACAATGAAAATGACAGTATTACTGTTCAGATTTGGTACCTTTGAAAAACAAAACAAAACAAATCTCCCCATGTGTTACACCTAGTAAAGCTACACTTTTTAGACCCTTAAGAATCTCTACTATTCCTGCACAGCAGCACATCAGCAACAATAGCATATCAGCTATATCAGCTCCAAGCTCTCAGCTCCTGGAGTCTGTGTGCCTGAGACAGGGTATTTCTCCCACATTTCCCCCAAAAACTGTCTGTTCAGCTAATACTTCTGCAGGAATATATAAGCCCTAATTTAGTTCCTTTCACCATTCTAGGCAAGCAGTTTAAGCTTAATAAACCTGGCAGGTGAGAAAAAAACTTCCTCCATTTACACACAGGTTAGCAACATGAACAGCTAAGCTACACACATAAGATCAAAAGAATCTCATGTCAAAACCAGACAGTAAACACTGCTTCCTTCCATGAGTAATATGTGACAATTTGAAGGCACTTGTTATTTGAACCCTGCTAGTCAGGCTTGATAATGCGGAATAGCTACTCAGAGCATTTGAAAAGTTTTGGAAGAGAAGAAAGATATGAAAGGAATTAAACCTTTTGATCACCACTTCATGAACTAGGAATAAATCAACTGTCAATATCAAAAGCAGAAATCTAAATCTAGACTTCTCACCAGGCAGAGCCTTGGTGAATTCTGAGTTTCACTTGCCATCCAGTTGAAGGTTATACCAACCAGACTACTAACACACTGCATCCACTGAGCTGTAAGATTGACATGGGCAAGTGGCTGCAGCTTGCGCAGAGTTTATAATAGGACAACTAAGTGCCAACAATTGGCTCAGGAGACTGTGTTTTCTGAGATATGTCATGGTTTACATGAAGAAATCACAGCAAACTTCTTCATCTGAGGTTCACTTTCTTCACAAAGAAATTAAGTTTCTGTGTTCAGGCACCACACAGCTGCTTTTATGAAGTCCTTCTTCCTGTCTAAGTTCTATACTGCCATCCCTAGGCTCAAATTTCTGGTTAGTAATACAAATTAACTAGCTGCAAGTGCTACTACACTGGCATGTGAGAACACTTGTGGCAATGTAACACACTCCTGCTTATCCAATACTAATGTCCTCTCAGATGAGACAGGATAACTGCCTGTGGAAACTTTTCCAAAAAAACAACACATTTTCCTTGGTATCTACAACCCACCAAAACAGATATTTATGCTGTCAAATGTTACAGGTGTGTCTCATGTACCATGAAAACAGATGCACAGTGTGCCTAATATAAAATAAAGCATTGCTTTCCCAAGTATGTTTTTACCTTTCAGGATCAGTGTTTACTCCGATGACTGGTTTAAATTTATCGAAGACCTTACTGGCTGCCAACAACATTGTACCATCACCTACAGAAAAAAAAGATCAAAAGTTAGTTTCACTTCACATTCTAGTACCCCAAACAGACTGTACTCCAGCATTAGCATTATGTGCTTTTATATCAACAACAAACCAGGCAAGCTGGACAAAAATACAATGAGACAAAACTACTGACGCCTTTCAAATAAGAGTAGTGACAACTCATTTCAAAATGGCAAACATGACTGGAAGAAGTACAACTTATCTGACAGCTATACATGCCCAGGCAATTGAATGTGGCAGAAGCAAGCTTTAAAAGAGATTTACGAAAATTTCTGTACGTTTTTCAGCAGGTAAGAGAAATTCTTTAACAAAAGTAAATTTAGAAAGTATTGCTAAACGAAGCCACAGGAGACAGGAAACAAAACCAAATGTTGCTGTGAATCACATAAAAACAATGGCTTTAGCTTCATCCCAGTTGTCCTCCTAAAAGGAAATTTAACTGTCTTATTTGGCCCCAAATAGTCACACTTGGAAAAGAAGTCTTAGGTAAGTAGAAATATCGGAAGTAAAAATTTTTACATGTACTGGTTTCTCCAGATATTGGTATTTTTTCCTGTCTGTTAAACAGAAAGACAACTATAACCTCATTCAGTCTTTGCACAAAGACATAAGCTCTGAACAACACAAAGACACAAGCTCTGAAAACCTCAGATGTTGTATCACTTCCCAGCTGCTTGTCTCAACCATGAAAAATTTTGCCACAGACACTTTAGAGAAGTTGTTTGAAATCTTGTACAAGAGTGTATTAGGGTGCTTCAGGAATATACACATAAACCTTTCTACCCATTCTTCATGGTGATCAGCACCTAAGGGCAAACTGGACTAGTGGGAAGAGAGAAAGCTGTGGTCAAGCCTATTTGCCACAGATGAGTGAACACTACGTCAGAGCCCAGCAACACAATGCTGTATTTGCAGCATATCCCAAAAAATAACACTGAATGAATTGCTGCAATCAGTATTAAAAATAAACAATCAGGTTAGTTGCTCTGTTGGTTCATCTGAAAAACACTTATCAGTGGCACAAGATGCTCAGAAGCTGCAGACTTTTACCTGTACCATCCAACTTGATACGCCAGTCACTGGATTAAGTGTGAAAGCAAGAAAGACAGTTTGAGCAAGGGGACCATGAGGTAGTATGTTAGTCTACACCTCACATCCCATAAAACAATGAGTAGGTTTTAGGGCTACATAAAATCACATGACATCAAGCATTTTATCCTCTTTAGCTGAAAACTATAGTAAGTTCCACAGTTTATACTGTTTTACACATGACAAACTTTTCTAGTGGCCACGCACTGGGATTCACTTTCATGGGCTACAATTTTAGATACTAGAGGTAGGCAAGATAGTCACAGCCACTGCATTTTGTCAGATTTTCTGACAATTAGATTACCAATTTGTTTTCAGAATGTGCATATTTACAGTTGCTTCAAACACTGCAAAATATTTTTCAGAAACATATCTATGAAAACATACTTAAACAAGTACTTCACTTCCATAAGGTCATACCTCCTGCTGATATAATAGCATCTGCCCACCGAACTGTCTCTTCATTATATTCTCGACGCTTAACAAGACGAACTTCTATCCTCTCGTTCCTGTAAAGTTCAGAGAAAGTCTGATTTCTGTCCTGTATTGCTCCTTGTCACAGCCTTCCAAAAAGTTGTCATGCAGCTAAGAAGTAATTACAGGCATATTTGGCTTAAAAACACTTGACACACAAATCCTGTACTACCTTCTCGTTTATTTTCAAGACGATAATAGAACATGTTAGTCAACTGAACTGAGCCAGTTCACATGATGATTTTTTCAGGAATGACTACTCATCTGCACCCCTCTCTTTTTAGTACTCCTATTTTATTAGCACTTTTAACATGAGGCTTGCTTTTGTTTCACACAATCCACTGATATTTGCACTCTGTCAGAAATCTTCACCATCCATACGTTCTTACCGTAAGCTGTCTACAACATGCTCCACGTTTTTTGTATGAATGCGATGCCGTTCCAGCAGACCAGCATAGTTAGATCCCTTCAAGGCAAGCTGTAAGACACAAATGGTTTTTGTAGAAGTTAATCACTACAGTAAATGCTCTTGAGCAATGCAAATAGAAGCTATAAAAAAGCATGTATTTTCTTTTCAGCAGAGGGGTTTTTATAAGCATTCCATTAATTACATCTCTATACACACAGCAGTCAGCTTATACTGACTAGCTCATTAAGTTCATTAAATGAATAACATGGCCACAGTCAAGAATCACAAACAACACAAATAAGCAAACACACTACATTGACTTCCATGCAACTTCAGATACTTTGCTCCTCCTGAATCTGCCAACTGATTTAAACTCTACATGAATCCATATAGTTACACTAACTATACTTCTGTCGTGTGCTAAAGCACCCAGTTAGCTCAAAATTCTGCTGTAGAGAAGACAGACAACAGAAAGAGCAAAAGGAATGGAAATTAAAAAAACAGCGCCTGAAATACCTACAGCATTACTCTTCAAATTGTATTTGAGTTAAAATGGAAGACTGCCAAGTGCTGACAAAGGTAGCATTTTCTCTGCATCAAAAAAAGCTTAAGGACAATCTACCTTTGATACAGTTCCCTGGATTATACACCACATTTTTCAAACAAGTTGATAACAATAACAAGACAAACTGTGCAGGTGCATTCTAGTCTCATCCTTCCTGGAAACTGGAGAATTTGAATACTTAATCTCACCACACTCTTCGGACCACGGAAACATTTTGCTGTTTATATACATACACTCATGAGCAGGCAGGTGAGATTACTGACTTGTTGAAAATTAGTTTTGCAACAAGTTTTTGCATGAATAATTCAGTCACCATTTACTCTTTATCTTATTTAGCAAGGGGGGCCCTCATCTGGGACCGATACTGCCAAATATGTCTGTGCATGGAGATAAAGAAAGTGAAAGAAAGAGGGTGCAAAGGATGTTAAGCAAAAGGAGTCTATAAATACATTCATAGTGAAAGTGATCCTGCTTTGAGCAGCAGGCTGCTGATTCTCCTTCTAGCCTGAATTAGTCTACAATTATACTGCCACTGCTTCCTTTTCCCTGAACAGTTAAAACCAATTTATCAGTAGAGAAACAGAACTTCTCCTAGAGTTTGTGTAGAGGAATTAATCTGTGCCAGAAGCTCTAAACAGGCACTTCCAGCAATTTATTCAAGTGCCTTTATTCAAAGTTTTATACCATTCCAACAGAAAATGGTGCCAGACGCCTTGTCTAATCCCACTTCCATAGACTTCTCAACTCCAGAGAGAAGGGGAGAGGACTGTCAGAATATGACAACTGAAGTCAACCACAATCCAATACCCAGGAACTGAAATTTTTATTCATCTGACACTCGTTCATGTCAAGAAATCCAACCACGAGCTAAGCCTTTAAGATAGACTCAGCACCAAAGAAGTTACAGAAAAGAATGTAACCAGCTGCTCTGGAACTGCACTGCTGTTCCACTCAGTGTGTTTACAACTGGCAATTAACTTGCAGGAACAAAATCTTCAGATGGTCTTATAGCTGGCATCAGGAAACCACTTTCAACAGAGACTCACAGGCTGCCTGGATGCATCAACAGCACTAAAGGAAGACAGTGGGAGTAGCTGCCTGCCAGCTATGCAACATCCAGATAAATACTGCAGGTTATTTTTTCAAAGCTTGCTCCCATTGGTTTACTGGAATACAGGGTGTTATGTTCCATTAATTGCCTCACACACTTAAACCCTTTGTTTCTACTCCTGAGCTACAAAGCCTGTGCCACCCTGGACACGTCTTGGTCCTGCAGAGTCCATGGTGCTGCACTGGGAACTTAAATGGTGCCCTGTGGGCTCTGGGGAGGGAAAGAGTACACAAGGGTATGCTAGCTACAGCACTGCCCACTGCTGGGTCTGCTGTCAGCCTCTCATGATCCACCTGGAGGGGAAAGGAAAAGGCAGCAGGGAAAAAAGGATGTATTTGCCTCCCACAGACATCTGCCACTGAGCACCATAGGTCTAACTTGCTAGAAGAACTTTCAATTGCATGTTCAAAGCACAAACTGATCTTGTCTTACCACAAGAACAAGAAATCCACAAACAATTTCCAAAAAACCCCATTACTAAAATCAGGGCTCCTCTAGAAGTATCTGCTGCAAATGAAACAAGCACCTGACAAGCACATTGCTGTGGCAGCACACTTTTTTCAGGCTGCTGTTAGTTCCACACAAAACAGAAACCACAAACTCCATCTTGCAATTTTATGTACCTCTTTTATTTGGCTAATTTGTCAGCGTGCTATCTTTCAGCTTGGTGGAAGAGAGCTTTTATCTCAGAACAGTAGCAGTGTAATAATTCTCTGTGTGATCATTTACAGATTTCTGAGCCACCAACATCAGTAGTAAGCCTACCGCTAACATTTCCCTGGTATCATCAGGAAAGAGAGGTATGAGTAGTGCCATTGCTATGGAACAGAGTCTGTTCTGTAACTTACATTTGCCATTTGCCAGATGAGTAAAATTATTTCGTCAACAGCTTCAGAAAGCAGAAGAGGTTGCTCAACAAATCAAAAAACTATCAGTATTCTGACAACTGGATGAACCATTTCAGCAGCACTGTAGAACAGGCACTGAATATGTAGATCTCCTCTTTGCATTTAGCTCTAGAACACGTAGGCAAGCATTACTAAGCAACAAGAAAAATGAGAAGTTACGGCCTTGAGTTTAAATGGCTGTGCTACATCTGTGGAGTTAATCAATTGTCCTGATTTGCAAAAGGCTACAGAAATTAAGAAGTTCTGTTCACCTCCAGTCTCATCTCATTGTGTTCAGAGATTAGTAACTTGCAAGTTCATTATCTAAGAACTCACAAAGGGGAAGCCTGACTGAGCCTAACCACAGACAAGTATATCCAACAGGAATGCTAATCATCAGCTTCTCTCACACTACTACTCCAAAGAACTGGAGAAGTGCCTACAATTCTTGTGGTCAGAGGCCACAGAATCACAGAGTGGCTGAGATAGAATGGACCTCTGGAAGTCCTCTGGTCAAACCCCAAGCTCAAGGAGGGCCACCTGAAGCCACCTGTCCAGATCCAGATGGCTTCAGATCTTCACAGATGGAGCCTCTACCACATCTCTGGGCAAACTGTGCCAGTGTACAGCCACCCACACCGTGAGAAGGTGTCTCCCAACATTCAGACGTACCTGTATTTCATTGCCTCTGCTCATGCCTCATATCCAGCACCTGAGTCCACACTAAAACTATGATAAATGCTGCTGATGGAAAGAGGTTTGCACTTAGGGTAAAGTGCAAGACCAAACTGAGACCACCACCTGCTTTTTACTTTAAAAGAGCTGAAGGAAAACATCAGGCAGTCCAGTTGCTGTGTGCATTATCACCTCCTTAAAGAGCCTTGAAGGAACTTGGGATCTACAGACAACACAAGAACTGCCTGGCGCCTGAGCCAAATCATCAAGCAGCCCCCCAAACCTATGCCATGCTGGTGTTTCATCAACTGACTCCTGAAAAAGGAACAGAGGTATTAGATTCTGCAGCTTTCAAGCTCTTTCTCCTTAGGAGGAAGCTCTGATTTACAATTAGGCCTGTTAATCTGACCTCAATACTACACAAAATGAAATTCATGAATATATATACAAGAGCTATTCTAGCAAGAAGTGTATCAGAATAAGGAAAGAAAGACAAATTGGACAAAAATACGTTCAGGCACAACTTCAGTAGTACTCTTAAACCTCACAGCAGAAATGCAATGCAAAGCAGGCTTCCAGAAGAGCTTGTAGTGGAAAACACACTCAGGGAAACAGAACATTTCCTGTGAATGGAGCTATTTTTCCTCAGACTTAAGGAGAAAAGGTCTAAATCAAGTATCTAAGAATAGCTGTTCCTGAATATTCTGGCCAGATCCTTCTTTAAAAAAAGGATAAATTTTTACAAAGTTCCTCTAATAGTTACTTAGGGAAGCAACTTTTGTCTGACTGCCTCCCTTCTGTGGTCTTAGCCTGCACCTCTAAGCAAGTCCCACCTCACTTGGTGTAAACTGTGGGTCTGCTGGCCTCTAGTAATGTTTGCCCTGCAAGAACAATGCTGCACAACAAGGACATGGCTTCTAGACACAAATACAGAAGCCAGCACAAAGCCCAGGAACATCAGAATACCCACTGTTGTCTACATATATGGATTATGACCCTTGATTTAAAAAATGGCAAAAGAAAAGCTCTAGCTGAGTCCTACTGGCATGGTTAACCTAAGCATTAGGATAAAAGAGTATGTTATCTCAATACAGTAACAAGGATCTTGTCTGCAGTGAATTTGTCAACTGAGCATCTTGTGCATCTCATCCTAATAGAATCACAGAGTGATTTGGGTTGGAAGGGACCTTAAAGACCATCTAGCTCCAGCCACCCTGTTCTGAGCAGGAACACCTTCCGCTAGACCAGGTTGCTTAGAGTTCCATCCAGTCTGGACTTGGACACTTTGAGGCATGGCGCATTCACAAGTTCTCTGGGCAACCTGTGCTAGAGCCTCACCACCTTCACAGTGAATTTCTTCCTAACAGCTCAGCTGTATCTCCTGTCTTTCAGTTTAAAGCCATTCCCTTCATCCTGTCAATACACTCACTGACATAAGGTCCCTCTTCAGCTTTCCTGTGGAGCCCCTTCGGGTACTACAAGGTGCTGTAAGCTCTCCTCAGAGCTTTCTATTCTCCAGGCTTAACAGCTCAAACTGTCTTGTCCTCACAAGAGAGGTGCTCCGGCCTCATGATCATCTTTGTGGCACTCCCCTGGACTTGTCCAGTAAGATTAAATGGAACTTTTCAGATGTACTTTGGCCTTATGTGAGTGCATATATATCCTCATTACTAGGCTTATCCTTAATTTACAGCACTAACCTTCATGCAGCCTTAAACTGCACCAGGGTGGAGTTAATATCTCGGTGTACCAATCACCTGTTTTACGACTGTTGTTCGTTCAGGAGTTAACCTAAATGTCTGACTAGAAAGAAGAAAAGAAAAGAAAAAAACCTAACAACAAAAAGCATAGATCTAGAAACAATTACTCTCTCAAATTTCCACAATGAACTTGCCCACACATGCACTTCAGCTGGAAAACAAGAACAGATCACTGCTTCACAATCTACCTAATTTTCACAGAAAGAACCACCAAACAATACAAATGGATTTAGAGAGCAAGAGCTGAATAGAAAAAAATTGAATTTAAACCTAAAGACAAAAATACAATGAGCACTAACACAACAATCTGTTTCTAAGCAGAGTACAGCTCTCTAAGCCCATATTTTCAGAAACTGTCTTTTGAGATTTAACCACATGTCCCAAGTATAGCCAAGTTAGAGGTCAGTTTCATTCTGCTCTAAAAGAAACAAGATTTTGACAGGCTTACGGAAAAAATATTTTTCTCAATAAATTAAGTTTTGAACTAGAAACAGCTTTGAATATAGGACATATTTCAAGCCATACACTTCTCTTAGCTTTCCTGACAAAATTTGACTTTCATGCAAAACTCCCTTAAATATGAAAGACTGTCAATCTACAGGCAAATAATTATATTATGGTGTTAACTAGTTAAGATAAAGCTTGATATGTCATGCTAAGAACAAATGCAGTTTTCCTCACAGGTCAGACACACCCTAAACTTTCAGATTTCTTGGGAGCTCTAATGACTTACTAAGCTTCTCTATTTCAAAACGTAAAAATACACAGGATTAAAGCATTGTTCAGCTTCTCAATCTTAAGATAATAAAACACCACCAACAAAATAGATAAACAAACTAGCAGCTAGCCATAGCAGAACTCGCCCAATAGAAACCTGTACACTGGAGACACATTTCAAGCATCCACAGAAAACGGTCTGCTAGGGCAGGCACAGCAAGCCTGAACCACAGCTCTGAATGGTTAGTTTTTACCAGCCATTGGCTGGAACTGATGGGGAAGCTGAATTTGGTGGCTGTACACAACAGCTACCCAGCTTTGGACATGACACTAACTTTCACAGTAAGCGCGGGACAGCCTCCTGCCCTCAATTTACAGCAGAAAAACACATATAATTTGTGAGCTTCAGCTGCTGTATTCGCACCAGTGACAGCAAGCTTGCTGACAACACCAAGATGTATGGTGCAGCTGATATGCTGGAGATTGGAGGTGTCATCCATGGGACCCTGACAGACTTGAGAGGTGGGTCTGTATAAACCTCATAAAATTCAACAAGGCCAAATGCAAGGTGCTGCACCTGGGCTGGGGCAGTATCAATAGTGGCTGTGATATGAAGGGATTGAGAGTAGCCACGGAGAAGGACTGGAAAGTGCTGGTGAATGAACAGCTGGGCATGGCTCAGCAATGTGAACTCACAGCCCAGAAAGATACCCCAGGCTGCATCCAGAGCACCGTGGGCAGCAGGGCAGGGAGGGGATTCGTCCCCTCTTCTCTGCTGAGACCCACCTGGAGCTCTGCATCCAGCCCTGAGGTCCCAGCACAGGAAGAGCATGGACCTGTTGGACAGAGCACGGACATGTTGGAATGAGTCCAGAGGAAAGACACAAAGATGACCAGAGGGCTGGTGAAGACAGGCTGAGAGAGATCTTTAATATCCCTCCTTTCACAGAAGTTGCCTGACTTCTTAAAAGGGGAAGTGTGGTCTGATTGTTCCTGCACTAGAAATAGTAAGTGCATCACCTGATCTTATATAAATATAGATATCTATATAGATAGCTATAGATAAAGACTCAAGACAGTAGGGCAACCATATTTTTTTAAAAAAATCTAGACAAACAGGTATTTATTGAAAAATTCCAGGCTTATTGAATAATATTGTTTGGTAAGTGACTGGCTTAATGTGGCATGTTGGTTCTGACTGGCTGGATGCCAGGTGCCCACCAAAGCTGCTCCTATCACACTCGTCCTCAACGAGACAGGGAAGAGAAAATATAAGGAAAAGCTCACAAGTTGAGATAAAGACAGGGAGAGTTTATTCACCCACTACCACCACAGACTGAACAGACTCAGCTTGGGGAAATGAACAGAATTTATTATGAATCAAAACCAGGGCAGGACGAGAAGTAAAACAAATCCTAAAAACACCTTCCCTCCATCCCTCCGTTTGCCCCAGCTCTCCCTCCTCCCCCTCAGTGGAACAGGGACATGGGCATGGGGGATAGAGTCAGTTCATCTCAAGTTGTTTCTGACACTGCTCAAGCAGAAGAGCCCTTTCCCCTGCTCCAGCCTGAGGGCTGTTCCATGGGAGATAATTTTTTTCAAAAACTTCTCCAGGTCTTTTCCATGGGCTGCCGTTCTCCACAAACTACTCCAGTTTGGGTCCCCTCCACAGAGTGCAGTCCCTCAGGAAGGGGCTCCTCCACTGTGGGCCCCTGGTGGGGTCACAGGTCCTGCCACCAAACCTGCTCCAGGGTGGGCTCTCTCTCCACGGGCCACAGGTCCTGCCAGGAGCCTGCTCCAGCACAGGCTTCCCATGGGATCACAGCCTCCTTTGGGCATCCCCCTGCTCTGGTGTGGGCTCCTGCAGGGGCTGCAGGTGGATCTCTGCTTCCCCATGGACCTCCAGGGGCTGCAGGGCCACAGCTGCCTCACCATGGGCTGCACCTCAGGCTGCAGGGGAATCTCTGCTCTGGCAGCTGGAGCAGCTCCTGCCCCTCCTTCCTCACTGACCTTGTGTCTGCAGAGCTGTTCCTCTCACACATTCTCACTCCTCTCCTCTCTGAAAGCAATTGCATTCACACAGTAATTTTTTTCCCTTTTAAATATGTTACCAACCGAGATGACACTACCACCTCTAAATGGCTTGACCTGTGACAGTGAGGGCCCATCCTGGATCCATCTGGCATCAGCTGTCAGACATGGGTTAAGCTTCCGTCAGCTTCTTACAAAAGCCACACCTGTAGCCCTCCCCACTACAAAAACCTGGCCACACAAACGCAATACATTCAACCTTTTGCTAACAGAAGGGCCAGTTTCAGTTCATTATTTTTGCAGTGCCAGTGGATTTAACCCATTTTGGGACACCCAGTTCCTTCAAGGACCTGCAGTCCAGCTCATTCAGACTTGCATAAGTACTCTGAAATCCCCTCTAAAGTGAACTTTACAACCAGTCCCAGTGAGCAGCTGAAGGTCCTGAGTGAACTGAAAATGTACTGGCTTCTTAATAGCTAAAAAATCCAATCCACAAAGGCAATGCATTGTTTATAGGATGGCTTTAATAACAACTCTGTGCATTAACTAAAGCAAAAGTAGCAGAGAAACCAAGCAGGTTCCTGAAACAAACTCCTATCGAGGATCAGAAGTATCAGGGCTCAGGTTTAAGTTTTCCATAAAGCCTTGAAGATGAATGAAGATTTCCATTACAAACTACTGCTGAGTTGCAAGTCATGGTATTAAATCCAGTTCCTCCTTCCTTCCCAGTGTGGATTATAGCATATTATACAGGCTTCTAGTCACATGCTTTTAAAAGAATGTGCTAGGTTAACTAATGCAGTAAGTCAGTACTTACCACACAAGAAAGGCAAGAAGGAGTTACCTGACCAGCATAACTTGCTGTCAATTGCTCAGAATTTTCCCCAATACTGTTTCTGGCTATTTGCTGTTTCTACAAGTTTGCTGCATCTCCCCTCATACCGCAGAAGTCCAGGGGGCTAATTTAGCTAGGAATATTTTCCTCACGTTTTTGTTCAGTAATTTAGACCCCTTACTTTCATTACATAGTCAGGGCTGGCCTTCAAATACTGCTATAGACTAATGTATCTTCTGTAGAATGAGGACTGTGAAGTATAGATATTGTAGCATTTTGTATACCATTACTTCTGTAGTACCTGACTTCACTGGCAACATTATGTTCCTGAAGTTTTACAGAAATGTTGCTTTAGGGCAGGAATTTGATGCATACATGAAAAAAGTTAAAATGCCATGAACTGTTTTCTGATTGTTTATCCACCACATTAAAGCATTATTGCTATTTTAACCACATCTGAAGAATACACATAGTGGTTTGCAATTCAAAGGGTAATGCAGAGCAAATTTTTGTGTTAACTATAAACAGTGGGAACTGCTTTCTGCACTAACAGATTTCTAGAAAACCTGTACAATTCAGGCAATTCTATCATTCTCATTAATTCAGCACAACACCATCATGGCGCTGTAAATCACAACTAACGAAGTACTTAAAACCAGTATTAAAGACAGTTCCAAGAAGCAGCCTTCTTCAGCTGTATACAGCATCAGATGCTTGGTGATATAGTCCCAGAACTGTAATTTAGGTGAATTACACTGAAATGCCCTACTTTTATATCTATTTGCTACATATGACCGAGTATACTTGGATGGTGTACTAGAAAAACAAGTGTTATGGGAAAAATAATTACTACATCCCATTTAATTGTTTCCATCATTTTCCAGACCCTCCTTAGAATAAGAACAAAGGAGGGGAACTTCTTAATAAAGCAGATGCAAGTAAACTTGCTTAACGCTGATGCAATTATACCAAATTTCAAAAGTAAAGATAAGCAAATGCACACCATGGTTGTGTAACTTGAGAAGCATTTACACCCATCTCAGTTTCCAGTGGATTAGCTCAAAAATTTTATTTCTGAAAAAAAAGTGTCTTTAGCTTTATATAATCCTGGTGGAATATAACCTGTGTCTTGAATTCTGTATGCTTCAATTCACTAAACTGAGTTAGTATTCCTCCCTCTTTTCAGGATAAGGTAGAGAATAGTACAGTCCTAACAGCTTTAAAACACTTTGTGTTCTGTAAAAGAATATCTACTGAAAAAATTCGTATTACAAGGTCAGAAGAGATGGGTAGTCGGAATTCAACAGAACAATGAAAAACTTCATAGTATCACCTCATTCATTAAGTAAGTTTCTACTTAAAGATACTACCTTCAAATATACCCTGTACATCTGGATCCACAAGAGGACACAAGGTTAAATGCCCTAACACTGATTTTCAGAAAAGCAACTTTTTTTAGTTGTCTGCTAAATTATCAGATTTCATTTTAAAATGAAGTTGAACTTTGAGGTTTTCATATTGCTTTTCCTTTCTGCTGCCTTCTTTGCACTTGGGAAAATCCCAATGTTCTGAAAATATTTGAGTAGCATTTTCTAATTAAGTGCTTGAGAGGATCACAGGCATCAGTATTGAAGTGTAGTCTTCTAAACCAGAAATCTAAGAACAAAATACCTGGCTATTTTCCAAAAGGCTATCCTCAGGTGGTAGTATGAGAGTTACAAGCCTGCAATACTAGTACCAAAGAAAAGTAATTCAAAAGTTATACTAAAAGGATATCTTTCACCATTTAATGTAAAAAATAGCAAGGAATTTTTCTGTAATTAAAACAAAAAATCCATCACCTATCAAGTTACAGGTAAAACAGTATATTTCCCACAAGAGGGAATTTTCTAAGAGACATGGAAACTTTACTTTACTAGCAATAACTGGTGCTGTATACATCTAAATTAGGAGCTGGAGGGTGGGAGGGTATTGTTCTGCTACACAGACAACCCACACCCCATCCACAGCTCTGTGGGGTTACTTTGGTGCACAATATAGGAGTCCCAGCTGGAGCTCACCTATCTGCTGGGCAACACTCCTTCCTTCCTTCCTGGCCAGCCCTGCTCAGGATGCTGTTGCCACCCTATGCACCACCTGTGTGAGCCTACATCGGCCTCTTTCAGGGGAGGCAACATCCTGACAACAGGTTACCTCTTCCCTAATCAGACACCAGTTTTCAATAAAGCTGCATTAACTGCACATCACTGAGATTACCACATTTAGCAATCAATTGCAGTGGTCCGAAAGAGTCAACACTTGTTCCAAACGTCCAACTTGCTTTCCCTCCCTGCTTGAAATAAAGACACATAAACCAGCCACAACAGAATATCGACTCTATTCCACACTGAATGACTTTATTCCAATTAAGACCAAAACAAATGCAACTTTTCATATAACAAGACATTTTCAGAGGTAACTAGAATAGTATATGAAATGTGTTTGGACAGGTAAATTGTTCATCTTCCCTAAATACCTTACAGCTGTGAGAAGTCAGCAACTTATCACATCTGCACTATCAATCAAAAGAAAAGCCAGAAGAAAGGAAAATAGCTTAATCTATTACTGGGGTATTATAGTCTCTTAGTTTACATGAGTACAACAGCAGTACTTTCTCTGCATGGATTTACTGAAAGTGAAATAACATGCAGTAGCCTTCAGTATTAGTTGACTGGATCGTTCATTTTTGCAACTAGTCATATTTAGATGCTAATCCCAGTAAACCAAGTCACAAGAAATGCAAACTGCTATCACTTCTGGTAAGCAAACTGTTTGTAGGGACATGGTAGAAAAATCAGTATAACTTAGAGTTGGTAACTTCAAGTTTTAGAAATCCAATAGCCCCTTTAAATTTCATAAAGGCAAAGAAAAATATTTCTTGCATGATACGATGCATAAAATTTACTGATGTAACATTTCTTTAAAAATTGCTGGGTCATTTTGGGGTAGTTTTGTTTTGTGGTATTAGAAATCCATTTTTACAGGTCTCTAATCTCCCTTCTGAATGACTCTGAAACCCTCCCCTGTACAACAGGGTACACGTTGATTAATTACACTTTTCAGACTAGGTCAGAATTAGGTTACTAATTGTGATAGTCAGATGTGTTTATGTACAGTTATGAACAGATTTTAACAACTTATTTGTAAGCATGTAAGAGTATCTGCCACAAGATAAAACAACTGCCTTGGAGCAGGCATGCACAACATGCATGTAGAAAGGCAATGGAAGATTTCATCTTCCACACATCTACTAAACACTCCAAAGAGTGTTCAGTAGGTCTGTGGAAGTAGCCCTTGCTCTCCATCTCTCCTCCATCTGTTTTGCTCTTCTGCTGTCTGGACTGCTTCTTCACCTCTCCTATCTCTGTTTGCACAGAGAAAGAATTCTGGAATTGTGACCTTGCAACTTTGACTTTGCAACATTTCACAGTGTTTGTGTAATATGACACACTTGGTGTCCAAAAGAAAAGGCCCCAGAAGGGTTTAAGCTACAGGTGCCTCATGCCTTCATAGCTTATTAAAAATGTTAGCCAGTCACCTTCATTACAGATATTCTGCTTCTTGTAGGATGCTGTCATTTATACTGGGTATAACATAGATATGATATATGCTACAATCTGTATCGTATTTCAGTACATACTGGTGCATGCCAATGATTCATCTTCAGCCTCCCTAAACATGGGAACAAATCCCATCTCATTTGAATGTGCGCCCAAAGGCACCACCATTTCTGCATTAAGTTACTTACTGCATATTCAATCTTAATACATAAACACACTGATTGAAACAGCTACATTCAAGACTGCTCTTGTGTCTTGGTGATCAGGCAGAACTGATTAAGCCCACAATTTTTATTAATTGTGCTATACTGATACCTGAAGCTTCTAAGTATAGACATCAGTTATTTTCTAGAAACTTGTAAACATCTCTTCTGCTCACAACCAGCAGGCAACAAGCCCAGGTATGGCTACTCACATCTAAGCCTCCAACACTGCCTTGAAATTGAATTTCTTTATTCTATCTGAAAAGATAGCCAGATCTGGACATCTGAAGGCCTGTATAAGAGGATGACAGCACCGTGCTCCTCCTTTGGTGCAGGCTCCCTCACACCACAAGCCTCCTCCAGATCGCCTGAGCCCCTGCAATGTAACCCCCACCACCAACACGGCCGGGTCAGCCAGCAGCTCCAAGCACCAAAGGAGCCAAACCGCTCCTATGCTCTTTTTCTTTCACTCTTTGCCTGTATCCCAGTGTGAGGCTTTCACAGGAACTCAACTCCCACCCTGCCTTCTGTGTGGCTCTTCAACCCTACTGAGCTGCAAGCCCAAAGACAGTGTGTCTGGACTCACTTCTGAGATCAGCTGCCTTGGAGCAGCTTCCAAAGTCTCCCCAGGAGAAACAGACACAGGGAGCATGGAGTGCAGCTAACACCAGGAAGCAAAATGCATCGTGTTCCCAAGCTGCCCACAATGGCACCGCGGGGGAAGGACACTTCACAGCAATCACTCTGCTATAAAGTGATCTCTGTCCCCAGTAGAGAGGATAAGAGTCGTCTGAACCTCCACATAACATAGTCAGTGAGGCTGCCATTAACTCAGACTGAGGAAAAAGAGGTCTGAGACCAGAGTCACAGCAGAATGCATACACAGAACTTTTTACAGGTTAGCTAAAAAATTTAAGAAATGGGCAACAAGGATAACTCCTTCGCTGTCTTATTTTCTATTTCAAAAACAAAATTCTGCAAGACCTTTTCAACGTGTTCTTGCACAAATCTTTGTATTCCCGCCCATACAGCAAGGGCTTAACTCAATATTGCTACACACATAGTTAGGCAAGTTGGGCTTTGTCTACCTGGCGATATCAAGTTTTATTACTGCAATTCCTCACAAGGCAGTATTTTAAGGGGAAAGGCAGATTTTAAAGAAACACCAGTCCCAGAACAGAAATTCTAGAATTGTCACAAATACCAAGAATTACTGTGCACCAGTAAGTTTCTCCAAAAGGACAAACTCTAAGGCTTTTCTGCAACTATTACAATCACCCACTGAGTTCACAGTTACTTTTTAAAAAACGCATATTCAGAGTGATATAGTTTACCAATAATGCAAAATATGCATTCTCATGAGAAAAGAAACTGCAGCTACCACTGTTTAGTCATGAGCACCTCAAGGGATGTGTAATGCTGCTCACAGATGCTGTGTCCCCATCTTGACTGCACAGAAGCAGTCAGGGAAAGGCAACCAAACATCATTCTGCTTTTCTTGGATTTAGCTGCACACTGAGGACAACCTCTATACTCAACAAGAAGAAATGATTCCTCACAGGAAGCTAAATGAAGAGAAAAGCTTCTACAGATGAGCTGTGAGAGACCTTTTTTTTCCCTAACTACCATATGAAATGAAGTACGGGGACACCTCAGCAACAGGAACCTGTGAGAATCAACAAAGACTGACATTAAACTTGTTGAACTGTGACTACAGAGCCATACAAAACATGTAAAAAATGTATGGACAGGAATTCCATAGGAGGTAGATGACCAACTGAAGCACACAGACATTGCTGCAGATACTGCACATTTCATCCCAATTCTTTACAGATCAAGGCTATGCAGCCGTTTGTCCTTGCTACATAAGTTAAGCACACATACAAGTTTAGTCCAAACGCTGCAAACTAAAAGAGGTCTGACATACTTCCAGTTGTAAAAGACCAAAGATTAAGGTAATGGGACTTATTCGGAATAAAGATATAATAACGTGAGCTCAAGACATGGACTGCACAGGCTGCTGGCAGCCAAAGAAACTCCTGCAGGTACCACCCTTCAGCCCACCGGTAGCAGATGAACACTGGAAGGAGACAACCACAGAGTAAAGGGACAAATGGGTGAGGTCACTGAGAATGATGAAGACACAAGACACTGGGTGCACATATCTACTTTCCTTAGTATATCTTCACTAAAGGTTTACATTAATGGTTTCCTCGAGACTAAAGAAAAAGGCTTTTCTAATAACTGTGTACAAGAACGGTGGATCTGAGTGAAATTTGGCTGTCTGGATGGAGGAAAGTACGTAAGGATGGAGTGAGGATGTGAGACAAGAGAACAGAGGAAATGCGAATCAGTCCACCCTAATACAGCGAGGGGATTTTCCACAACACTGTGTTTTCCCTCAGCATGCACTTTTCTAATCTTTATACTACATACAGTAGGAAAAAGCCTGCAGTTTGCTGAGGGCTGCTAGAATCCCTCCGAGGGTAAAACCCAAACACGCTTACTACACAAATCTCTCGGCAGCCCGCAAGCGATGAATGTCCAGCGGCGTGGCTGTGCCCCTCTCCAGGCGGTGCCGCTCGGCGGCTTCATCGCGATCGGGGGCCCGGGGAGGGAGGCGGCGGGAGGGCAGAGGCGCCGGCAGCAGGGGCAGAGCGCGGGGACAGCGGCCCCGACGCCGCTCACCTCCCTGGCCACCGGCTCCGCCCCACCAAGGCCCGGAGAAGCCCTAGGGACACTCGGACATAGCGGCCCGGCGGCCCCCCTGGAGCCGAGCATCACCCCGGGAACCTCCCCGGAGCCGGGCATCACCCCAGCCATCCCTCGTCATAGCCGGGTCTCACCGCGGGTACTCTCCCACCCCTGCTGCAGCGCCGGCGGCAACGTCCTCGGTGGCCGGGACCGCCGGCCCCTCCCGCCGCTCACCAGCTGCTTAAGGTCCTCCTCTGAGAGCCCGGCGTAGCGGTACCGCTGCTGCTCGAACTCATACCGCGTCGTCTTCACCACCACCGCGACCCGCGACGGCCGGAAACCGCCCCCCGCCGCCCCCGGTCCGCACGGCGCGGCCCCCGCCGCCCCTCGCCCGGCCGCCGCCGCCGCTGAGGGGCTCAGCCCGCCGAGCGCGAGTAGGCGCCGGTGGGCGCCGCCGAGCAGTGGCAGCCGCGGCGGGGTGGGGGAAGCGGCCGTCCGCGGGCAAAGTAGCGCGGAGCGGCGAGCCGCAGCGCGGCCAGCGAGGCGGAGACGGCCGCAGGGGAAGCCCCAAGCGGAGAACATCTCCCGGGCTCTGCGCCGCTCCCCGCAGCGGGCGCGGCGCTGCCGGCGGCGGCTGCGGCCGCTCTGCGGCGGCGCCCGGCACACATGGCCCGGCCGCGCCCGCCGCCCCGCCCTCCCCGCGCGCAGCCGCCGGCCCCGCCAATAGCGAGCGGCGCCGCCGGGCACGCGCCCCCCGCGGGGGCGGGGCCGGGGAGCTCTCCCCGGCGCGTGCGCCCTCCCCGGCCAACCGGGGCACAGCGCGCGGCGAGCGCGTGCCCCACCCCGCGCCCGGGATGGGTCGGCTGCGCATGCGGGAGGGGGGGGCGCAGCCCCCCCCTCCCCCCCCCTCCACTCGCTCTCCGCCCGCCCCTGCTTGGCCCCGCCCCGGCGCCTGGTGGCGCGCGGGACGGGGCGGGCGGCACGTAGGCGGCGCGCGGCGGATGTGCTCGCGCCCGGTGCCTCGGGGCGCCGTGAGGGGCGCGGGACCGAGCACCGCCCTGAGGGGACAGTGACGGTGTCCGCAGTGCTTCCCGCTGCTCCCCTGTGCTCCCCAGTGCCCCGGGGCGCAGCGACAGTGTCCCCAGTGCTTCCCGTGTCCCACAGTGTTCCCGGTGCTGCCCTGTGTGCCAGGATTCAGCGACAATGCCACCAGTGCCCCACCAGTACTCTCAGTGTCCCCGGAGCCGGGGATACTGTTGAAGGGATAAAGAGGAAGAAATTATTTGGTCTTAGATCGTGTGTGTGGAAATCTCACGTAATCGTGTTGCTGCGCCTGGTCTCGGTCTTAGTGGCAGCTTTAGAGCACCGCAGAAAGGCAAATACGAACTGATAATAGCATATTAGCGAAACTTAAGATAGCTTCGGGGAATATACAGGAATTCTGAGACTAGGCAGTGTTCTGAGAATAAATAGTGTTCCTAAACTGTCCCGCCACCCCGCGGGACAGCGAGAGTGCCCCCATTACTGCCCTGTTGGAGCAGGGGCTGCGGGCCCGGCCCCACGCAGGCTGTGGCAATCAGCTGGGACTGCCTGGCTGGGGGCTGGCCTGCTTCCCGGGGAAACTGGGCGGGGAGGGGGGAAAACTTCCAGAAAATTATTCTGAAAGGTGGGAAAACACAGCACGTGCTGTGTTTTAGAAGGACTAAGTTCTGCATTTGGTGCGGAGAGCTGGTGAGAAACACGTAGCTTAACAGGCCTTTCTGTTATCTATGCCTGTTCTGGTCTTTGTGACATTTGCCAAAGTGTCAGGAAGGGCAGTAAGCACCTGGCTGCAGCGCTGCGAGACAGCGTCTGGCGAGTCCAGGTAGGAAAAAAAAAAAAAATCGACCCAGAGTTACTTTTTAATATCGTAAGCAAATGCTGTGGGGCTTTGCATGACTATCAATAACTGCATGCGCAGGCATCGACTGCCACAGACGGTCCTTCTGCACTGAAGGCTTCACTTAGACACGCATTTCTCATTCCTCACCTTGTTCCTGATCTTCCCTGGGGGAAGGGATTGAAGCAGCAGCTCTTGCTCGTCAATGCAGCACTCCTCTAACAGTGCTTTGCCAGGAGTCTTGGGAAACGAGCATAGCTGCAGCCATTCAGCCCTTCCCACAAGACAAAGGCTCTCTCCAGTCTTTGCTGGTGGGTTGGAGGATTTTCTGTCTACTGATTAGCTTAGCCTTGAAGGAAACTATCACAAAACAGATTACCAGGAGACCAATTGAACATAACTAATTCCCTTGCTAACCAGAAAATGCCTCATTTTGTATAACCATTAACTTTGTAGGTTGTACAAAGCAGTAGGTAATACAGCATCCTGGAGACCAAAAAGATAGAAGAGATTTTGAAAATTCATGACTCTGCTCTGAATGGTATCTATTGTATGACTTACCTGACCACTTAGCTGCTCCTCTAAGATTCTGTGCTTTGTGTATTGTCTATTTATATTGAACTGTTTTGATCTTTGAAAAACAAATCACTTTCAACCACTAAGTTTGAATATGGAACAGTATTTTATTCTGAAGTCATGCAATTAGCATGTTTATGGTCTTTTCAGTTAATTCCTACAGCAAGCTTATAAGCATAAAATATGAAGTATATACTTAAAAACATCAGATCAGTAGATGATACCTTAAAGTTCCGGAAACAATGCTGAAGCATGGGGTATGAAGTGATTAATCCATAGTTCCCAGAAGGAAGTCTCTGACAGACTAGCTCTTTGTCAGAGAATACAGATTGTCTGATACCCCATTGTGTTTGTGGAAAAGGATTTAAACTTTCTCTAATGTATAAAATAAAGCTTGCAGAATGTTACTTACAGTTTGTATTTTACTTTGTAAATAGACCTACTTAGAAAATGTTCATTAGACACTAACACCTCCCTCACTACAATTCTTGATTTGAACATACACCTGAAATGCAGCAAGAAGACACATATCTGTCAAATGACCCTTTATCTATTTTGTGTTATATTCAGTTTGTGGCATATGACATGTCTTCATGCCCCATTTTCAATGACTTTAAAACAATATACCCAGTGGATTAAGGGACAGATTCATTCATGCAAAATTAAACTAATAAATATAGGCATTTAAACCTGGTATCCTTATAGGACACAAATATTCACTAGGAGTGAATTCCCACTGTAATAACTTTTTGAACCCCTGGCTGACCACAACCAGCTTTGGTTTGGGCACAGAGTACCTAAAAATTCTTCATAGTAACAGATTCCTCAATACTGCCTGAAGTTAGAAAAATGCTTCAGAGAAATGCACATTTTAGACACCAAGGAGTTATAATACATGATGTAAATTTCAAGACACAAATCTATAGAAAACCAGGCATCCTTAGCTCCATATGCTTCAAGTTAGTGAACATTAAAAAACACCTATGTAATATGCAAAATAATCTATTCTGTGTAACAAAGTAACTGGAAAGATTTCTACATAAACAATAAATTATTCCATAAATTATTTCACTAGCTGCAAAACTGGCAATGCACAACTGTGCCAGCTGTTTTATATAAGATAATCTCCCTATGTAGCCTATTTCCACCCAAAAGAATGTATATATTGCTTGTAGTGCAGTTAAAATCTGGGACAACTATTCATTTCTACTCCTTCTTGAAGTCTTTGAATAATGCCTTCTTGTGATAGTTTAATTAATAACCAGTAGATAATTAACATCCAATTATTTGCATTGTCTAGACTTACTCTATATAAGACCCTCAGTGCTACCGGTAACAGAAAATGATTTGTGTTTAAAATGGTGATGTTTCAATGTTAGATGCATTCACAGGGGAGGAGGTGAACACACCATCACTGTAACATTTCATAAAACCAAATCCTCAGATTTTGAGGCCAGCTAACCACAGCTGTTAATTCTGATAATCCAGAGGAAAACTCCAGACTAATGCTTAGAGAACATGTCATTCATGCAACACATCAGAGTCTTAAAAGGCACACAGATGAACGCATTAGCATGTGTAGTCTGCTAATTTCTGTAGTCTGTAGGAATTTCTGATCCCAGATCCTATCCGTATGCTTGCACTTTGCTTGCAAAGTACGTACCCTCTTCACTGATTACAGAGTTGAGTCATATAATTTGTTTAAATTCCAAATTACAAAATCAAAACAGCTTAAGAAAAAACATAGTAAGTGCAGCTATTCTTATCAATGCAAATTACTGAATTTTTTGTTTACACAGAACCAATGAGAGGAGCAAGCTTTCTTGTCCACAGTTCCATTAGAACATATTTTAATTATCAGAAGTTTAGTTTTCTACTTTTCTTCCCACTCTTTGCTTATGCAAAGCAAACTACACCATCCCTCAAGTGGTCTAAGACAATTGACTTCAACATTTCAGAAGCAATTTGAATATGCTCAAACAGCTGCAGACACATTATTTTGTACTAGTAACTTTAGTGTTTGCGAAACACAAACTATTCTGATTTGAAGTCCACATTTTAGACAGAGAATTGGTGTAGAATGGGCCATGCATGCTTTTTCTAAATTTTCCTGCCAGCATTACCCCATGGTAAGGCCTCTAAACCCATCTAAGGGAAATGAGGATGCTCTTTCCCTCCCTGTCCATGTCATACTGGCTGTCACTAGTGGTGAAAGCAAATGTGCTAGAAGTTTTTCCTGTATTTATTCATTCAATAGAGACATTACCTAACTCTTAACTTCACACAGTCTGCCAAAACTGTTTCAGAGGTCACTAGAGCATGACATAAAAACCTGAGGGACAAGATCTCTGAGGAGATACAAACACCTCCAGAATGTAAAGCAGGATTCAGTCTATCCCACCCAAGTAGATTTTGCTAGAAATTCATAATCTTAGTAGAAAATATCTGGGTATATATCATTATTATTAGGAACTGTTAGTTTTCCCTCCTTGGGAAAATTACTAGTGCATGAAAACGTAAGATCTTCTAGCTCTACATCCCTTATATATATAAATTTGTCACTGGGGTTTGTCATAAATAAATAAAAATTCATCTAAAAAAAAATTAATGGTGTCTAGTTTCATACAAGTTTGGGTCACATCTCTACACCTCTCTTCAGGCCACAAGGACCCATCCTTCCATGGGCTGTTTCTCCTCCCTCCCAGAAAGTGCTGCAGCTTGTACAGAAGAATAAATACACCACTCAGCCCTACCAGCATCACAGAAATGACCAAGCTTACCCTGAAACTTTTTCCTCAAAGGACGCTTTTCTCTGATTTCTTTCATTCAGCAACTGCCAATTTTCATGCAGAACTTAAACTGCCTTAGAGCATTCTAGCTCCTGTCCAATTTTTTAAAACTGAACTCAATGTGGGTCTGAGAGATGGGTGGATGGAGCGTACAACCGCTTACATCCCGTTTCCTTAGGAAAGCGGGCTTGAGATTCTGCAGCGTGGAACCGTAGAAGCTGTAACTGGGACACGAAGTAAGACTACAAGTTACACAGAAATTTAAGTGGTAAGAAAATTGTTTATTATTGAGGCATAGAAATTGCTCTCCAAGTGTCATAACATGACAAACTACATTTTTAAAACCAAGTTAATGTGTTACATAATGTATACCATCAGTCTTGAGGAACAGTGAGTTTTAGTGCAGTGAAACTAAAGAGAACACATAATTAGGTTCTTAAGAGGAAAAATTTTTCCTCTATTACCAAAGTATCCAATCTCTTTAAAATAAACATCTCTTTTCCTCCTTAGCTTTTAGGAGATGAAGCTTCGTGTTTGAGTGTGTGTGCACATGAGTGTGTGTGTTTATATGTATACTTGTGTATCCATGTAATGATCTTGGGAAGAGGCAGATCAAAAGAGTGTTTATTTATAAACCTTGTTCTGTATGCTGTGGGAGCAAATTACAAAGTGTAAGTCCTGTGTCTGAAAAAGTTCTGTTGTCCCTACCCTGGAAACCTCCCTCATTTGCCAAGGATTTTACAGCTGCTGTAGAATTTAGAGGGGTATCATGACACTCAGGTGCTTAAATCCTTTTTCACAGAAAGCTCTGATTATCAGGACAGACTTTGAAATCAAACTCTGCATTCAGTGCATAGCCAGCTGAACTCCAGGGCAAACTTATCACCATGACCTGTTGCTAAATACACAGGGCTGCTGTGTTTTACAACTGCCTGAGTTTTTATAACATGGAGCTTTGTCCCTGAGCATGAGTTGCAGCAATGAAATATGAAGGTCAGTGATGTAAATATTGTTGTGGTCAGGAGTGAGGCTGATAACAAAGGACACAATGTACAGCTCGTTATGGAAAGAATATTTTTGTTATTGGCAGACTGGAAAAGAGAATCCCCATGCTTCACTGTTTGACACAAGTGCTCTGCTGGGAAGCACTCCCTTTTTCTTGAAGGCAAAAATCAAGTTCCACTTAAATACACTGTCATCCAGATGCTAAATCAATGTCAGACAAATGCTAATTTTGGTGGGCCATTTAGGATTCAGCATAATCCTGATAACTATTTCAGCTTCATCTGGATGCTAATCTTGGTAGTGCACTGAGAAGTCAGGAAGAAACTAGTATTGTTCCAACTTCATACACATGTTCAGATGGGAAAACTAAATTGTAACCTGACTGTTCAGGTGTGATGCAGCTTTTTAGATTGAGAAATCATTACAATTACCTTAATTAAAAGGACTTGAGATATTTCAGAACATTGTTTCAGCTCTGAGGACGACAAACAATATACAAGACAGCAGGGAAGTGGCAGTGGAGAGACTGCAGACATATTCTATCTTTCACAGAATGAAAACAGAACATAAGTGGTGTGCCTTACTGTGCACGGGTTTCTGAATGACCCTGCAAGTCTTGATTCACAGGTATTAAGAGAGAATTGGAGTTTCTTTCCTCACAAAAACATTTAGGTAGAAGGCAGTAGTTTGTGGAATTACTTTTTTAGAGCAACTGTGTCTTGGCTACTATTGGGATTATTGTGCACATGAGAATGTGTAACATACACATATGAATGATGCTGTTAGGAATAGCTACAGCTAAGGCAGAAGTAATCTCCGATAATCTCACACATTTAAAGGATTTTTAAATGCAGATATCCTGCTGTACTGTGCACGCATTTGTTTGTGTATATCAAATGGAAAATTAATATGCACAAGTGCAGGTGCTTGTTTTGTTCAGCTAGAAAGGTGTTCATGAGCAAGCAAATAGACTTTTAAATTTCAAAGCTCATATGGCCCTTAGAACAGGCTTTTACTTCTGTGAATTCTGGTGAATTCTTTTGGTGCATACATCTGAAAGATGCAGATCATGGTTCTTTCCTTAAACAAAATTCTGCAGCCACTATACCACTCCAGATATTTTCAAAACAAACATTAAATAAAACTCCTTGTATGAAGGCTGGTTTCCATAGGCCTTGATCACGCTAAACTGCCACCCCAGGTTTTGCTTGTATGTACTTACAAACAGGATGCTGAACATTACCACACAATTTTAAATAAATGTTTTTAGTGAAGCCCAATTAAAAGCTTTCCAAATGTATCTTTTAAATAACAGATTAAAAGTAACAAATATCTGTTCACATATATTATTAGTTCATGCTCATGTGGTATTATCCATCAATATGATGAACAAGTACTTATTCCCTATAAAATTCCCTACTCTAATAATGTATCTAAATCTATTTAATTCTAAAACTGGAAGTCTTTGTAACAGTTCTTGACTATTGAAAGCCATGGTGTTATTCACAGCTCAGTGCAAAGCAGGCTGCCTGGAATCCTCAATAGTGCATCGGAAGTTCTTTCTCAATGAGTTAAACTTAATCTATCTCTAAAATTAATCTCTACTTAAAAGTCATAAAGTAATATGCATCTGATTTCCTCCCTCCAGGGGCTTATGAGTCCACTTAGACATTTTGAGAAGATGAGTTCCCAGCTGAGCTGTTGTAACCTCTGGCAGAGATCATGAGCAGACAACAGACCGCCTGCGGTTCCATCTAGAATGATCTGAAAAAGAATTTTTAAAAAAATCTTATTTGAGCATATTCATGTTTTGAAACAATCCAGCATTTCATAATACCAAAGCAGTAGGTTAAAGTTTGGATATGATCAGTTCCTGGTTTAGGTAAATAGGTAACTAGATAACACAGGATTATTCACAAATATTTGAGCATGTGAATCCTGAATGAAGCCTATGACCCTTCATGTCAATAAAGACAAGCACAAAAAACACTAAGGAATCTGATGTCTAGGCAGGGCAATGTACCTAGGATGCAAATTACCTCGCTATATGGAGGGTACATGGTCTTAAGACTTCATTACAGATGCTCAGAAAATTGTGAGAAATCCAACATACCTTCAACCAGCTTTTTGGTTATGAGAAAGTGGTTTTGGTGCATAATCTCTGTGATTTTGACTCATCTGCAGAAAGTAGCTAGAGCTGACTAATAATATCAGACACATAAATACCAGTATCACAGTATCTGCTTAAAAATTACTGCTACCATCTGGCCACCCCTAAATACTTACTAAGAGTTTTAAATCTCTTACAGGTGAAATGAAAGCTTGTGTTGGTCAGAATATTAAATCTGATTTTCCCCCTTCTCTTTCCTGATGTGGGAGCATTTAAAACCAATCACAGAGTTTCTTTTTTCTCTGCTTCACATATTGATGCCTGCTGAAAAAAATACAGAAACTCCAACAAAGAAGTTAATTCTTAACTTTTCTTTTTTCTTCAGTTTTAATCACTATCACGTGTGTGTGTGTGTGTGGGTTAGCTTTATAGTTTGAAAATCCTTAATTTATAGAAGTAAATCCTTAAATTGATAAGAATTTAAATTAAATAGACAAGAAATGCCAAACAAAGATAGCAGTTTTTCATGAGTTACTGTGGTGTTGCTGAAGAGTGGTTCCTTTAAAAACTTCGTAAGTACTTTACTTCAAAGTAGAAAGAAAACTCTTGTGACATTTTAGATCTTGATAAACTCCAGCATATGAGAGAGTCCTAAGGAAGCTGAGATGGGAAGTACATGTGTAGTGGACCGGAAAATGTCTCTAAAATAAAACATTATTCATTTCTGCAAGTGCATTTGCATTTCTGTGGTATGATACTGTCTGGCTCTCAGATCAATACACTACTGGTTTTTGGAGACCACTGGCTCTCAATACCAGTAGTCTCCAAAATCCATGCAATTCTTTGCGGACCCATATGAGATACACTCTTATGTCTTTGTCCACTGTGATTTTTCTTGTAAGGTCTATGGCTGGGTATGGAGAGACTTCTTGGGAAGTGCTAGATTCCAGAATCTTTGAATTAATTCTAAGAGCTTCTAAGATAAAATTCCAGAGAGGACACCTCAATCAAAAGAGAGGATCCCTCAATCAGGATGAAGTTAGGAGAAGATTTCAGATTGGTGAGGTCAATGCATTGAGTTATATGCATTTGAGGAAAAATGCATATAACTTTTATTTGCCTAGTAACACTGTCGTCCTTGTACCTCCCACGTACTTTACTTGTCTGACTTTGGTCAGCCAAGAAGTTTACTGTTTAGTCTAAATTCACTTCCTCAGCTCACTTTAAAGTCAGAGGGAAAAGATAAATACTTTCCAAAGAGTTATTGATCCCATCCACTCTCAAAATCTATTTAAAGATGAATTGTTCTGTTTCTCTCCACTTAGATTTACAGAGCAATTTGTTTGTAAAAATATTCAGGCTGTAACTGGTGAAATATGATCTGATAAAAATACCAGGCACAGCAAATTTTTCTTTATGGACTTTACGAAATTTATATCTCTACTTGAAAGTAAAGCAATTCAACTAGGAATTTCAAAGATATTGGAATAAATGTCTATACTGGACTCAAAAAATCATAGAAATATCTACTGCCTTATACATTGTACATATATAGCACTAGCATACTGTAGATTCAGAATTTTCTGGAAAAATGCTTACAACGAAGTCTTGCAAATATACAGAATCACTTCAACGTCCATAATTCACTTATTATGTGTATCATATGCTTTCTTCTTCAGTCTCAAGCATTTAAGACAATTATTATAAAGATGCTATAAAGATAATTATCTAATTTTTCATGTCTTTTACAGTGTCATGAAATCTACAGCATCATCTAGACAACTGTGTGAGTTCAGTTCAACAGGAAAGAAATTGCTCTATTAAGAAAATAAAACCACTTTTGGGGGGGCTGATGAGAAAAAAAAATAGAATGGAGTGAAGTAAAATGCAGGTATATTTTGTAAATTCTTGTATTTCTTGTAAAGAAACAGTCCCTGAGGACTCATGCTTCTTTACATTTGTATACTCTTAAGGAGAGGTAATCTCTGAAACTGAGTTACATCAATACAAAGAAGATGACTTATTCACAAACATCCTTCAATAAATTCCTTACAAATTCATTTCAATAAAAATGAAAGAATGAAAATTAAAAGACTAAAACAAGTGCTCTTAAAAAAACAACATCTATTCTCTTGTATCTAAGTGGACATTTCAATGCTGGTATTTAAAACTGACCTCTTCCTGTTCAAAACCCACAAGGCCTGTTATTCTTCCATTTTTGTAAATGGGAGTTCCAGGGACAGTCATGAGTCAGATTGAGTGTCTGAAGGTGGAGAGTGACTTGGATACCAGTAACAGAAATGCATTCTAACTAAAACCTTGTGGCTGTGAGAAGAGATTAAGATAAGCAGGAAATGCTAGAAGCCATTAAAAAAGCCCTCGAAAGGGATTGTTAAAACTGTTGTTACAAACTGGAATAAATGAGGGACAGATGATTAAACTGAAAGGACAAGAAAAGGACACCTCACACATTTCAGAATCTGTTTGCTGGCTGCCATCTGAATATTTGTATCAGAAGTCTCTGCAAATCAAAGTAAATATTTAACTTGTGTATCTGTGTTCCTACACTGCTTTGACATTCCCTTTCCGCCCTTTTTTTGTCTAAAGAAAGAAAGAGTTCTTATGAGGAATTCTGGGAAGGAATCAAGCTCAATCCAAAATTTCCAAGTTGTCAGAAACTGTGTGCGGGTTTGGGTCACCTTAATATAAAAAGGATATAAAGGTATTGGAGTCTATCAGGAGGAGAATAACCAAGATGGTGAAGGGCCTTAAGGGGAAGATGTATGGGGAGCAGCTGAGGTCACTTGGCTTGTTGTTCCTGGAGGAGACTGACAGGGCACCTCACTGGAGTCTTCAGCTTCCTCATGAGGGGAAGAGATGACTGATCTCTGAGGTGACCAGTGACAGGATGTGAGGGAATGGCCTGAAGTTGTGTCAGGGAAGGTTTAGGTTGGATAACAGCAAAAGGTTACTCCCCAGAGGGTGGCTGGGCACTGGAACAGCCCCCCAGGGCAGTGGTCACAGCACCAAGTCTGAGTCCAAGAAGCATTTGGACAATGCTCTCAGGCACATGGTGTGGCTCTTGGGGTGTCTTGTGCAGGGTCAGGAGTTGGACTCAGTGATCCTTAAGGGTCCCTTCCAACTCAGGATATTCTCTGATTCTATGATAAAGGGGGCGAAAAAATTGTCTCCTTAAGGAAACAGTACTTATAGCTGTTACTGTTCATTACTTGATTCTTGATGAATAATTGTTGAAATGGAAGTTTATAATATAAAGACAGTATGTTACCTAGCTGCAGAGGGAAACTAATCCTGTGAGCAACAACTCAAAGCTGCCTGATGTACTCCATCTGTTGAAAAATCACACCGAATTGGCAGCTTCTGTATCTGCTGTAGCCGTTTGACACAAGCAGTGAATTTGCTCCAGAAATGTGATTTGTCTTTTGCAAAGACAGAAGAGCTTTTAAGTCTAACATCTCTTCCTGCCTTGCTTTCTGCAAATGTAACTGCAGCCCTCTTTTGAGCTGCATTAAAAGAAGCATTAAGGCATTAATATCTTATGTCTTATTTTAGTGGCATAGGAACTTACATTTTCGTTATAGTGAAAAAAGCTGGCAAAACTGGTATGTAAATGTTGTCCTGCAAATTTCCTAATAGAGGTAGTTGTTACAGCCAATCAAGAATCATGTTTTAAATTCAGTTAACCATAACATAATAAATATCTTAGTAAACACATTGTGCTCCAGTTTTTTAGTAATACACTAGGCACTGATGTGAACTGACTCATCCTTCACTTATCCACGGTAAAATCAGTATATCAACATTTCTAGTAATTTCTACGGAAATATACTGAAAAAACGTTTAAGTAATGCTTGATAATACAAAATTTCTTCAACCTCAAGCTTTTATCAAGAGGATTCCATGGCTATAAATATGCATAGATACTTGAGCTGGCAAACCTTACATTTTAATAGTAGTAAGTCACAACGCTAAAAGGAATTATCTGAAATTTTTGTACCTGAAAAAGGGGTATCTGTATCAGATGAAAGTTTTAGTCAGCATAAAAAAATTTAAAAAAAGAGAAGTCCACTTTTCATTACTTAAAGCAAATACCCTGAAAGGATTACAGCATTTCCAGCAAAACTTCCGCTTACCAGATCCAGTGCTGCTCACTTGAGTTAGTTCTTCATCATCTTCATCATCACTATCACAGTTTAATGGCTGAAAAGCTGTTTCTGACTCTGTGTCTACTTGATGAGCATCTGGCTCTTGCCCAGCAAAGCTTCGCAAGGCCACAAGGCGATGATGGATTGCTGCATACAGGTGTTCTGTGTCTTTTGAGCTTGCCTGCAGAACATAAAGTATATAAAGTCCAAAACAATTGATAAAAATCCCTAGTTTTAAAATTTCATTTTAAAAAATAATGGAAGTCCTTTCTAATCAAAACAATAAATTTAAGATTCACGCTTAATAATTAACATCCAAATATTAATGTAGATACAAATAATGTGAAGTTTCTTTATGTAGTCTGAGCTTTATATAGAGCTGTTGATAATTTCTCTACAGTTACAAGAAACATAAGCTTAAAAATCACTTTCCCTGAGAAACAGCTCAGTTAGTATGGACTACTTGATATTCTGGATGATTCCTGAGTTTGATTCTAGAAGTAAGAAAGCACTGACATGTTAATATATACAGTCACCAGGTGGATACTGTGGGGACGGATACCAGCCTCCCCAGCGACTGTAGAAGCAGCTTTCTGCAACCCTTGCCACACCCATACAGCTCTCATATATTGTGGTTTCCTCATATATGCCTATTTTTACTGCCTAGGAGTGCCAAGACAAATTAACACAATGTAAATTATACACTCTATGAAAGCAGTGCAGCACACCTGGAAATCAGGACATTCTCACATGCAGACCAGCTGTCCAGCACAGCCATATTTAACTCAATCCCTGTTAGGAAGTGACAGACTTACAGTACTTGCATTTACAGTGCATGGTGCTTTGCTTCTGTATGATATGTGACACTTCCTGGAAATGATGGTTTCTTTTTCTTACCCAGCAAGCTGAATCCTTCCTAGAAAGATCTACTGGGGAAACTGTAAACATCCTTAAACTCATGTGGATGCTCTCACTTTCCAACTTGGGACATATGTGCTATTTATTTGCAAATAAGTCCACCACATTTCCACCTCCAATTTAGCTCTTGCTGGAGAAAACCAGGGCTCCCAAGACTATTGTCTTACACAAGGTGATATTGAAACTCTGTATGTTTCTCAACTGAGAAGTGGAGGCCCTACACTGGACAGATTTATTGAAAACACTGTGTTAAGAACTATGGCAGAAAGCTACTGCCTTTTACTTGCAAGATTGGAACTACCTGTGAAGAAATTCTCAGTGTATTGCTCCCATTGAAAAAGCCATTTCTGCATATTACTGGAGTGATATACATTCCATTGGTGGTATGTGAACCAGAGTCTGGAAATGTCTGTCTTAAGGCCACATCATATCATCACACCTGGTTTTTTTGAAATATCATTCTAATACATTCCATAATAAAAGCCATGTGACATCTCAGCTGAGCATAGTCTGATAGAGCATGAAGGCCATTTGCTAAACCTAGCCCTGCAGCAAACCTTCAGAATTCCAGAGGAAGTGAGGATTTGAGTGGAGTTGTTGTCTCCTACTTACCTGAGTTAGAAATACTTGAACAGAATGGTCCTCTTGATCTGTTGCAGTGAAGCACAGGCTCTTTCTGTTTGCTCTTTTTATAACCATTTGTTCCCAGAGTTGGGTGTTGAGAATCAGTCTCAAGCTACCTTGATTTCGCATAACTAAAATAAGAAGGTTAATATGGTAAGATATGCTGCAGCTATTTTCTCTAGCACTTGTATACAATTAATACTTTCATCAATTATTCTTTTAAATTTGGCCTAAAACCCTGATATAGTGAGATTTTTATTATTTTTTAATATCCAAATATATTAGTTTCTTTCAATATGTCTGGCACACAGAGGAAATAATCTGCTGAAACTGTGCAATACAGTACAAAAAGTGCCAGCACGGTAGAAACAACGTTCCAAACAAGTCTTGATACAGTGCTGCTGAAAAAGCAGAACCAACAAAGAGCAAAGTGTTGGATTGGTGACTGAGCGGAAGACACCATGCAGCAGGGAAGTACAGAGAACCTAACAATGTACGTGAGCCCAGCTCCTCAGTCTGTAACACAGAGAACTCTATCAGGTAAAACGATTGTCAGCAACTTGACTTAAATATAACTATCTTCTCAGATTTTTAACATTCTGAAAGGAACTCTGGCCAACAATAATACAAGTTGTTTCGTGTTTTCTGTATGGGGTATTTCATTATTTAATTCATACTTAGCCTTGACTGCAACATTCCATGCTTATTGCTGGAAGTGTCATTAAGCCTCAGGGATCCTCTGCCTCTTTCAGTCCAGGTTAAAGAAAGCTTATTAAATACAAAGAGCTTGCAGTTAATCTGAAAGAGAAATACATGATGAAAACTGCCAGCCAATGCTACTTTTATTGGCTCTAAAACTTTATGGTTGTAAAACTTTTGACATGGCTTTTAATACATCTGTATGCATGTGTACACAGGTAGATATATAGATATATAACCATTATAACTTAAAATGAAATGGTTCCTAGATCTGTGTTAAACTGTAGTTCTGTAGATCTGTACTAAAGTAGTACAATCTCATTTCCTCACTCATTACAAATATTATGCAGCCCAGGATACCAGTACTGATACTAGAAGAGTACTACTCCAAAGCGAGTAAAACTTCTGTGTTCTGCCAAGACAGAAGAATTGATAAAAAATAAAATAATGTTAAGATTTTTAAAATCATAATTGCTATTTTCTGAGAATATAAAACATATGTAATATTTTGAAGACAAAGAATAGTAAGATATGCCCTGCCAGGTTGGAAAGATAATTGCTATTAAAAAAACTATTAAAAAAAATTACTTTAACAACACATGGCTTTTTTTTCCCCAAAAATGTTTTTTCATAAACCCCATCTTTACTCAAATCACTTCCAATTCTAAGGTTTTGGTTACAGAGGGTATATTGTGTAGATGCTTATAAAATACCTCTATAGAATGACATTCTGAAATAGCAACTTACTGAAAGGGACTATAAAATGAACAAATATAATATGAAAAATAAAGTACCAACTTACAGAAAAATGGGTTAGCTGATGCATAGCTTAAAAAAAGTGAAAATTTAAAACACAAACTGAAGTTCTTTTTGGATTACTGAATCTTCAATAGATCTAGATGTTCTTTTCAACACCAAAACTACTCACTATCAAGGTTTCATGAAATACACACCTGCAATACATTGTGTTCTGCTTCTTCTCCAGTTATAACTTCAACTTTATCTAGCAGGATTTTCTTCACTGGCTTGGAACTACAAGCAGCTGCTGATTCAATTAGTGTTGCATTCTTCAACAAAGCTCTTTCTGTAGGGAAAAAAAAAGAAATTCTTTTTGTACAGGGAATATTTTGGGAATATTTTTAGGATAACAAAACTAGTACACAGGATGTGACCTCAGTAATATCTGTGGTATCTGACATTGTTTAGTGTTATTAATAAGTTTTTGGCCAAAACAATAAACAGAAAAGAAAAGGCAGAAGTACAAAACCTTTCTCACCAGAAAGGTTCATACAGAATTGAACAGGGCTGTTCATAGTTGCAGAGGTTTGTCCCAAGGGACAAACAGAAACAAGCAGAAACAAGACCTAAGTATTTAGAAGCTGATTTTCCAAATTAAATTCATCTGATATATTGTTATGCAGAGTATACATATCCCAATATTCAGAATAATAATACATATACAATGGATATTTAACAGGAACAGAGAAGGACAAGATTTGAAAGGAACAACATTGCTACAAAGCTTTGTATCTTTGCATAATCTATACACGTGTTCCAAAGGCTTTATTTTTATAATTTCTTACTTGTAAGAATGCTTACACAAATAATAGGGTCTAATATGTCTGTTAGCAAAGAGGAGTGCAAAATTTGTCAAGAAGGTTCACAATAGGGGCTTGTTGGGGATTCCCTCACGGCCTAGGTTTACGAGACTTGCTTAGTAGAAAATCTCACACCAGAGTCACAAACAAGCCCTGAAATCTGTCTGTGTAGAACTTTCAGTCCCACAATTAGGATCCAAAATAAAAAAGTAATTTTTATGAGAATTTGAAAAATGCAAGCAGTGGACAGCTTAAAATTGTAGTACAACAATGTGGTCCACAAGGCATTCATAAACGTTGCTGCATTTTTTTTCAAACAATAAATAATAATCTGCACTAAATAATAACAATCTAAAACTCTGTCCTTTCCTAAGTAATTCAAATCAAGCTTTCTGAAGTTAGTCCAGTTCACATATCATAGACCAAACTGTAGCTGCTCTCTGAATATATAATAAAGTTGAATATATAATAAAATACAGTGAAACATAATAATAAAGCTAACTGTGCTTGTTTGCTGATTGTGCTTACTTGTTTGTGGCCCAACATGAGAAGATCCTGTGGACATGGACGTTATTTCTCCTTTGTGTAAATCAGCTTCATTACACAGCTTGAGATGCTTCTCAGGATTCTAAAAAAAACATGGGGTAAATAAGAACTCCTATTTTAAAAAATGGCTATGTTACTTTATAGCAAATGGAACACTGAATCATTTAATGCATACTAGGGTGAAGATTAGCAATTTTAATAGCTTCAGAATAAAATCTAGCCCAGATGATACAATTTCAGCCTCTAGAGGAAGTAATATGATTATCATAGACTCAGTACATCATTTTCCTCCAAGAACAGTGACCTCTTTGTGTGGATCCTGGACTAGTACTTAAATCCACTGAAGAACTTAGATGTTAAGGTACTGGTTTATTTCCAGTTCAAGCCAATAGTTCCCAGAAGAGTAGTTTAAAACTCTCAGACACCACGAACTTAACCTCAGAGGACTTACAAATTTCTATCACCTTCAGTTTTGCAAATAAATTTTCTTAGGCATATCTAAATAAATGCCTGTGGCTTCTGACAATGCTTAGTGCCTCAACTCATACCTTATAAATAAATCCTGGCGAGAAGTCATGGTCCAAACCTGTGGTTGCCAAGCTTTTTATCTGGCAGATAAGCATACATTTTTCATCCTACTTCAATTGAAAACTGAATTTCTATTCCATTTTCAATGGTGCAGTCCTCAGCTTGAGAACCACTTTTTTGTCCTAGAGTCCTTCAGGACTTAGGTTGTCTCACAAGCATGCACAATTTGCTTTAACATGGATACTCTCTAGGGTGGGTGTCCAATTTTTCCCTCATACTTATTTATGACAGAATCACAGAATGGTTTGGCTTGAGAGAGACCTTAAAGATCATCTGGTTCCAACCCCTCTGCCATGGGCAGGGACACCTTTAATTAGACCAGGTTGCTTAGAACCCCATCCTGCCTGGCCTTGGATGGTCACCCTGGATGACCTCCAGGGAAGGGGCATTGACAGCATCTCTAGGCAATGTGTTCCAGTGGTCTCACCACCCTCAAAGAGAAGAATTTCTTCCTAACATTGAATCTAAACCTACTGTCCTTCAGTTTGAAGCCATTTCCCCTTGTCCTGTCACTCCATGTTCCAGTAAACAGTCTCTCTCCAGCTTTCTTGTAGGCTCCCTTCAGGTATCCAATCTCTTCACAGCTGTGATGGAAGTTATTAGAGCAGTAGGAACCACATTCTTTTATCTTATGTTGTGGCTGTTCCATTGTTCCACTTTACATGGAATAGATAAAATACTCTTTTTCAAGTCAAGAAAGGAGCAAACCAGAAGTGCATATTGGTATGCATTACTAATTGAAGAATCTATGTAGGATGGTGGAGATAAGAATGCCTACCCCTCCCGCAGCACATTCTTAGATATTTTCTCCCCAAAAGACACTGGAACCATATTTACTCCCATCTTTAAAAGAAGGAGGACCTAAATAGAATCAATATCTGAAAAAGTAACTATACTCATAAGTACACTAACCTTGATAAAAAGTCTGCCAGCATGTGCAGATCCGACCAAAACTCTTTCAACCATGTTTTCCCCAAACACAAAATCAGAATTGCTGCTGCTCTGTACACTTGTTTCTTTGAGCAGTTGACTTCTGTGGGAACAAAATAGCAGAAGAATGTTATTTAGAGCTATTTAAAGCACTTTAAAGATTCACCACACCTAACATTAAAGAAAAACAAAAAAGTAATCACGTAAGTAATCAGACAAATTCTTAAGAAGAATCTGAGAATATTCTCTATGGAACATTTCACAAAAGGAACAGAGAGTATCACACTGTATTTCATTAAGATTATGGAGGACGTTCCTTAAGACCAAAGAACAAGCAGCAAAACAACATGCCACTTCCTCCTCAGAGAAGTGTCTTACTCCAGAATCCTTAATGAGTTACTTTTGTTTCCCTGTTTCCCTTTGCTCCTCCAAATGACTACCAACAATTAACAGCTATCCTTCCAAGCTGGTGCAGCTCCAGTACTCTGCAGAATAGTGTACACCCTGGTTCATTACATCTTGGAACGGCAGGAAGGCAGTGTGTTCACATACACACACCAATACTGAAAAAATGTAAAGATATGACAACAGATGGCCTAAGATAAGGCTTAAGTAAAATAGGAAAGACAAGTGTTTTCATCGTTCAATTACCTGTTCCATAGATACACTTAAAACGAGAAGAGAAGAAAACTAAATACTTGCAGTCCTTTGGAACTGGCCAGCTATATTTTGGAGATTACACTCAAGAATATTCTAATACAAGTAAAATTATGATTCGATCTGCTAATTACATAGCCACTTCAAATTAACAGGGTTCATTTTCTGTAAAAGTCACTAGAAAAGTGCTTGTAAACTCCTTTATGTGGAAGTTGTTCCTCCTGCTGGTTTGGTTTTTTTTTTTTTTTTTACAAAGGGATTATAGGCTGTTTATGCTTTCTGTAGAGCTTAATTCTGCATGTCATGCTGGCATAGGCAAAACCATCCAAGTTCTTTTCACTTTCTGTTCTAGAAGGATGATGTGGCAGGAAGGTAACCTGATACTATGTCACAAACTGCATACTTCAGCACCACTTACTTCTGTTTCACAGTATTTATCACTCTTGAGAGGGCTTAACATAACAGATGCCATGTAGAGGATATTCCTGTTAATTAGCTGGGTTTGTTGGCAGAACTTTGATGATTGCCTCTAAAACAGTTTGTCTGTTCACAGCTACAGTGTGCTTGAAATATCTTCAAGGATGAAGGGCTTACAAAGTACTACCTATCTCAATCTTACACTTAATGAGAAAAATATTCCTTAACATTCTCATGCTTGATGTGTTGCTAAGACTAAGAGCAAAACAGGGAAATCAAAAAGTACTTGTCTTTTCAGCTTTGAAAGCTTCTATGCATGTTTTGGGCCATGAACAGGGAATCTGAAGTGTGTTTACCAGTTTTTATCCTTAAACACACCCCTCACTGGAATGTGATCAATTTCCACACTGACATTTCATCTGCTACATCTAGGCTGCTCCAACAGCAACTTCTTGAGGACAGCACCCCAAAAGAGCTAAAAAACAAGACCTAGAGGCTTATTTCTCAGAAAAAATGTGGGAAATTATTTTTATTATATTCAGAAATGTAAGAAAAATTAATCAGTGCAGGATCCTTCTTTTAAGAGAAAGTTAACTGGAAGTGCCAGCCTCAAAATGTTACTAAAACCTCAACAGCCTTATGTTGCTGCATGGCAAGAACAAAGTGTTCTTGCCAGAGATGCACTGTCAGGGATGCAAAGTGTTCTTGCCCCAGGGATAGCCCTGTCATGGAGATACAAAACACTGGTATCAGGGAATGATCACTAACAAGGAACAATGGGAGGAGAAATGTGCATTAGGTATTCTACAGGATTATGAAAGGGGAATAGATTCAGGTACTGGCCTCCTCAGAGTGCCCAAAAATGTCTGAGTAGCCACCAATTCCAGTGCTGGCCTTGAACCATTTCAGTTTTTCAAGCAAATCCTTGTGCAAAGTTGAGTATGTGACTGCAAGCCTGTGTTTTCCCATTGTTGTGTTTCTGTCGCTAATGACACAAGCTTTCCAAGCTTTTAATCAGAATCAAGAAACTGGAAGTTTTTCCTTTTCTGTTCATTATTATAGCCAGCCCAGGAAATGAAAATTAATGGTTTCCTGGAACATGGACAGCTGCAGCAACTGCAGAGGGATAACAAGGTATTTTCACTCATCTCTCCACAGAATCATATGATGGAGAGATGAAGAAGTGAAAGAGAAGCAACAGTGAGAGAGATGTCTGCAGGCAAAGCAATCCCTGCAGTTGCAACTCTCTGCATTTTATTTTATAAATAAGTGTCAACAGTTAAGCCTTGATTGAAAATTAAAAGCAAACCTAAAAACTTGTTTTCTTAGCAATGAGCAGGTCTGGCCACAATGTTCACTTACTGTTCAGCATATATGCAGAGTTTAATAGAGTCATTTGTTTATTATTTATGAGAAAACAGCAATGCCAGGAAGATTTTACCTAAGTATTTTACTGCATCAGTCACTTAATATGGATCAGAAGAATAGCACTTACATCATCTTGCAATCTCAGAAGAGCAGTAAGCACCTGGTTGTATTTCAATTAGTTTTCAACTGTCAATGGAACCAACATTTACCACAATTATGATATACAGAACTAGTACTGTGATATACAGAACTCATGAGGCACGAACACCCCAAGCAGGGTGTTTGTGAAAAAAAGACAAGGGAAAGAAATACCTTAAGTACCTTTAACTTTACTTGTTGGCACTGAATCACTGTGCTGCATTTCTTTGCTTCACAGGAGAAAGTCACTCACCAATCTATTTCTGGATAATGTGCAGCTGACAGAAGGCAAATGAATTTAAAGTATCAATAGCAACTGATTTAGCTTTTCTAATATGTGCATTACCATCATTCAGATTCTCCTAAAATCCAAGTGTGCTGTGTGGCTACATGTTGTCCTCAGAGGCATCACAACAGTGTTAAAAATGTAATAGAAAACACTGGTTCTTTCAAAATCACAGTAAGCATCTGCCCTCTAATGCTTTGTTGATAAGAATTAAGAGTCTAAGTTGTTTGTGCATCTAAAAACCCCTGGCCTCCTCAGAACCGCAGCACTGTGCATCCCCACCTTTATCCGTGCTCCATCGAGCCCTGAGGAAGACTGGCACAGACTCCTTTGCAATTAACATGTTCTGTACCCACCTTGGGTAGGAGCAAGAATTAGGCAACATTAGAAATCTGTCACCTGTGGCCCTAGCAATTTTGAAAAGTCATTCTCTCATCGAAAGTGATACCAGGTGTATTCCTGATGCTCACAACTTCCAGGTGAATAACCCTCATCAACATCAGCAAGAAGTATTAATACCACAAGGCAGCCTGCCAGCACTAAGCTGGCTAACCACAGACCTAGCATTCTCATGAGTCAGTCCCCAGAGAGAGAGGTAATAGCTTACTTTTGCACCAGGAAGACCTCTTCTCAGTGCTGGCCTTCAACCTTTTCAGTTTCTCAAGCAAAACCTGGTGCAAAGTTGAATCCATGACCAGAAGACAGTGTTTTCCCAGCATCGTGTTTCTGTCACTTAAAACACAAGCTTTCCAAGCTTTTAGTCAGAACCTGATTAATCTCCAAGAACGGGGCTCTTTTCATCACACACAGTGTCAAGAGGATGGGGAAACATCCTAGTCCAAGGACATCAGCTTCCTCACAGAAGTTTTGAAGTCTGTTCTGCACAAAAATGCTAGCCTATCCCAGTCACCACAGATTGCTTTTTGTGCCAGAAATTCTGCTTTGTGAATGAAAGCAGAGCATCAATTGCAGCATTCACCTGGTCTTCCAAATCAATCCTGTACTCTTTTCTTTATGCCTCTTGTGTCCAATACGCTGACATATATCAGTAATTCCTCAAAATAATGAGATTTCCTGAGTTTCCCTGCATCTTTTTTATGAGATGCAGCAGACATGCTGTCAGAAGAGAGATGGCAAACCAAAATAGTTTCTGGCTTGTTGGTTGCTACTGAAAAACCACCTGTCCCACAGAGACTAACTGCAGTTAGGAGTCCATTTTTTATGGCATGAGGCTCATATCAGCACACACAAATCTTGGCACAACACACAAACACCACTGAGCCCTGTGTGGGTGCAGAAAGCATGGGCTTAGTACCATGCTAGACATGCAGGATGAAAGGGCATGCCATCAGCCAAGTGACAAGATGATATAGAAATATAATAAATCAAATCTTACTGTGTTTTTTGAGAGCTGGAAAGACTCATGGTAGTAGATGACCCCACTGCTGTTTTGGAATTTACAGAATTCTCAGCTGATGAATAAGAGCTGTCTTCAGATAGCTAGGAATAAAAAAAATCAAATGGATTAATTAGAGCTTGTATATTTTCTGCTATTAATATTTCTGCTAGAATCCAGAGTCACTGAGGTATATAGACAGACAGGCAGATACAGATATAGATAATAGATGTGGTAGTTGGCAGAGCTTCCTCCAGCTGTGTACTAAGCCACTGCCCTCAATTAATATACTAAAATCTCACTTTCTAAATAAACAAAATCCAAAACACCCAAAGCTGATTTGCCCACAGAACCCTGGTATCAGAAAGGTAAGACAGCCTGCAGAGAAGAGATGATTTTTTGAACACAGTCAGCGTGATTTTAACATTTCACATCATGTCAGTGATACATCAATTCCACTGAAACTTATCAGGGAACTTTCTTGAAAATCACGCAGTGGAATAATGAATTGCTTTAAAAGAGCACTGGTTTGTTTGGTGTTTGTTTTTGGTTGTTTTGGGTGTTTTTGTTTGGTTGGGTTTTTGTCCTTAACTTGAGCTCCAGTAAAATTATTTTTCTTTTTACCTGAACACATGCTTCTTTCTTAGTCACTAGAGATACTACAGGAATTTCAGGACAGGTCAGGGCTTGTGGGGGCTGTAAAGTGGCAGGTCTAATGACATTCCACAATTGACTTGGTGACAAGGATCCTTGCAAAATACAAAGACAAAATATTTAAACATATACTTTTCCTTCACATCTAATTCATACCTATATGTCTTGCCTCTCTAACTGAAAGTTTCAAAACATTTTAAAATAACATTTACTGTTGTTTACTTGCTTCATATTTGTAAAAATTGTAAAGGTTTCTAAAATGCACAACTCTCTAAAATATACAACTCTGAAGTGAAACCAATGTTTTACCCTATCAGGATAAAAAAGTAATGTGTTATATACATAAACATTCTTATTTGTACTTGTAAAATATATTTGTATTTATATATTTAAGTATACTTATATTTATTGCTCTGGTTTAGGTATGTCTTCTGGCATTTCAGATTTAATTCTGCATCTGCAGATAACAAGAGGTTTTTTCATTGCCTTCTCCACGAGCAGAGGTGCTCAGTTAGAAATGTGAAATTTCACTGTGCAAGGTTATATTGAGTCCACTCAGGAAATAAGCAGTCAGAGCAGATGCTCAGACCAGAGTTCATAGGACATTTACACTGTCAAACAATTAAGTTATAAATTGCATAAGGAGACCTAGCCTATCACTCAGTATGGAAAACAGCTGCTATTTTTATGTCCTCTGTATCTCTAAAGGATGTCTTTGTGGAACTACAGTGAATAAATATTACAATGACAGTTACCTTCTCTTGTACTTTTGATGATGTCAGGATTTCTTTGAAGAAGAGCTGAAGTCATGAATATGTTATTCTTCTTTACTACAGGAAAGGAATTTAAAATTGAATAATGAGTAAACCCAAATTTTAACCATTAATTCATGTTTCTGTAACCCCTCCCAGTTTTGGTAGTACCTGAGCAATACTCCAACATTTCCATCTGAAAAAGATCTCCAAGATAACTGCTACTGTCTCAGTTTTTACAGGTGGGCCGACTTTGGAACAGAAAGCACCAGAGGTTTTCTGGCTATGTCACAGTCTTTTGGATATTAATAAATGTTTTAAATGTAAAACCATCTTTTAAAACTAGGTGTTCCTGTTTTGTAGAAGTCATTAAAATGCAACTTTTAGGTCAACTTTTAGGCATTTTTAAGATGATTAAATGAGGCCCAAATACATAGGAATAAATAGATAAATGTACCCTGCCCTGTTCTGCTAAAAAGGGCTTCACAACTTCGTAGAATGATGGCAATGCACTATTGATGTTTTCACTGTTTTAATAAAGATATCAAATACCAGTGAGAAGGTGATGGCAGCCATGTTGTAGAAGCCTTGAGGGTAAGGGGGGCAATGTGTCTGTCACTGATATCCAGGTATCTGTGGAGCTAATCAGGGACTGCTGGTAGTAACCCGCTGTGAGAAAGTGCAGGATATAGCTGGAGAAAGGGTCATAAAGAGGTAGGGCAGCATTTTTGCAGGACAGCCGTAAGCACAACACGGCTCAGCACAGCAGGAATGAGGCCAAGATGTGGGCATGGACTGTAGGGGCATCAAGACCACCAAGACCCCCAACGCGTCTGACCCATTGCCAGAAAGAATGAACCACACGTGAGAACTGATTTGCACAAAAAGAGAGAAACTTATCTTCAGGGTGGGGAAATCCTTCTGCATAAAGGTACCCCCACAAAGACCAGGAATGTGCCCCAGGATCCTGGACATGCCTTCAACCAGACCATGCTGATGCTGGAACCAGGACTGGTGATCTCTTTTTCTCTCTTTCTTGCTTCTTCTCCTCTTTAATTCTCTCTCTTCCCTTTCACCTTACCCCTTCATCCAAAACCCATGTCTGCATGCTTGTAAGAGCAGATCAGGGGTGGACTTATACCACATCATGCCAAGTGTGTAATTGACCAGCAAAACTTTTCAACCATTTGCAGAACCTCTGACTTGTGTCATTCCTTTCCACTATGACCACCTACAAATCTTGGGTGCTGCCTTCACCTTAAAGGTGGGATGCCACACATGTACCACATCCTGTAAAATGGCACAACTGAACCACTACACACAATCATCACTTTCTCACTGCAAGAGTGTGTTTTACACTGTTTAGAAATCCTCTATGCCAGTGTCTGTCAAGAACCTGTCTCTGGTAAGAGATGTAGGCTAGGACTTGAGACCACTCCATCATTCCTGTTAGTGCTAAGAGTGAGGATATTCCCTTGGTCCCCGGTAACTTGGAAGACAGGTTCCTAGGATAGAAGTATTATATTCCTGTAGGAACCATCCCAGTTACATTGCAAGCAAACTATTAATGTAATTACTGTTATTTCATTCTGGTTTTTTAAGTATAATTTGTATCACACTCTGTAAATGCATGTTTTGAAATTATTCAAAGATTCCACCCCCCCAGAGGATTCCCCAACTACAAATGCAAAAAACTTATCTTCTATCAAACTGCCAGTCCTCCTTATGAAGCATTCCTTTCTCCAATCTAAATACCAGACTAGTCCAACACACTTCAGCTCTGTGTTGCAGAAAAAACATCTGTGCACAAATCTTAAATTTAGCGAATACTTGTTTTCCACATAGATATTTATTTTTATTTACCTGTCTGGGAGGGAGGGAAAGTAGGAAGGATGTTAAATGAAGATGATCTCCCTCTTTTCTGTGTGAGAGCTGTATCTAAAAGAATAAGAGACTGAAATTATCACTTGTATGGAGAGTAAAAAATACCAGTTTTGGGGTTAGCCAGGCTGACGTCATGCTTCCATTGACAGAAAAATAAATTATTATCTGCTACCTACCATCTTTCTGAAGCAGATTGTTAGGTTGCATCTATGCTGCTGATCCCAGGAGGCCTCTGAGCCTAAGCAGCACAGCCTGGCTCAGGCACACAGCTAATCCTCTCTGTAACAGCTCTGTCCTGGAGACTGCCAGGTGGGGAGGTCCAAAACAGAGCCAGTGACCTACCACTTAAACTGTGTGGGTTATCAAGAGGGAAAACACTGCAGCTTCCTCCTGCACTCTGCTTTATTTTTCAGTATAGGCATTCCCTAAAACTTCTAGCATTTCAGAGTAAACCAAACTTAGCTTATCTGAAGTCCTCTTAGGTACATTTGGATGTGATTAAAAAAACATACACTGTACATATATTAATGCCTAAATTCAGATGTACCTTTCTGGTACCATCCATCCATTAAATAAATCCTGTAAAAAACAGATCAGTCCTTCTGCACAGTAGACCACTGCCCCAGTGATTCATGTTCATTTCTCATGGAAGCAATACAGAGTCCTTAATGGGCCTTCCCAGTCAGCTCTTGGCTGGACAGAAGGAGGGGCTCTACTGGGAACTCCTTTAAAGGATTGCCTAGGGATCACTGATCTCTTCCAGAAGCCAGGGATATCATTCATTTTCAGCCCTCATCCTCCCTTGACTGTGTGAGCAATTCAAGAAAATTATATGAAATTTATAGGTTTTTCACTACTTCATATAATATTATGTAAGTATGGAAAAAATAATATATTTTAATTAAAAAGGTATTTATTGGAAATTACCAGCAAGTATCAATGTTTAAGTTTTCATGACTTGCAGCATGCCTACAATGCAGAAACATTTCTTAGATAGGAGATTTCATTCTTTTCTTTACCAGATGAGACTACAGAGCTACAACAATTAAAACATGACTGGAAGTAAAACTCATACCAGTGTTAGACTGAAAGTCAGACTTCTGGAAAGTCAAAGATGATGATCTTGCACGTTTTCTGGAACAACTAATGAAATCTAGAGAAAAGAAAATGTAATGTTAAGCAGGCATACATCAGCACAATGTTATGATACTGAATTAAAACCTGAAGACAATAAATTCTAGGAGGGACTTAAAGAACAGCTTTAAAGCAGTACTAAGAGCAGTAGGACTTTGGAATCTCAGTCAACACCTATCACAAAGCCCTAGGGAGTCTTCTTATTTCTACTAAGTTCAGGGAACCTAAAGCAAATGCTTAGAATCAGTTCATAGCCCATAGGCTCAGAAAACATTAAGAATGAGGATCTACATTAACACTACCTAAGCAAATAGAAAAAGACAGTTAGAAGTTCACACAGCTGATGAATATACTTGGTCAATTTTCAGGGCTTCTGGAGTTTGTCTTTCTGGTAAGTATGAGAGGTAAGATAGAAGAACCTTTGAGGTAAGACAGGGACATATACATTAGGACAGAGTAGGTGGCTCCACAACCCACAAAATCTTGGTCTGGTAGCTGGGATGTGCCCCTGCTCATAGAAAGAGTCCAAAGACTGTTTCCACAGGCAACAGGCAGACCTATGAACAACCCTGTTATAATATGCTGTTTCAGAGAGGTGGTCATTACCATTTTCAGTTTTGCAGTCTGGGTCTTCTGCAGGCCGCTGGAAAAAAATAAGCATGGAAAGGTCAAGGAAAATACAACAGTAATTTTCTAGACAGAGACACAAAGTACAGCAGTCCAGCATATGTGCATCAAGTCTTGTTTCTGTTTTCTATTATTCCTTGTTCTATTTTCAGACTATTTAGTACAAGTCTTAACCAGGGCTAAAATCTTATACTACTACAAGGATAATTGTGTATAGAAAGTCTATTTCTCAGCAATTTTTATCAATAATGTAAAAGGAGAAAAAAGGCTTTTTACCTTCAAAGAACGGTCCTTCTTTTCAAAAACAAATGTAGGCTGGGCAAGCACTGATTTCTCTGGAAAAGAGAAGAGATAATTTTTAATAACAATTCTGCAATACAATTTATCAACCAGAGCTTTGGAAATGCTGTGCAGTAACAAACAGGAGTTTATCCTTTTGTTACGAAGGAAGAAACTATAGAGATGCAGTGATGTACAGCACAGTACATTAAAAAAGAAAAAGCTATAATCCCCAAATCTGGGTGTGAGTTTTGCCTAACTAGATGCCATGGGATTTGGCCTCATATTTTTAATGCTTCTTTTTGTTAAAAAAAAATAAAATGTGATTTTATCCTTTACAAAAAACATCTGCCATCTTTTAAGAACAAGGGTGAACTGCATCTTTGGGTAGCAGAAAAGAGCAAGGATGTGAAATGTAAAATATCCCTAAAGGAAGGAAAACAAGAGAATGTGTTACACTTGGCCTTTCAGCTACATTCATACATTCTGCTCTTTAAGCTTCAGGCAGGTGGATGTCTAGTGTCACTTTTAATGGGTGAGTATGATAAATAAACATATGGAGCCCTATAGAGCAAATTCTAGTCTCAGCATACCTCTGCATCTCGTAGGCATAACTAAAAATATCTTGGATCTATGCTCTTTTTTTCTATGAAACATTTTTCTGCATATACTTGCCTAACATCAGATTTTGTGTTGATTTAGGGTTCACTACTTCCACATCTCATACAACTTCTTCAGGCTGTTTACTTTGTTAGGCTTGTGACCGTCACAGCCTGTGCAACTCTAATGGACTAAATCTGGTTGTAAGTGTAAAAGAAAAAGCTGTTTTCACCAGCACCACTGAATAATGAATTTATTATATGAATTAAGGGCACAATTAATGGGCGAAGAAGCAGACACAAATAGATCTTTTTTAAAAAGACCACCCCATACAGGATTCATCTCATGCTAGCTTGATACTTCTGTCATGGGCAGTAAATAGAAACAGTCAGCTTCTGACAATGAGCATATTTTAGCTGTGTACTTTAGATGATAAATGGAAAGCTAAATGCATGTATTTCTCACCATGGCTGATAAGTACAGAGTACAGACTAGGGTGACAGCTGAGCTATTTGATTGGCCTCTGGCCAGAGAAATCTCACACTTGGTGCCTTGCTAGCTGACACTTGACAGAATATTTATCGCATACACAACATTTTTGAAGCACTCTTTTCGTTTGTTACCTCTTCAACAAAAACATCCAAGTGAAAATATGTGGATAGATATTTTTATCTAGAATTGGACGCCTATCTGTGACCGAACAACTCGAGCTTTGGTATCAATTACTCAAAGGTTTATTAATGCAAATATCAACCCATCATGGAGGCGTTAAGATTACTGCACAAAAATGTATTCAACTATCAAGGAAAAAGTAAATATTGTTAAAATAAATGCTTCATGTATGTGAACAGGGGCAAGGAGCATGACACTGTGACTCAAACCCAGGGGTATACAGACAGGACTAACAAGTAATACAGTTTTGCTGCTGTTAATTTTATATTTACTTAGGCATTATGTGTGTGCAAAGGACAGGATTAAACAAATTTAGCATGCTTTGCAATGAAAGCCTATTTCTTCTTTAATAGAAGCAGAAAAAAGTTCACATTGTTCTACTGAAAGAAAGATAACTCTCTGTCACTGAAAGATGAAGAAAAATTCCATCATCTGGTTGCAGCTAGGGGGTCAATGGCGTGACATGAGATGAAGCAATTCCACTTCTATTCACTAGAGGGGAGTGGCACACATCAACAATAGCATTTCACTTAAATATGATTTTTTGAAGAGAATAGGCTTTTTTCTGTCCCCTTGAAAACAAACAAACAAACAAATAAAACTGGCATTCTTAATGAATGAAGGAAAAGTACAAAAAAAGTAAAGAGTAACTGCAGAAACCTCCATATTCTTCTCAGAAATCCTCAAGGTGAAGCTTGCACTATTTTTAAAGGTATATTTCCTGCTCCAAAGAACAGAATTAGCAAAGAGTGAACTGCTGTGAAAAGGGAATTTACTTTCTGTCACAGAGTTAACTTTTTCTAGAGCTAAAAGGCTGTAAGGGATTTGAAGGAATTAAGAAAGCCCATTACATTTGAAACAGCAAGAAGATTCCAATAATATTTTAAAACCCAAAAGTTCCTGAAGAAAAAAATCATAGTTGTTAATTACCAACAGAAACATGTGAAGCTACAGGATAACGGTACATCTCAAAGATAAATATGCCTATTTTAATATTGTAGTAAATACAAAGAATATATCCCACCTACTGCTCTTGAGCCAAAGAGCTGCCTGTAGATTTAGTCAGAGGTTGCTGAGCCTGCCACAGCTATTTATAGCTTTTACAGTTCTATAATGCTTCCACTCAAATCAAGAAAACCTTTTTGTAATTCCCAAGGAGTACTCCACAAAGCTCATCAGTAAGATGTTCACTCCTCAATCAGGCTGTTCATAACCAGGTTTTTAAAATATATTTGTGTTAACTGTATATGTATCCTAAGCAAAAATTTGCATTTACATTTTCAGCTTCTCAGATATTCAGGCATAAAATAGCTGCAGCTGATCTCCACAGAAAAAAAACACCCAGAACTTCTTGTGGATGTAACACAAGGCCATCAAGGTGTGACCACAGTCGTGGTAATTTTAACACTGGTCAGTACCTCTGCATTTCTCCCCTTCAATTTCTGCACAAAGTCTGCTGCTGCCAGGATGGCTGTGCTAAAGAGAAGTGTTTCTGCACCCAGCCTCACAGTGCCAGGCTCTGTCCCAGGAATAGACAGCAGCAGCCAAGGCCAGGCACAGGCAGATGCAGGCTGAGAAATAGGAATGGGTGGGCTGGAGCCATCGCCCTCATCATCACCACCAGGACACAGACAGACATGGGCTGGCTAGTGCCTGCTTCAGCCTGGGCCGCTCCAGACCTCGGCAACTTGGCACTTGTGGATAAAAGAGGCTGCTGGAAAAGTTACCAGAAAATAATGCCAAATGAGCTGCCTCTGGCTGCAAGGACTGGAATAATCCACCAGCCTCAGCCAAGAGTCCAGACACAGAACCTGTCTGTCTGTGCATGAATAATGACCACAGACTGGGCTCTCTTTCCATTGCCACAGTTCCCCTGAAGCTGTTGAATCAGAAATGTGTTGGCCCAGTGTTTGCTGTATTCGAAGATCAAAATAGGCCCTGGCCTGGAAGATGCATTAGAAACATCCAATTCCTTTGTCAGAGATCTCACCTGGATGGTCTCCTGGCTCCAGCCTCCTGTCCTGCACAGAAGCACTACCAAATGTGCCCACACCTGAGCTACCTGACATGGAAGGCATCCAGGTTACAGGATGGAGACTGCATTCCATTTGAAAGAGCGTTTTGGGAAAAGAAAATGCTGGCTCATGCCTTAGAAGCACCAGACAGAATAACATACAGGAAATAATGTAAAATTGCTTTTAGCAGATTTGCTTGTATCCCAAAAGCCAGCATTGTCCATGAGATGTATGGGTCCCTCTGTCTTTGCTGTGACATTCCACACACCACTTCCATTGCTATTGTTTTTTCTAAAGCTATTGAGACTTCACAAAATATATACATTAAAAAGTAAGTGGGACACTGATGGTTTTGAAAATTTTAGAGTTGTTCTTAATATTGTTCCATCTTGTCCTAAACACAGATAAATGATCCGTAACCTTTGAGGGCTAAGAACACTGTGGAGAGAATATAAGCCCATATCTGTTTCTAATTTTCAGGCAGTCCTATGCCTGAAATCATGTCAAAATTAGTGACAGTACTTTATCTCTATTCCTCTCAAAGAGATGCAAAAAAAAAAAAAAAAAACCACAAATCTTTCAGAAGGTAAGACAAGAACTGTGGTCTCAATAAAAGTTTTTATTTCTGGTGTTGAAACAGTTAATTTTTATGTTTTCAACTTTAAAAAATTAAATCTGCTGCATCTTCACCATTACCAAACTGGCCAGAAGACTGAAAACGCTTTAATTCATATCCATAGCAACAACTCCCACATTTTTATGCAAAGATGAACCAGTTGCTGGGCAAGACTGAGCCCACCAGCAATAGCAGCAGCACCTCTGGGATAATGGATTTAAGAAGGGCAAAAAAGTACTGCACAAGGGCAATTGCAGCTGTGAGAAAGGAGTGAGAATGTGAGAGAGGAACAGCTCTGCAGACACCAAGGTCAGTGAAAGAGGAGAGAGAGAAGGTGAATGATGAGGCAGCTGTGGCCCTGCAGCCCCTGGAGGTCCACGGGGAAGCAGAGATCCACCTGGAAAATCCCACACTAGAGCAGGGGGATGCCCAAAGGAGGCTGTGACCCCACTGGGGACCCATGTTGGATGAATTCATGGAGAATAGCCTGTGGAAGGAACTCAAGCCATAGAAGTTCATGGCTCTGGGAATGATCCTGTGCTGGAGCAGGGGAAGAGTGTGAGGAGTCCTCCCCCTGAGGAGGAAGGAGTTTCAGAGACAACGTGTGATGAACTGACCACAACCCCCACTCCCCATGCCCCTGCTCTGCTCAGTGAGAGGAGGTGGAGAAAGGAGGGAGTGAAGTTAAGGCTGTGAAGAAGGGAGAGGTGCGTGGAAAGAGGGTTTTTTTTAATAACTGGGTTTAGTTGTCACTGCCATACTCTCATTTGATCTGTATTAAACTGATTTCCCCAAGTCAAGTCCTTTGCCTGTGATGGTAATTGCTGAGTATTCTCTCCCTGTGCTTATCTCAACCCATAAGCTTTCCATAATTTTCTCTCCCCTGTCCAGCTGAGAAGGGGAGTGAAAGAGTGGTTTTGGTAGGGTCAACACACTACAACATTAAATAAACAAAACAAAACAAAAACAAAAAACAAAACAAAACAAAAAACCAACCAAAAAAAAACCAAAAAAAAACCAAAAAAAAAACTTGTCCAAAATCAAAACCAAACAGAAACCCCCTTCATAATCAGAAATATTTTTTCTCAAATAGAATATGATAATTGAGAATTGTATTATGTCCAAATAATGTCACTGACTTACAAAACCTTCAACTGCATCCATCTTTCCTTTGCAACATCTTAGTAAGCTCTACACAACACACAAAGGCTACGTGAAAATTTATAATCAGCTTATAATTTTATCCTATCAAATGATAAGGCTATGACATAGAATTATCAAGTTTCTGTGCTCTGATATGCTCTAGTATATTTTGGTAGCTTTGTACATTACTGCTATAATTTGCAAAAACAGAAGCAGAAATGCTGCTGTATTTTGATGTTACAGCCTATATTGCTGGTTCCCACAGAACTCTAACCAAAGTAAATCAATAATAACACATTCTTGCACATAAGACTGCCATTTTCATTGCTTCACATCCAAATTAGCTCAAGGAGAACATGTAATTTGGGAAGATGTTGATAAGAAAAGTAGATTTAATGTAGCTTTGCTTGCTACATCCCCAGAAGTTTTATATCATTACTATAGTAAGAAAAAAAAAAAAAAACACATAGAAAAACTTTGCCACTAATGAATATATACTGTGTACAACTATTGCCTGAGAAAACACTAGGACAAAACTTTTGGTATTTTGTGGCAATATACATGAAGAAGAAGAAAGCAACAATCAACTAGCATTTAAGTGGGAGATAGATTGAGAAATTTACATTGATAAAATAAATAATAAAATTAATAAAAGAAATCATTTTAACTTTGCTAGATGATGATGTGTACATTAGTGGCTTCAAGGAACACAAGAGTTAAACTATGCAATAACATGACCAATTTTTATTCAAAATGCTGCAAAAACAGGAATCTACCAATACTTTGGACAGCCAAACTGCAACAGGCAGAAGAGAAATATATATAGAGAAAACAAGAAATAAGACAAATTAAGTTTGCTCTCTAAGCTTGAAATCATGTTTAAATATTGTTTCTGGCTTTTGATACAAAAAGACATCTGTCAGTATTTCCAGTGATGGACCATTTTCATCTAAAATGAGGTGGAAAATAACAAAAATCCTCCTGACTTTAGTCAAGAAGAAATCAAGAACAGGATTTGCCAATATAACCACAGTTTCTGGTTAAAAATACTGACTGAAGTTTGCAACATAAAATAGAGTCAGTTCACAGCCAAGAGAAAGTGTCACAAGCTGTCAGCCAACATCTTGGGTCCCTCAGTGGCCTGACTTCATAAGCTCGGCTCTCCCCTGCCAAAACTTAAATGAGACAGATGACACAAGGAAAAAGTGCTTCATGCAACCAACTTAATGAAATGGATCAACTTTAAAAGAAGTATGGGAAGGGGTTTATGAAATTTCCCATTCCTGACCCTGAGTAACAGGTGTGTTTCTGGAAGCGCCAGGCAGTTGAGCATTTTGATGGAATTCATACACACGGCTGCTCAGCACCTTTGAAATACCTACTTAAAGCCCTAAATATGGACCTGAAACCTACTTTCAGATTCTCATTTACTGCCCTTCATACTTTTAATTATTGACTATGAAGTATATTTAATACTTTCTAAGACAACTGTCTGAAAAATAGGACCAGTTTTAATGCCAAGACTGGGTATTTTCCAAGCAAACTTACTTTTTTTTTTTTCCTAGAGACATTGTAATACAAGATTGATTAGTTCAGCTTGCATCTATAGCTACATATTGGGTTTTATTTAATATGTAAACACGCAAAACAAAATAAGAAAATAAAATAACACCATAAATCAAATGAAGTTCTAATCTGGTCAAATCTCCAGTGCTGATCAGAAGAGTTCTCCACACATTGAGGTATCAGAGATGCACATTGCTATACAGCAACATGCAGGTTCAGTATCTTAGTCATAGTTCCAGACCTGTATGCTAATAGAATTTTTTCTTTTGTAATACTCATCTGAATATCAGTGAATCAATAAATTTGCAACAGTTCCTCACAAATCCTGGTTTTCCAAATATGTTCAATAGAAATTGTTCTAAATAGTTGGTCCAAAACCATGCTGAAGTGTTTTATGTGAAAACATATTTTGAGTACTGTTAAATTAAAGTACTTAAAATGTATTGAAACTCTTAAAAAGTTTTTATTTTTCGAAAAAAAGGAACCACATGTTGTTGTGAATTTTATTTCTAGAGAACTTAAACATATCACTGATACTTTGCCATTGGCTGCACTTGCTGCAGAAGCCACTTCAGTGGCCCAAAAAGAGCCTGCTGGACACAGCACTGTGTTCTGTATAAACAACCTGAACTAAACATGAAGTGCACATTGCTTATCTTGGGTTCAGACAGCATCCTGTAAATACAGTTTGGGGAACCAATAAATAACTTCACACCTCCCTGTTTGGATCAGCTGAGAGTACATCATCAAAGAAGGGAGTTTCTGTTTCATTGCATGCAGAAAGCAGAAAGTTCATCTAATTGACTACTGCGAAATAAAACTTCTGAAGGAATTTCTTCTAGGGCAGCTTCACTGCATTGTTTGGACTCCAATATTGCCCACTCTTTGTTATACAAATAGTTCATAACCCACATAAATAATTTCCCTGTCATCAGTGACACCAGTTATGAGAGCAAGGATGCTTCATTTGGGCACAGTCCTGCATAATCAGACTCCTAACACTTCAAGACATGTTCACTCTCTCTTAAGTCACTCTTCTCAATGCTACAGATTCTAAACACCGATAGAGATCAGGGTGGAAAGGGTTCTTCTATCCAAAACATTCCATCTAATACTCCTAGCTCCCACTCAGGTTTATAGCATGCCATGTGAGAGATGAGATTTAAAATTTAACATACTTCTCTTCAGCCATGGAAACTCAGCTGAAAGCCTGTGGAAGTGTTTATAAATACAGCATATATCACACCTACTCACCTCTGTAGAGCACAGTCCTCATCTTTATACGGGCATAACATAAACAGGCATTAAAAAAGAAATAAAAATAATCCTATTTCAGCAATACTATAATGTAATTTCTGAGAGAAATGTAACCCAGTTGGCTTTATTTCAAACATCAGAGTGAAGAAAATATTTTTGAGAGTCTCATCACTGGAGTGTAATTCTAGCAGTGACACAATACCAGAAGTAACTGTGTCACTAGACCAGCAGGACTGTGCCAAAAAGCATAACCAAAAATTATTTTAGAAACACTAAAACTTCAGACATCCCAGTGCTCAGAAATGTTTATCTATTGTAAAAGCCTGTAAAATACCCATTGCAAGGACAATAAAATTTATAGGCATAAAAACTGTTACGCTTTTCTGGGCATTGCACCAAATTTAAATTTCACAAATCCCTATGAGGTAGCACAGAAGTAACCCTCAGGGGGTCTGTGCAGAACTTGAACTACACAGGTAATAAGGTCATGATCCAACAACATTCACACATCCTCAAATTTCAGTGACTAAATTGGACTGTGTGCTCAGTATTAAGCACAAACTGAAAGGCTGGTCAACTGATAAATTAGCCCAAAATATATCAGTCTCTAAAATATATCAGTCATAACATCAGGCTTAGACCTTGGAACTCCTCTAGGTTCATTCACCAACCCCTGTGGTAAGAACTGGTTGGTGGCATCATCTGGAAAAAGTCCTTAATATCAGTCCTTGTTTTCATTATGCATCCTCATCAGTTTTTAATGATACTGATAAATCACTCTTAATTCATGGCTCTCCTCACTACCTAAATAAGGGATATTCCTGTGTACCTCTGCAGTCAGGCATCAGTCTGAGGAGCTAGAGCAGGACAGTTCTGCTCTCAAGGTGCAGGGCACGTCAGGGCATGAATGTCCAGGGAAACAAGTGTTGCTTCCAGGTATGGCCAGGAATGCAAGTGCTATTCCCACCCATTGCCAGGCCCAGCATTTAGGAAAGCTGCAGGAAGCTCAAATGGCAGGGCAATTAACACTGTCAGAAACATAGAGAGGCCACATACACACATCTGGTAGTGTCCTTTCCTCAAGTAAAATACAAATTGGAGACTTCCGACAGATTACCAGTAAAAACAATGCAATAAAAAAGAACAGCCAGCCAAGCTCTTGTTGTGCATTACACACAACCAGGCACATTCTTTGTGTTTATCCCACTCCCCCCCAAAAAGGAGGGGAAACACAGGAGACATGCAAAAGATAATGGCCAAGAAAACCCACCTGTAAAGCACTCCTCCTTGGGATCTACCACGCTGCTACGGGAGCCTCGGCAGGGCCTGGCCATGATCTGTTCTTGCAGGTGAGCAGCTTGGTGCAGAGCCCGGGGAACCCCGGGCCAGTCTCCTCTTTTGGGGAGGTCGGGCACCTTCGCACCCTGCCGGGGTCTGTCACAGCCGGCACAGGAGCATCGCGAGCCTGCACAGAAAACATTCCCTTTGCGAGCAGGAACTGGCTCGTTTCTCATTATGAGGTCAGCATAAGCACCCTTTTATGTCCATCTATCTCCCTACAAATGCACTCATTTATGTTAAATACGCCGCGTCTGGGTCTGGCAGCCTGCCACCCTCCGAACCGCGGGGCGCGCGTTCCGGGCGGCGCCTCCCGGAGCCCGGCGAGGATGGAGCGGCGGCGGGGACAGCCCGGGGATGGAGCCCGGGGCCGGCTCCTCGCCCGCGGGGCGGGCCATGGGAGGGGACATGGAAAGCCGGGCATGGGAACGTGGGGAGGGAGAGAGGGAGAGAGGGAGGTCGGCGGCGCGTCCCAGAGCTGCGGCGGGTGCGGGGGCTGGGGCGCGGGTGGGCTCCCGTGAGTTCTGTGCCTGCTATAGGGGTTTTTTTGCTTTTTTATTTTCAAAAAGAAGATGAAATTTCAAGCGAGGCAGCCGAACACCGTTATTGTTCCCAGGCTGACGTGAACCAAGTGCAGCGTCAGCAAAAATCGGTGTTGCGGTCCCTCCTTCCAGACGCGCTGTGCTGCGAGTTCTGAAGCCTCGCCCGTGCCCCCTGCTGCTCTCTTAAATGGCAACAGCCCCAAATTCTGCAAGTGGGAGCGATTTCAGACCATTATGTGTTGCAGGCCTGGTGTCAGACTGCCTGTAAGCATAACAGTTCAAGACAAAAAGGCAGGAATTCACTGTAAGTTCATCAGAATCATATGTTTAGTCTAATCTAGCATCCTCACACAGCCAAAATCAGATGTTTCATAGAAAAAGAAGATGCAAGAAATCCAAGAGCACACAGATGCTCAATGATTTTCCCTCATTAGATCCCCAGTGTGTGTTGGTATAACTTCTGAAGTGTACCATTTAACCCTTCTGCAGCAGAATCAGAGAAACTTTTAGACTGGAAAAGACCTCTAGGATCAAAGTCCAACCCTGAACCCAGCACTGGCAAGTCCCGCACTAAGCTGTGTCCCCAAGTACCACAGCTACACATCTCAAATACCTTCAGGGATGGTGACTCCAACACTTCTTTGGCCACCTGTTCCAGTGCCTGACAACCCTTTTGGTGAGGGAAATTTTCCTAATACACAATCTAAATCTCCTCTGTAGCAACTTGAGGCCATTTCTTCTTGTCCTGTTGTTTGTTACCTGGAAGGAGAGGCCAAGCTCCACCTGGCTACAACCTCCATCTCTGGACATGCTCCAGCACCTCATTGTCTTGTACTGAGAGTACCAAAACTGATCATAGCACTTGGGGTGCAGAACCCTCACCCTTAACTGTTAGAACTTGGTACTTTTGTGACCTGCAATTTTATGTGCCACCTCTGTATAAACTTTAGTAAGTCCTTGACTTGTGGTGTGCACTTTGTCATCACGTTCCACAGTCACAGTATTGCATGAAGTTTGTAATTTTTGTTTTGCAAGTTTTCAGTTTAAGTTGAATGCTGCCTTGTTGCTCTTATGTGCAAGAGCACATAATAGCTTCTGAACATCCTAGCTTCTGAACAACATTTAGTTGTTTTATACTTTTTTCATATATTCTAGTTATTTTCTGAGATACCCTGTTCAAAATTTTTCGGTTGTTGTTTCTTTTGAATTCACAAACACCCTGCTCCAGATGGAGGTGGCCCACAGGCAGTTGCAGAAAACGTAGTGGCAGAGCTATGCCTGATTTGTCCTGTGAAACCAGCTGCACTGTCTGAAAACAGATATAGATATTTGAAATGAACCCCTTTAACTCCCTATGACAGTCTTTATAGAGTCGTGGGGGATCAATATCCATAAGGAAAACTGCTGGAGAAGGAGAAAGTATTCTGTGGAAACATCCTGTCCTGTTCTCAGCCTCAGCATCCATTGCTAGCCACTGCTCAAGAAAGGATTCCATAGTGCAACTCAGCATCACCATTCTTATATCCTTGTCTTAATACTGCATTTATTTTCCCTGTCAAACTTCTCTAAATAATAAAATCTTTAATACACTGTGACAGCCATGTGAGTGCACAACAACATCTGAAACTGGAAACTAAAAGTAAAAAGAAAGGCAAAATAATTTGGAAATCATAAAGCATGCATATCTACTTTTTTGACATTTCAACTATGAATATGGAAATCAACAGCTTCTGCATAAGTAGTTTTTCATCACATTGAGATGAAATTAATTTTGTATTAAGAGAGAGAAAAGTACAAATCAGAGTAGTTTTCTGGGCCTACTCTTGGCTAGGTCACCAGAAAAATCCCTTACTAGTTCAGGCTCCAAGTGGTGCAGGGTTCGTTGACAGCCAAAGTAGCTGTGAACCCTAGATCAAAGTCATTATAATTTTATTATGAGTCTAACACTTTCATGAACATTCAGTTATATTAAAAGACCCATATGTTTGCAACTAGTGTTCAACAGAATGTCCAAGGACAGCACAGATTTTGTGAATGTCAGCATGATGCACTCACATTACTCCTACTTATCCAAAGATAACATCTGAGAAGTCCATATTTAACATGAATAAAGTAAGCACAATACATTCATTCTTATTTACAGATACATTAATCACTCAACCAAACTCTTCATCTGAGCACTCTCCACTTATTACAATCCTAGGAGGGAATGTAATTTGTATCAAACATGGTGACAGTGCTGTTCAGGTTTAACTCCAGCCAGCAGCCAAGCCCCAAGCAGCTGCTTGCTCATTCCCCAGGATCAGGGAGAGAATTGGAAGGGTAAAAGCTGGAAAACTCGTGGGCTGAGATTAAGAGAGTATAAATAGGGAAAGCAAAAGCAAAGGAAAACAAGGAATTAAGTCACCAGTTCCCACGGGCAGGCAGATGTTCAGCCATCTCCAGAAGAGCAGGGTCCCATCAAATGTAGCAATGACTTGGTAAGACAGATGCCGTCACTCCAAATGTTCCCCCCTTCTTCTTCTTCCCCCCACTTTATATCCTGAACATGATGTCATATGATCTGGAATATTCCTTTGGTCAGTTTGGGTTACCTGTCCTGGTTGTGTCTCCTCCCAATCTCCCAGACACTCCCTGCCAGCGTTGCAGTTCAAAAGCAGGAAAGGCCTTGACTCTGTGTAAGCTCTGCTCAGCAATAACAAAAATATCTCTATATTATCAACCCTGTGTTCAGCACAAAGCCAAAACATAGCTCTGTACTAGCCACTGTGAAGAAAATTAACTGTACCTCAGCTGAAACCAGCACAAGTGCTTTCACCTCCTACATCCAGAACACTGATAAATACATGGGACAGAACTGACCCTAGACTTGAGCTCTGAGAAACACCATTGCTAAATGGTCACCCTTCAGTGTAGTCCCTTTTGAGCCCTGCCATCCAACCAATTTTTCATCCAGCACACCATGAACCTGCTCATCCCACTGCTGCACAACTTGCCCAGGAGGATGCTGTGAAGGACAGTATCAAAAGCCTTACATATCCCAGGAAAACTACATCCACTGCCTTCCATTCACCCAGTACACAGGTGACCTTGTAGAAAGTTATCAAATCAGGTGAACATAGATTTCCTTCTATGAACTCATGTTGCCTGTGCCTGATAGTTATGCTGTTCTTTAAATGCCTTTCTTCACACTCTCTACCCCCATATGCTCTTTTTTCATGGCATGACCTGTATTTCCCCCCAGCACATCCTCTGAATGTGCAGGGCAGGAGAGCAGGGCTGCTGTAACACCACACACAAGAACACACATAGTCCTCCTAGAGTCAGGGCTGTTCCCAGTGCATTTCTCCACTCAGCAGATGCACATACTCCCACTGCTAGTTTTTTACCTCATCTTTTTCTTTATTAAAGCATTTATTTTTTAAATAAGCCTAAGTCACAAAGCCAGCTAGATAACCAATTCCAAAATCCTTATGCCATCCATATGCCGTTGATGTAAATGCAGAACAGCTGCAGGCTGCCAATCTCTAGAAAATCCACAGGTGTTCACTGGTGGTTTCCTCAAAGACAGCTACTTTTTGAGCAACACCAGCCAATTTTTGACTCATTCTACATGAGTTCTATATTGTAGAGTATATGACTTTTTCATCAGGACATGATGCAGTACTAAATCAAAAGACTTGCTAAACCTTATTGAAAAATATGTAAGGGTAATATCACTAATCCAAGCACAAATGTGCAGAACAACTTTTAGTCCAGAACCTAATTTTATGATTAAATTTGAAATATTTTAATAACCTGTATTTTAAATCATTCATGATATTTTGCAAGACAACAATACTTAATTTGATCTAACACTTCAGAGTACATCATGAGTGAGTATTCAACAAGTCATTCAACACAGTAAAAACCTAGAGAAATACTTCTGATGTTTCTGGATTTCAGTCAGGAATCAAGAAAAGAATTATCAACAAATATTGTAAGATATGTTACGGGCCCCAGGAAAACACATTCCTGTTTTCTGTATCAAAATCCTTGTTTTCTTCAGTTACACCTTTCTAATTTTAGGCAGTCAAGTAAGGCATCTAAACTGACCACCGTTGCTCTGCTTCTCCTGTGTACCTCAGAGAGGGTGGTTGCTGGGATCTGCCTCTGAGGCAAGGCAACCAGGTTCCTTGCTAACAGATCCTTTGGAGTGGATTAAAGCAAAATAGCACTAAATAACTGATATAACAATGAGCAACTCCATTGAAACCGTAACTGAAAAAAACAAAGAGGGGTATATAGCTGTTCTGGACAGTGTGATCACCATAGGAGCGGAAAATTGGAAAGAGAAAAATAGGGGAAGAGAGATAAGAGAGAGAAAGATCTCACCACCCATAACTCCAGCCATGTGTGGGTGATTGTGGTCTGTGGTTGTGATCTGCAGCCCTGTTCTGTTGCAGGTGGGGACCCATGTATGCATCAGAAATTGGTGTTCTGTAACCCTGGTTCTCCCCAAAATGCCCCTGAACCTCCACCAGGAGTTCTGGTCATGGACAGTCTGATTTCTGGAAGATTCTGGTAATGTGGCAGCCTCAAGAGGAGGGGGTGGGAGTGTGACTGTCTGTGTGTCTGTCTGTGCCAGGCCAGAGTTCCTGAGGTAGCTTCCAGAGCTGTGTGTTGGCACAGTGGTGGATCACAGTGTAGGAAAGAGATAAGCAGAGGAAAAACCTCTGCCCTGCCTCTGCAGGATCTGTTGCTTAACAGCAGCTTGACTTCTAGTTCAAAACCAGCTCATTTAAGGCAAAATTCACCTGCAAGGTGCAGCTGTTTTGCTACAGAGATTTATTCCAGTGATCTGAGCTGCCTCTGGACTGTCCCTTCACTGACTGCAGAAGGAGCATGGACTCTCAAGGATTCCCTTCAGACAACTTCCAAGTGAGAGAGATGAATAATTTTTTGTATGGTCCACACTGAGCAAACAGTCCCTCTGAACTCTCTGAAATATTTTACTATAACTTGTGCATAAAAATAAATACTTTAAAAGGCAAAAGCTTTAATATTTGTAGAATCATACCTGCTTTTTGTATGCATTAAAATGCCTACCATGACTTCTTATAAAAGACAATAGCCAGACCTTCTTCTTAGGCTTTTTTTCTTTCTTTTTTTGATAGTCATTTGGAATATCTTTGTGTTCCAATATAAGGTATAGAGAATAATTTCTTGTTGTTCTTTGTCTACTTTCCTCATCCAACTGATATATTTCAAGGGTGTTGTCAGCAGCATGGCACTGCAAAATGTGAAGCCTGATGCTCTTGCTGCATTGTTGCCATGACAATTCTGCATGTTCTGCTGTAAGTGACACATTAAATTGACTCCATGCAAAATCCTGGCAACTTTCCAGTGTTGCTGTAATAGATATGCTAGGACATCATTGGCATTACTTAATGCTATGTACAGAAGGCTTGGTTTTAATTAACCTGCCTCCAGTAATTATTGAAAGAAATTGAAGGAGAACTAGGACATAAAACGCCTGCTGTGCTCAGCAGGGCAGGATCAGAGCATGGACTGTCTTGTTTGCTCTTCAAGAGAAGGAGAGGACTGGAGAAGGTCCTCTGTCTGCTCTATCAGCTGACCTCAGGTCATGTTAACAGCCACCTCAGAGATTTCTCTAGGAGCTAGTCCAGAGATGGAACTGAAAGAATGAAAAGGAATGAAGAAGAGACATCTAGGAAAGCAAGGTAATGCTGATTAAAACAAAAGCTAAATGAATATACCATTAGGTCTAGTGGTGCACAGAAGCCTAAGGCCTTGAAAATTATAATGAAAACCTGCTTTTACTTAGGAATAACTGGGGTTTATCCCTTGCTGTTAATAAGTATTGTATTCTCTTTTGGTATCTTACACCCCTTTTTCACTGAGTTTCCATTCTATTCTCTGTTGGCATTGAACTCTTATTCCTCCTGGGATAGGAGTTGGACTCATTACCATCAGACCTGTAATCAAAGACAGAAGCACAATGAGCTACAGGACTTCCGTATGAATCTCATTTTTATAGTGTAATTTATATACAGATAGTATTTCAAATATCTGTAAATTTTTTATTGTAGTGCAAAGCTGCTTTTGAGTGGCAGAAAATTCACTGATTAACAGGCTGCTTATGTTTAATGATGCATATGATAAGGATGTGTCTTAAATTGAAACCATTACACTCTTTGCAGTAGGTTTGCATCTTCTCTACCAGTGGTTTGTGTTTTCCCTTCATCTACCAGTGCTGTTTAACATCTTTGTTGGCAGCATGAACAGTGGTGTTGAGGGCAACCTCAGCAAGTTTTCTGAGAACATCAAGCTGTGTGTAGCATTTGAATACATGCTAAATGGCAAGAAAATTTAGTTTAGTATCACAAAAAATAATGTTGGTTAATAATAGATAAAGTTATGCTGCTAATACATTTATGCCTTAAAAATGAAGATATTTTAAGGACAAGAATGTAGAAAGAAGGATCCCTATTGCTTCAGTTGTCTATCAGGACAAGAGCAAATGGATTAATATGTTAGAAAAATTGTTTTCTATTTCACTATTTTGTTATGTTGGAGGACCAATTTCCCAAAAAATTCCCACCCATCAGATGGAAAACAATTACACTGTTCGTGTTTGTTGGAAAAAATAAAAAAAAGGAAAGTTTTGGAGCCCTTTGTGCTCCTGGAAGGGTTTCCTTTTGGGAACTCAGTTACCAAGAGCCATCAGCGGATTATTGTGCAGTAGAACAGACACTTTTGATGATTAATTCAGACTTCAGGCAAAACTAGATTTAATTATTCATTGGTTTATCTTTCAAACATTTGCAATTTAGATGACCAAATTGTAAGAATCATTCAGTTCCTTGTGGTCCCATAGTAATACATTTTTATGTGTTTTCTTTTGGTTCTTTGCAAGTACAAAGTGACTTCCCAGAGCACAGGGCAAGAATAACTGAAATTCTTTGCCTGCACTATGCAGGAGGTCATGAAATGTTCAGAATTACCCCTTTTAACATTAATCTGTATTAATCTGTAAATCAATGAATAGCAAAAGCTGCTTCAGCTGTTAGGCCTCATTAGTGTTTTAGCACATGCAGAACAATCCCTTCTCACTTCTTTTGCTGCTGAAGACTTGCAGAGTAAATTCCTTAGTCCTTTTCTGAGTGCAAAAGTTGTATCACTCTAAGTATTCAAATTGCTAAAAGTAGAGTTTTTGCCCTGGTAGGGAAGGAAATCACATTCTTTGACTCAATTCTCATTTACCTAAGAATTGGGAGAGGAATAAAACCATAAGGTCCCTTTCTATTGCTGTGATTAAGTCAAACTTGGATATGATCAAACCAAAAATATATAGTGTCCACGGCCAAATCTGATGCTGTGTTACAAAACTTGGGTAAAAAACAAAGCCTTCATTCTACAGTGCAAAAAATAGCCAATTAAATGAAACAGTATTTCTGTAAGAGTGTTGTCAAAATACATCCCCGCTTCAAAAGTGATGTATTCGTAATTTTTGTAAAGCACAAGGATTGTCTGTCAATAACACAATATATGAAATCAGTTAGCTAGCCATAGTCAACATGTTTCATAGAAATGTTTACTAGAATCTGAGGTATCTAAAGGCGAGAACCATACAAACTTTATGAAAGTCTGGGAAATACTTTTCAGTTCAACAAGAGACTGTTCAAAGTCTTAATAAATCCTATTAAACTTACTAAGCTCTAATTCCTTGAAGTAGACAACCAGACAGATTTGTGATATGAAACATGAAGTATTATTTATGTCACTCTTTCACCTTGTTTAAATAGAGATCAATTGTCTAGTCCTTTTAGTATAAAACACACATACACAGTGCAGTCATTGGTTTTTTATTACTTCCTGTGTCATTAAATTACCCAGGCTTATCCTGTAGACTAGATTTCCTTGTACAGAATTCATATTTTAATGGTTTTGGAGTCTGAACCCTTTGGATTTCACTTGAAGATGATACTCAAAGCAAACCTTGGGTTTTCAAAGCCTGCATTAAGTGAAATTGTTTAAAAAGCCTGAACAAGCCCTGTGGAATGCAAGTGTCATATTTCACACGTCTCTGATAAGCAGTGAAATCTCCCTCATTTGCCTCCTGTTTAGGCTCAGCATCAAGGGTTTGATACTGTAGTTTGTACGGTGAACAAACGGGCAGATCCCAGTGGAAGAAAAATGGGATTTCAGCCTCTGCTGTGCCATGCTGGCAGGCACCAGGTACAGGAAGGCTTCCCTGCTTGGCAGACCCTGTCATGCAGCTGCCAGGGGTACTGCAGCACTGCCAGGTTTTAGGCCCTGCTCCTCTGCCTGTCTGCGAATGATTTCTCAGTGCTCTGCACAAAGGAGAGAAGGAAGGTCACTTCCCACATCCTAAAGTGGCTATTGGACCTTGCTGACACACACATGGCAAGGCTGCATTTTGTTGCCCTGAACTTTCTCTTAATAAACTAACTTACTGAGCAGAGAAACTTCATCAAGCTTCACGAAAGCTACTGTGCTGATATAATCTCCCTGTAGGTGAATAAGTTGTTTTGGGGTTTTTTTTCAGTGTCAATATCTTTAAATTACTTTAGCTTTGTGTGTACCTGTACCTTGTTGACCAAGTAACTCACTAACTACTCACAGCTGCCAGCTCATGGTATTTTAGAGTAAAAAAAAACTAAAGGAAGCATTTCTGCATGAACAGGTTTTTATGTGATAGCTGTGACACAGTATATTAAAATTACTTTAATTAATGTGGCTACTGTAGAAACTACTCTCTTACTATCAGATGAGCTTTTTATCATTAGACAAACACAAACAGGAACTAAGCTACAAATGTTGTATTTTTATTGTCCTTTATTCCAATAAAATCCGAGCACCAAGCAGGCTAATACACAAAGTAAGGGCTGAAATCAAAAGCTATTGCTCAAGGTTAGAGTCAAAAGCCTGGTTTGAACTACTGGGACTGTGGCAAATGTGAGGATTGAGAGATTGGGCTTTTGTGTAAGACATCAGCAAGTGAAAAGAAAATCAAGGAGAAACAGAAGTACTTATGTTCTTTTAAGAGAAGACTAGACAGAGCAAATCAGGAGGTAAACTCAAGAAGTTTTGTCTCTCCTAACCACAGATGCTTTGTCAGTTTCCTCTTTAATTATGTGGAGATTATCATAACAAAAATACTGGATAATGACAGATTTCACTATAATCCAGAAAGGTTTCATTCTTTAATAGTGTTCACAAGTTCCTCAGTATGACTGGACATAAATTGCCGGGGAAATGAAAATTATAAAACCCACAGCTACTAAGGTTAAATAATAAAAGTTAAAAGGCAGCATTGTAAAACACATTATTGTGGATTTTTCCCCAGGAATTATAATGACAGATATCTCCCTTTGTGTCTGGCCTATAAAATAAAATGAGTTTCCATAGTCTTAAAATATAAGTAACTACATACCTTTGTTTCTCCATAACTGTACTTAACTTCATTGAGAATGAAGTTTGAGATACTTTACGTGTGTAAAACTGATGCCTTAGGATTTTAGCTTTTATATTTTTCATATATTTGTAATCCTGCAATTCTTTAGTGTATATAACTCTGAACTCCATCCACAGAGCTAGCTGCTGTCTTCACATTTTGGTCAGACAAAACAATTCCTCTCTAGGCCTGGGAACCAAGGACACCTGACTGTCTCAGGCCCCAAGAAATGTAAACGTAAGTGACTGGGGTGCAACAAACTTGGGGTAAAATGACTTCATTACCTGAAGCTGTAATTGGAAGATTAATCCCCAATATGCAATTGGACCAAACTTATAAAAGTGTGAAAACCCGTTACCTGTGGGTGTAGCCCCTGGGGGGTCTCTGTCTCCCCAAAGTGTACCTGAAGGCCCTTCAATAGATATACCTGCTTTTTAGTCTCTTAATTTTGTCTGGCCTCTCTTTCTAGGTAAGTCCGAAAAAGGCATCAAAATTAGTGAGAAATGAGAGTTAGCCAGTATTGTATGCTATTGCACAACTCTATTAAGTAATTCAACAAACCAATCTACTGTTCAGCATATGTCCTGAGAATAACTACATATGTGTATAATAGCTGAGTGTTCCTGCACCAAGCCCCAGCACAGATAACAGCTGCTTATCCTGGAACTGCACAGTAAAACCCCTAAAACTGAACAAAAATATTATTAACACAATGGACAAAGAGAACTTGGAACACTGCCATAAACTTCTAGCAACACAGTAGTCAGTCTGTAAAAGTACTATATATAGGAATAGCAATTATATAGACAATCATAAGTGAGTAAGGGATGAATTCCTATGACCCAAGGCATAAACCATCAATGCATTTGCAAGAGATGGGAAGAAATACCCAACTGAGGTATTATGGGATTGCACATTCATCTGAAGTTTAGTCAAGCTACTTTCATGGACTGAATGGCAAATCATTTATCTCATATGTGTCTAAAAATAACAGTCTTAAAGCAGGATCTGGCTTTTATAAAGTCCTGCATTTAGATTTGTGTGAAACCTTTTGTGAAACATTGGACTTTTGATTTGGAAAGCTGTGTCACTTCCCTGCATGTAATATATTAGTCCCAGAATGTCTTTCCTCAAAGAAACTATTTCTGCTTCCTATCAAAACTTAAGTTTTCTGATTCTGTGATTTTGTTAATACGTATTTCCTGACTTCATCTATCAGGTGACTTCTGCTAAAGACCTGTGCATACTCTGGTAATAGTTAGGTTAAAGGATAAAATAACAAGGTAGATTGGGAAGAGATGAAGGAAGCCAAACAACTGAGGAAATCGTCTGCATGAACATTCCTTTCCCAGGTGATTAGCACGTAATGGTACGGGAAAAGGATGAAAGTGCTGAGACAAATAAAGGGTTTGGAGAAAGAAGAGAACTAACAATTCAAGATATAACAAGTTAATGAAAACGAGAGGCTTACAAGGCAAAGGATCCAGGTCAAGGGCAGGGGTGGAAATCCAGCTACTGGGGACCATTTCTACTTTGCAGCACTGTAGAACAGTGCCCCATGGTGTGAAAGCACTGAATTAGTACTTTGTCTACTGGCAGGGCTTCCACAGAAGTAAATGGGAAAAATAGTGATTTGGTATCTTCCAGTCTGTCATAGTATCAGTCAGAAGCTGGTCTACACCTGAAGGCAGTCCAAGGGAATGCTGACCAAAGGCAACATGTGCAAAGTCACAGGTGTTGAAGCAGAACCAGCTGTATGATGGAAACTACAATGGCTTATAGTACAGGCATGGAATCCTTCCAGCCACCTTCGTTAGGATATTAAAAACCCTAATTATATTTGCAATCCAGTTAGGTGTTAGACACTTGTGTTGCAGAAGTATCCTTTTCACTGTTCTTTATGCACCATTATTGACTATCTTTTTAAGATCAGAATTTTTGTTTAGGATTTCTTGAATAGAAAATAAAAAAGGTAATTACTGTTACTGTGTCAGGAATCTTCATTACCTTCTGCCAGTCAGTGCAAAATTCAGCTTCTTGGCTTTGTGAAGCTTTTGTGAGAGTGTCTACGTGGAATGTTGAAGTACATTGCCAGTACATTCCAGTGAGATGGCAAAGATCTCTGATACAACTGAAGCGTTTTTATTACACAAATGTGCTGGCTTAGAATTTGCTGTGGTATATCTATACTGTGTCAGTTCATTCAGATGAACTACATCTATAGCTATATTTCTTTATCATCACTGTTAATGGTAAAAAGCTTTCCATAGTTAGAGAAGGATTTAATTTCAAATGCATTTTCATTCAAAATTGCCTCCTTTTTTCATGCTGTAGTCTCATCAACCACTTCTTTCCATTGAAAATGAATTGCCTATAAATAGAATTGATACAATTTTTGTCCTAATAACAAATAATTGAACAGTCCAGAACACAACGAAAATGCAAAAAGAAATGGCAACTTCAGACAGTAAATAGCATAGCCTGTTCCTTTTTTTCAGTCGTGTAGGCAGGGAGTTCACACTGGCAGTATTGTCAAATCTCACTGCCAAAAACAAAAGGGACTCTTCAAATACTTTGGTTTTTAAAAATGTATTCAGGATCCTTCCTCTTTCAGGTTTTTCTGGTTTCAGTTTTAAAGAAATTTGCATGCCTCTGTAGATCAAATGGGGAAGAGTAAGTCTGGAAAGGTGGTCTTTATTTTTGGTGCAAAGGGAGCGTGTTGCTGTCTTCCAGAAGGCTTCTCTTCTTGTTTCTGAAAGGTCAGGAAAGATCTGTTTTCGTTTTTTTTTTAATACTGTTCGTTTTGTTTTATTTGTTTATTGAATTAAAAATTTCAAACTGTATTCACATGGATCTTTTTAGTGGTATCCAGGAGAGCTCCTTGGTGTCTACAAGGGGTTTCTTAGTTCCTCAGTAAAATAGTAACAGAATCAGAACTCATTATTCTTGCAGTTTTAGCAAAAAAACTTACCACTGGTGACTAATAAATATTTCACGTTTGTAAATCTGCCTGGAACAGGACTTTTCTTATTTCTATTGTATCAAAAAGACCTACTGTTTTTCCTCTCCCTGTAGGAATCTTTAAGGGTTTTAAACCCCTTTGACATCCATTAGGTGATGAGTACTTAATTTGGTGAGGCTCCTTTGAAATCCTAGCCTTACATTCTGAAAGGCTGACTGAAACTGCTCTTTGCAGAAATAATTAACCATCTAGTGCCCAGCCTTGGAATTATTAGGAAGAGCAGCTAAAAAGAGAAAGTAGAAGTAAAAGAAGAAAATATAAAAGGAATAAAAGTAGTAAAGGGAGGAGATAGTAAGATGCAGGCTATGAGCAGGAGTTTAAAACCTCTTACATGTCTTTTCAAACACATTTAGGTGAAAGTATCCCCTTTCCCCCAGGCTGCCCTGGGAATAGCCATGTCCATTGTGCCAGTGGAGCTAGAGAAGGATAATAAACTTGGGCAGAAGGTGCTCTGTGAGTCTCCTTTCATGGTCTTGTTCATACTGCAAGCCAGGTCACTGCTCGTCTTTGGGCACTCTCAGAGGTAAAATTTGACCGTGCAACCAGTGGTTTCAGTCTGGGGACTCATGACAGATGCCAGCCTCCACAGGTGCTTATAAGATGGAGCAAACCTCCATGGCAAAGCTTTTTTATCATCTGTTTTCTCCTATTCATAAACAGTCACTTCAGCCCACACATTCATGGACTCTATCTTTGCTGAGAAGCTCTTGCCTGTGCCTTACTGTCTTGTATCTTCCCAAAAACACAAAAGAATTGAGAATGTCGTATGCTGGAAGATGTTGGTGATCCTATGAGGAACTTGGGTGCTGTGTCTCTCCTAACCAAGTCAATTGAAATATGAAGTCTTGGGAGGGACTGAAATGAATGATCAAAAACTTCTTTGTAGACTCAATTTGACAGTCTCATGGACTATGAGTTCCAGGCAAGGGAGAAAGCCTAGTGAAATCCCCCATCCAGTAGAATTTAGTTTTGACTTTTTAATTTTTCTTCTAGAGACTCATTACTGTTTTCCCCAAACTGGACTGCTTTCAGACAGCCTTTTATCTTCTCTGGAGCCCAGCTCCAATTGAGAGCATTGGGAATTTTCATGTTTGGTCCCTGTTTTACGTGTTTTGGGAGTCTGTTCAGCTCTCAGTTTAGGCACCGTTAGAAGGAAAACAAAGATACTTTGTCCTTTGTAACAGTAAGGCTTTTTGGGTCTCATCAGTAAAGAGTGTGATCTTACATGATGGAGATTTTCTCTCCTGAAGTTGTGTCCTGCCTTCTGTTAGCTGTCATGACAGATGGTATTGAGATGGGGCAGAATGTAGAAATCTAATTTCTCAGAGAAGCCAGTCCTTCTGCTTTTTGCTGCATCAGTCTGGTAGATGAATGGAGTGAAATAGCATCCTTTATATATGATAAAGTAGATCACCTTTCAAATGTACATGTGATGTGGGATCAGGATTGTTATTTCAGGGCCTTGATGATGTCATGAAATGACTTTTGGATGAAATTTATCACCCAAGGGCGTTCAAGGCCACTGTGTTGTGTTGATGAGACTTGATTGGAAGAGCCTTTTACCTCTGGGACAGTCCTTGAAAGTGATCTCATGCAGTAGTTTCAATGTAGCCAAAGACACCCCAATCATTTTACAATACAGTAGAACAGCTTTCACCTTTGCTAGTTGATTGCTTGCCAGTGTTTGGCAAATCCAGAATCATACTTTGAGTCATTCATGCTGTTTTGCTTGCCTGAAGTTAGTTAACATCTTCTGCTTCTCAGCCAAGTGCTACTTCAAACCTACCAGAATGGTGCATTATTGCTGTAGAATTCCAGAAGGGGATATTGTGTGTCTCAAACACCAAAAGCCAGATGGCTGTGAAGCCAACCAAAGTTATGTGGTAAAAGAGAAGGATTGTTGGTAAAAACAAAGAATTGCTGGTAAGAATATGCTGTGAGAAAGCACAGTGTATGCTGGAGAAAGGGACATACACAGCAAGGGCAGCACTTTTGGGGACAAACTTGCTTGTTCTGGCCCCTGGGGATGGGCACAACACAGCACAGCACATCAGGGAATGAGACCAGGAAGTGGGTACGGAACATAGGGGGAATCAAGACCACCCAAGACCCCTGAAACCTCTGACCCATTTGCAGAAAGGTCTGAAAGAAAAAAACTGCACATGAGAACTGATTTGCATAGAGAGATATTCTTCTCCAGGCCAGGGAAACCTTTTTATATAAAGGTGCCCCAATGAAGCCACAGTGCATGCCCCAGGATCCTGGACATCCCAGTGGCTCACCTGACACTGGAATCAGGACTGATGATCCTTCCTTCCTTCCTTCCTTCCTTCCTTCCTTCCTTCCTTCCTTCCTTCCTTCCTTCCTTCCTTCCTTCCTTCCTTCCTTCCTTCCTTCCTTCCTTTCTTTTTTCCTTCCCTTCCTTTCTTCCTTTCTTCCCTTCCTTCCTTCCTTTCTTCCTTTCCTTCCATTCCTTCCTTCCAGAATTCCTTCCTTCCAGAATTCCTTCCTTCCTTCCTTCCAGAATTCCTTCCAGAATTCCTTCCTTCCCAGAATCCTTCCTTCCTTTCCAGAAATTCCTTCCTTCCAAATTCCTTCCTGAACCTTCCTTCCAGATTCCATTCCTTCCAGAATTCCTTCCTTCCTTCCCTTCCTTCCTTCTGAATTCCTTCCTTCCAGAATTCCTTCCAGAATTCCTTCTTCCAGAATTCCTTCCTTCCAGTATTCCTTCCTTCCTTCCTCCTTCCTTCCTTCTCTCTTTACTCCCTTTTTCCCTTCCTCCCTTCCGTCCTTCTTCCATTCCTTCCTTCTTCCTTCTTCCTTCTTCCTTCCTTCCTTCTTCCTTCCTTCCTTCCTTCCTTCCTTCCTTCCTTCCTTCCTTCCTTCCTTCCTTCCTTCCTTCCAGAATTCCTTCCTTCCAGAATTCCTTCCTTCCAGAATTCCTTCCTTCCAGAATTCCTTCTGGAATTCCTTCCTTCCTTCTGGAATTCTGGAATTCCTTCCTTCCAGAATTCCTTCCTTCCTCCCTCCCTCCCTCTGTGGAAAGCTCCAAGCAGAGTGCTGAACTACACCTGCATGAATCCCTAAAGTACAGGTGAAAACAACAATTTGGCAGATCCTGGGCATGGGCCAAGCCCTGTGGCACCTCTGTCCCCTCCTGTGTGACTCTGCCTGGGTGCTGCATCAGGGATACCCTGGCTGGTGAGGCACAAAATTAAATTTACTCTTTGCATTTCACCTGTGGTTGTGTGGTTGTTCCCGAGTCTTGCCTGTGCCATCTCACACACTCAGGTTATAATCATTACGTGTCTATTTAGGTTTTTCAGTGGCACCTATCACAGACATATCCAATCACCTTAGGATGCATTCTCTTTTCTCTCATGTTTCCTTTCTGAGGGGAGGCAATGTTACTTCTCATTATTACTCATTTTTAACTACAAGACTGAATATAAATTATTGTTCTCAATCCTAAATTTATCAAGAATATTGCATTTTTTGATTAAACAGATTTCAATTCTGGAGTGCTTAATAACTTTCAATATTAAATATATCTATATATATAGATAGATAGATAGATAGATAGATATCTTAATCATATAATTGGTTCCAGTGTCTTTGTATCTCCAGAGAATGTCAGTCATAAAGAAGGCCAAGGTCTCCAATGTTTTCCTATTTTATTCTGGGATACTGCTCATTTTTCAAACATAAATGTTTGAGTGACAGAGAAAAACTGATGCCAGATTTACTTTCTTTTGCTTCTTGCAAGTCTTGTTTGTATTCAGGGTGATCCACTGTTTCATAGTAAGATTATTGCATAACTTTAGGTACATGATCTTCCCCTGTATTTAACTCAAAAAACATCTATTGTGATAATGTTCTTTTATTACTGTTCTATTGGCACTTGGCAGCCTCAGATCTCTTTTTAGCTTCTACTGATTTGATGTATTGATTTGTGTCCTTCAACTGCCCAGAGTCCTGGGTATCTGTAACACCAGGTTTTCCTTTAATAAATCATGTTCTCAAAGGCAGAAAAGCAAAGAAATACTACTTTCTTGATACACCTATATTGTGACAGAATATACATTACTAGGAAAAATGGATTATTTGTGCTGCCTCAGATACTAGTTGTGATTAAAAATAAGAAGGCACCACATAAATTACACTCAGTGCTGACTCATTCAAAGTAAAAGTCCTTTGACAGTTGTTCCTGTTCAAGCACATACACAAATCTAATCTGTCAACAAAAAGCTCCCAAATAAATATTGGTAATGGATCATGGGATTGTCTAACAGATAGTCTCTATTTAGAAATATGACTGAGAATTGCTAAGCAGATCAAGGAAGCAATATGCAGTTTGAATTAGTGGATTCATGGATTGCCTGTTTTCCTGACTATGGAGGTCAGAAGGTGCCAAGAATTACCTTATTCACGCTTGTTGGTGAAGTCAGCATATTTACATATATCTAATAGCTGGCACATGTTACTACAGAAACATCATGAATTTACAGTTGCAAATCAGGAATTTGATCTGTGTAATATTACTCCTAAATCAATTATTAAAGTTTCACAAACTCCACCTGTTTCATCTGACCTGACCTATTTCATGCCTTAGTAATATAATTACAGTTGTGTCACCAGCATGCCTTGCTGAAGACATCACGGTAGATTGTGTGGGTTTGGCAGTCCCATGGGAAATTTTAGCATCTTGAAACTGTTCAGTGTCATGCTCTCTGTGGACTTTTTTGTCATTTGGTTTCTTTAAAAAAATTATATCTGCTTCAGCACATCTTTCACTAAACTCTTCATCTGTCTCCAAGTAAGAGACAACACTAAGTGAAAATGGAGTTTTGTAATGCTATTTGCAGTTACAAACAACATTTCCATGGAATTTTCTGCAAAGGAGAAATAAACTGAGAGGGTATGTATGATGCAAACACAAAATAAATCACAACATACTTCTGTGAAATAGCAGGATGTGGCTTAAAGTACCATCTTTGCTGATGTACCTCCTTTGCGTAGTTTCACAGTCAAACTGCCATTTTAAGTGGAAAGTCTTTGTTAGCTTCCTGGAATCAAAATGCTTACAGTATGATTATAATAATATAGCCAGCCATGCTGTAAAATGGCCATAAAAATTATTCTGGCACCTGCCAATTTCTGTACCAAAATTTAAACATTTGCTTAAACTACACAAGAGCCATACAAATGTCCCTAGGTCAGACTAAAAGTTAAAAGAAATTTTTAAAAATCTATGATTAATTCTGTAGCAATTTTATTATTTATGTATTCATGCTTCTCATGTGCTGCGGTTCTTGTATTGTTCAACCTGTCTTAGGCATGCTTTCCATACCAACAGTCTTTATTAGTGAATAACAGGGCTTCCAGGGGACACACATAGTTCAAATGCATGCCATTCTAATGTGCAGTGCTAAACTGAGAAAACATTTCTAAAGCTTCTCTTTTTTCTGTATGACTTCTGTATGGCTTTTTTTTTTTTTTTTAAATGTAGGACAATTCTGTGCGTTGTGTCTGAGAAACTTGGGAAAGTTTTGCTTGCTAGAAAATGGCAGGCTTATCTCATAGATCATAGGACCTACTGCATAATATGTAGTAGAAGAAAAGAAAGCAAAAGGTGTGAAGCTTCTCTTGTGCTTACCTGATTACACTGTATCATTAACTAATTAAACAGTCCTAACCATCCATAAGGCTGAGATGACTGAGATGCTGGGAAGCTGGGAAGGAAATACTGTATGATAAACCACTTACAAATGGTTTTAGTAAACCTTATCAGCAACTTCTGATAACAAGTCAGGCTTACTGACACTTCTCTTTTCTTACTTATTTTCTCTCCATGATGCACCTGTGTAACATGTAATGGGGACAGGTTCAGCTGGAAAGCTCAGTAGTAACTTAATGACTTTGATTTTCCAATGGCTTTATCCTAACTGTACCCATGTGTATGCAAAACTTGAAATGCCACCAGGGGAAATCCAGCAGCTCTCCAGCACTGCAATCAAGTCTGCAAATTTGTGCAGCAAAAAGGGGCCATATTTTGAAAAGGTCAAATTTTGAAAAGACAACAATCACTACGTCTGTCTTGTTGAGGGGGGGTTAAAAGAATGAGATCAACTTCTCATTTTAACTCTTCTACCTTGGGTCCCAAATCTATGAAAAAAAAGACAGCTGTCAAAGCTTATCTCCATCTTCAGTTTGGCCCATTCCTGATATAGTGCTGGCTGAGCTGTTCATGGAGCAAGTGTTTCAGGAACAGCCTGACTTGATGTCAGTACAGTGCTCTACAACAAATTAAAATCAATGATGGGTTTACCTCAGGTGTGCTGCAGACAGCTGCAGGGGGCTTTGCCAGCTATGGTTAATACCCCCGTCTAGCAACCCAGTTCTTGTGCAGGAAGCCACCAACTGGTATTTGGACATGGCAACTGGAGCCTAGAGATCTCATATTAATGCAGAACTGAGTCAGTGATAGCTGGTTTTAATGCAGTGGCCCATGAACTGGTGCAGCTAAGAAACAAATAAAACAGTTTCATTCAGCAACAAACAAAACTTCTGCTTCTGAGAAGGTGATTTCTGGTGGTCCAGCAGAGCAGTAGACTGGTAATTCCAGTCACTTCAGCTGCCAGATCTGACTTTAGCTGGGACTGTTCTTGGAACCTTTGAGTTACTCTGTGTGTGATGGTAATACCATGGTGTATGGGAATTATCCTTCTAGAAACAACCCCCTGAGCTTCTGTCACCATAGCTAAAAAATCACCTACCACAATCCTTCCTAGAGAGCCATGGAATTTCTCCTGTGTCTTTATTGGTGAAGGCCTAGCAGTGGTCAGTTGAAGGAGTAACTCTTCCTCAGAAAAGCTGTGTTAGCTGCTGGTGGGTTGTGCTGGTTTGAGGCATAGACCTCTTCACTCCAGAGTAAACAGGCAGCCTGAGCTGAAAGAAGAGTTGGGGCTTCTGAGTGAATGTATTTAAAGCAGGAAAAACGCTCACATTATGAGTCAAATGAACTCTGCTATAAAAATAAACTGAGTGAGGCAAAATGTCACTCAAGAGAATACATACTGGGATTTAATTCTGGAAATAATGAAGACTGTGCTAGAAAAAATTTCCCTCCAGTATCCCCTTTTGTTTGCTGTTATCATTATTTTAGTAGAACAGAGAGACTAACAGACTATCAGCAGGTGGAAAGCACATACTTGGAAACAGGGGACAGGTGGCTATATGACATATTGTTCATTCAAGTATTTAGGCTACATTGTCACAGTAATGCACCTCAGAGATCAGCCTTGCCCTGACCTTACTCTCTGGTGTTTGTCCAAAAGTTTTTTCTTTCTGTCTCAGCTATTTCAGAGGGTCCAAATGCTGCATTGGAGAGGGGAATGAAAGGTGAACACACAATAACATCGTCATTCCCCTGCTTCCACCAAACTTAACAAACCTTGTTTGTTGAGGGTTACGATGTAGTTGTGCTGTAGCTATGCACTTCTTTGAAAAACAGTCTCATTTATAATCTATTTAATGTATTTCTGATCCTTCTCCACAACTGAGCCCTGTAATTGGGGGTTGGAATACCTGGAAAGCTGGTCCTGGTTACAGGCACACATAGTGACAAGTAAATGATTACATTTTCTCTATCCCCACCTCTGAGCTGGGGATTTTCCACTACAGTATCTTTGCTAAGGGAAAGTTTTAAAATGGTAGCAGAGTCTCAAGCTGTCTGATTTTAGTGCTGATAGAATGGTACTTGATTTGCTTGAGTAAGGAAGCTGCTGGCAAAAATATGTTACAATTGGCAATTTGCTTGTCTCCGTGCATATTTTGGCTCCATATCAAGTCTCTAAGTGTGGAATAATCAGCACATCTACCATGCAGGCAAATGTAAAGTAGATGAAAATATTTTATTTATAGAAGCTAATGCAAAAATGTGATTTGATGTGTTACAAATGCCAATTCTAATACTACTAATTAGAGCTATAATCTCATTGGGAGAATGAAAAGGTTTTTCTTATTTACTGAGACTGTATTCTCTTTTTTAAAATCCAAGCTTAGAGCTTACAGTACCAGAAACCTTTCTCACACAAATAATACTAAACACAGGACATCTTATAGGTGTAAAAATTTGGGACGTATTCCCCATCTCACCATCAGATATATAAGTTTACATGAAGTGCCTTCTGAATGCAGATCACAAAAATGAAAGATGGAAGCAGTCTGCATTACTAAATTACTGAAGATGACTTGCACTTACACTTTTACAAGCATTCTTATTTTTTTTCTAATGGAAAATATATATTCTTACCCTGCAAGCAACAGGTTTATACTACGTACCATTTTGCATAGGATAATAAGGGTTTTTTTGAAAGTCACACAATCAATTTGGATAAATATTCCTCAATCTTAAATCATCGAAAAGTATTTGTAGTATAGCCTGACTTTTAATTTTTTCATCTTAAATACATAAAATAAATAACACTGGTAAGATATTATTTAATGAAAGTAAAGATACCGGATTCTAAGTCTTATTGCCAGCAGACTGCCCATCTTAAGAATAATTTGTAGAGGTCAAGTCAGAAAAAAGTGTAATTTAAATGAAGACTTGGAAAACGTAAGAAAAGAGTGCTGATTTAGTTCCAGTTTAACAAATCACCCCTGTGTAACAAAGCTTTTCAATGCATATGTATTATACATGCTTATGTATTATACATAGCAGAAGTTCAGGCTTAAATCCCATTTATTTCAACAAGACCTAAGCTTATGCTTAAGTTCTTTGCTGAATTACAGCTCCAGTATAGCTGATGTGTAAAGCCAAAATATAGTATGATATAAAGTAATTGACATTTGATTTCAGCTTTCCTCATCAATTTCACTTCCAAAGTTCATCCTTAAAAGGGCTGAGGTGTCAGTTAATTTTCTGCTGACACTTGTGACTAAGTTGTAACAGGGTTGTTGTTAACAGCAGTTTAAAGGATAATGATGTATGGAAAGGAGATTAATAATTCTAACTAATTAGGAAGCTTCATAAAATGACAAACCATGAGATCCTCCTGAGTGACTGGATAGAAATCTAATTTCTTTCTGTCAGATCCCAAATACCAGCTGAGAATTATAAATCAAAGTTTCTTTGGAGTACTTCTTATAATCTGCTAAATGACCAAGGTAGACAGTAAAAGTTTGCAGTCTTTTTTGAGCCAGCTTTATTTTCTAGTTTTCATAGCTCACACATTCTGTATATTGCTAGAGAATTCTTCCACAAATTATTGAGGTCACATCCATTTAACCATGTAAAAACTGAGCTTCTTGTTTATTATAATAGCCAGTGAAATTCACATATATAGAAAGTTCAAAATCCATAACACACTTGCTTACTTATTTTCTTCATCTTCTTTATGTGTAAATGTTAAGTGCATTTTTCCACTTTGATTCTTCAGAATTATGATTTTACTTCAAAACTTTTTAACGACTTTTTCAATTCACTGTAGTTTTTTCAGGAGGGGATATGGAAGTAAAAGATACAAAGAAGCAAGAACACAGTATTGCATGTCCTTAAACAGGGAAGAATTTTAAATCTAGGAAAATTTACATCATTAACATAGAAGATTTAATTTTAAAATTTCAAAAAATTCAACTTGCTAAAAAACTAACGCCACTTGATGTGGTCAAGTTGATTATTTTGATCTTCTACATCATGTTGTAGTTGACATTTAAAATGCAAAAATTGTATTTATTAACTTGGGTATTTCTGGCCTGGTTTTTAATTAGATCTATTTTAAATGGAATTTTTAAAAAATTCACATGAATATTCTGTCACTTCTGGGTGAAGTACTCCCTCTTGAAGTCAGTGTTTGCTGTGCAGGAGCATGCTGCCCATGGTTCAGTCCAGTTTGGCAGTACTGTTCTTTCAGATCACAAGTAATGGGTCAAAACCTGCCTGAGAGTGTCAGGCCCAACTGGATTCCAGTCACAAGGGCTTTCTTCCTGACTAGGTGATGTTTCTGGGACAACATCTCCTGATTCCTGTCCCTTATATGCATAATGCAGCCAATTGGACACATGTAATGCTTCTATATTGAATATAATAGATATTCAAATAATATGCAGAGCCTATAACAGTTTTGAGAGATCAGTTTTAGCTCTTTGCTATGTTTCATGCACATTTTTAGCATCCTTGTTTAGTATTCTTGACTCTGACAAAGGAAAATCTATTATCAGAAGCACTTTTCTAGCAGTAAGTTGCAGCCCGAATGAAAAAATTTAGTTGCCCAGACCTTGTTAGTGAATTTTTGACTTTTAAAATAATGATAAGCTTATCTTCTCTTTCAATCCCCAAATAGGTTTCTCCACTTCCAGTACACTGTCAGAACTTTCAACTGCAGCTCTGCCTATCAGAAATAAGCACATTTGGTTTTCTTTTCATACAGTTTGTTCTTTCCCCAGATTTCAAAACACACTAATGCCTCCAGCGATAGTTGTGAAGTAATTTTGTCTACACAATTTAAAACAACAGCTCTATAGCCAGTTGTTATTGAAGATTTGACTGAAGGTCCCAGCCTGACCCAAAGAACATTGTATCAGTTTGTTAGATTAAAGTCAGCTTCTTCTTTCCGAGACCTGTGTGAGGAAAACACAACTTAGCTGCTTGGAAAAATGACAGCTGTACTTATCTACATACACAAATGAGCAGAAGGTCAGCTTTGAGTCTAAAATGCAGCTTAAATCAGCTAAAGTGGGATGGAAAACAAAACCATACACTGACACCAGGAAAAGTGAAGAAAAGGACTTGCACACTCTAAATGGGGGAAGAGTAGTTTTAGTAGACTGAAAGCGTGGAAAGGAGAAAAAAATGTACAGGAAACCCTTGGTCACTAAGGAGCAGGCAAGAGAGCTACAGTAGGAGCAACAAAAGCCTTCAAAACACAGTTGTGGCTCCTGGAGCTCCTGAACCATGGATGGATGGAGTGAGGAGGTACAACTGAGCACACACACATGGGGCAGTGATACCAGAAGCAAGAAGAACCTGTGAAGATCACAGTTATTGAGACAGGAAGGGAGATCCTTTCCACAGTAATTATGATAAACAGAGAAAACTCAACACAGCTTTGTATAAGAAGCAATTCTTTGGTGCATTTTTTCTTTGAAGCTCAGAAAGGAGAAAATCAGATGGCATGTGGCCAGTATTCACATGACAAAGTTTACTTGTATCTAGTTTTAATAGACATGTTGAGAAGGTGGACCTTTTAAAATTCCTGTGCAAAAAGGAAGTTTTACTTTATTGAATGTCATAATATCTATTTATAAGTTATTTTTATATTTCTGCCACTTCTGCAGTTTTTTGTCTAAGACTTTCAGTTTCTAAACACAAACATACCAATATCATACTGTGAATTCTATACAATTTTAATATATCCACTTAAGTACAGTGACATCTGTCTCTGGAGTCCCACCCTTAAGGGGAAGGGGAGCATCAGTGTTGGTGGTAGAAAGGAACATGAGTCAGTGGTTCTGCAAAGCTTACAAAGTTTTATTAGTAAATTACACACTGGGCATGGGCATTGGTATAAATCAGTCCTGATCTCCTTGTCCAAGCACACAGAGGTGGGTTTTGAACAAAAGGGTAGGGTGAAAGGGAAGAGAGACAGAGAGATGGATTAAAGAGGGGAAGAGAGACAAATGGATTAAAGAGTTGGAGAGAGGAGAAAATGAAGAATGTGAGAGAGATCACCAATCCTGGCTCCAGAGCTGATCCAGCCAGAACAAGGACGTTTGTCCCAAAAAGCACTGCCCTTGCTGTGTGTGGCCCCTTCTGCAGCCACATCCTGTTCTTTCTCACAGCATGTTCCAACAACAGTCCTTGGCTGGCTCCACACCTATCCAGCTAACAGTGCTTGAGATGTACACATTACTCCCCTTATCTTCCAGTCTTCTGCAATATCATTAATTACATTTTTTTTAAAAACACTTAAAACTTAAAAGGTTTGAGATCATATGAAAGATATTTCCTTTATACCCTATTTCAAACCTCACAAAAATTACACTCTTTTGCAATTATTACAAGATTCTTAAGAGCCTATCTAATTATAATACTTTAATCCATCTGGTTTCCCTTGTTCATCTGACAATAATCTTGTCCTTTAGCATCTTAAAACATCTGAAAAGCAGCCTAGGAACTGCTTGAAAACTGTAAGTGTCTCTCTAGACAAAGTTCTTTTTCTTTACAGTGTTCTATTAATCAGGTGTTATTCTAGCACCCACATATGTCTTTTACAATTTACAAAGTCCAGATTAGTTAGAGAATGTAAACTGGGTAGAAAAATCATGAGTGAAGTGAGGAACTGACTGGCTTTTTAAGTGTTTAATGACAGAAACTGGTATGTTATAATACTAATAGAAGGGACAAACATGATGTCAAGTGTCTCTTACTTAACACTAAGAAGTATTACAGTTTTGTATGGAAAACACCCTGGATTTCCCATTCAGTTTTCCTTCAGGAAGCTGAGGATGGGGTGGTTTATAAATGGAACAGCATTTTAATCTCTAAGTTACGGACATTTTCCTACTTCATGTGAAAACTTTTTTAATAATGGAGAATTTTTCTGCTGTACAGAAGAGACATTTTGCTCTGATATTGCCAGGTAGGAGAGGGGCCTATAGAAAAAATGGAGAGGGACTTTTTATAGGGGCAGATAGTGATAGGACAAGGGGGAATGGCCTTAAACTGAAATAGGACATGTTTAGCTTAGATATTAGGAAGAAGCTCTTGAGTGTGAGGGTGATGAGGCACTGGAACAGGATCGGAGAAGCTGTGGATGCCCCATTCCTGGGAGTGCTCAAGGCCAGGTTGGATGGGGCTTTGAGCAACCTGGTGTACTGGAAGGTGTCCCTGTCCATGGCAGGGGGTTGGAACAAGATGATTTTTAAGGTACCTTCCAACCTAGGCCATTCTATGATTCTACGACTGTGCTCTCACTGAAATAAATTTTGTCTGTAACACCAGCTGGACCAGGCAGGGTAGGTATTCTAAATTGCTTCCACACCTGTTATTATGAAGGTGATAGTGATTATCTTCTAACATTCTGAACCACACAGCTCTTTTAAGGCTCTGGTTTGCTGAACCCAAAGCAGCCTGACTCAATAAAGTGTGTTTTAATATGTGCAGAAAGAACACTCTATACACACAGTATACAGTATGTGCCTCCACATTTCCACTTTGTTTCATTTCTGTTAGATGTAAATTTGTGTTTGAGAATGTAAGAAAGCACATGACAAAGAGTCCTATACTGCTCTAAGAACTGACTAAAAGATTAAATTAATTTTGTTTCCAAGATTGCTGAATTTAGTGATCTTACATTCCCCACACTCACTGCAAGGAATGAAACTCTCTGGACTGAAATCAGAAGACATAGTTCAATTTTACCTTTTCACCAGTTTAAAGCAGTTATGCTGAGTTAGAGGAAGCTGGTATCCCCTTCTCTATCCCTTTTCAAAGTCAGATGAATGTACTTCTAGAGCAATTTAATGCTAAGATTTTGTTTTCTACAGATCAAACTAAGAGCTGATATGAGATAGAATGGTACTACAAGGGTGATCAGGGAATCCCAATTTTCAGAGGAAATAACAACAATATTTTCAGAGCTGTGGATTTTTTTATATTAATACAATAGAATAGGATTAATCTGTTTTCTATACAACTTGAATTTTGGCCTTATACCTGTGTCAGGAAAAATGCAGCTGTAAGCTTTTGGATAAACCTGGGCAAAGGTATGAACAATTTTTATACCATAATCTGATTTTTAGTGAAAGTCATCAGAATTATTTGCATTTAGGTATTTATCAAAACCATGATGCTATTAGGTGAGTTTCCTCTTACACTTTTGTTTGAATTCCCAGTGTATGCAAACCTTATTCAAACTGCAGCCAGACCAAAGCCAGAACCCTTGCCAGCAAAAACTGCTGAGTTTCACACAGCTTTAAATATTTTACAAGGTCTGAAGCTTTGTTTGCTCTCATTTGAAAGAACTGTTAGGACACTGCTCACAGTTTGCCTGACCTCAGCCAGTAATTTGGAAGGTTTACTCTCAGGCATACCTGTAACTTTCCACTTCACACTCAGTCTCAACTACTTGGGAAGAACTGAGTGGGCAATATGTGAAAGGAGAGCATCAGTCTGCATCAAAATGACATTGCTTTTTTCACAAGTCACTGGGAAGGTAGAAACAGAGCTCTTGAATGCTCACAAATCAATGTCCTGAAGGATATAAAAAGCAGCATGCTGTGTGGGGCTGAGTACCTATCATACTAGGGAGCATGAGATAACACTGTAAGAACCAGGTCATCATATGTAGGCTAGAAAGCTGTGTTATCACAAGTCACTCAGTCTGAGAAACAAACAAATAATGGCACAAAATCTAAATGCAGGTAATGGACTTATAGTGTGAACCCATTCATAGGGTAAACAGAAGGTATCTATGCTTGTTCTTCCAACTTTTTAATTTCTGAGCATCACTAATGAAATAGCAATAACAGTAATTATCAATTAAAAATTTGTAACTTCAAAGACAACTGCACCAGTTAAGCAGCAAGGAACTCTAATTCGAGCAGATTATGTCGTCAAACAGAACAAAACTGAAGTTACAAATATGCATATCTATTGGCTTTTTAGAATACTAATTTTATGTTGCCACAACTCAGTGAATTAGCTGCCTGAGAGAAAAATGTGAATGGTAGTAGAAAACATTTTAAGGATAGCATGAAAAATTTCAAAAAAACCCCCCATTTTCTGATAAATGATCTGATAATCAGCAATGATCTGCATTAGGAACCGTGAATAGGTTCCTAATATTATATATAGACCACAGCTACACAGATATAGTAAAATGTTAGTAAAAGACAGCATTTGTTGTTATATCTGGACTGTATCTGCAGAAGAAAGAAGCACAGATTATTTATTTATTATGGGGAGATAATTACACAATTTCCATGCGAAAACTAAGAAAGGATATCTTTCAAATGAAGCAGGGGAGAAGTCAGCAGGTCAATGTAATTTGCATTTAAAGTTTTAACGAGCTAGAGTCCAGCATTATCTGAACCATAACTGTTGATTTTCAGTAACTGTTGGAACACTGGAAAAGTTCCAGAAAACTGGAAAGAAAACTAATGCTTCACATGCATTTAAAAGATGGGCAGTTCAGATAATTGCATATTTTTCCATTCTAAACTGATTCTTACAAAATCAGTCACAATACAAATTAATTAATACAGCACTTTAAGATGTACTAAAAATGTTTGTCAATATAAACATAATGAAAATAAAGACTGACAATGCAAGTGACTTTTTTTTACTATAATGCCGAGATTGGAGTACCCTTTCTCACCCTTGTGTATGACAACTGACTCTGTACTCAGAGTTATCTCAGCCAGTGACCTGGGAGAAAGGTAAATTTATCATTGCTAAAACCTGTAGGTGACACAGTTTGGAGGGCTGGTAATCAACAATACAGATGGGTCACTAGTACAGAGTGGGAGCAAGATTTGAGATTTAAATTTGTGGGTCAGTCAATTCCTTGTGCCTGGAAGTTGTTCCTGATATGGGAAAATAGGAAAATCCCTTCATGCTAGGAAATAAAAAAGAAAGAAGAATTGTAAGATATTGTGGACAGGAAACTTTAATCTGATGAGATGGCAGGTGGAAAGTTTGCCAATATGGGAAGACCATGGTCAAATAGAGGGACAGGAACGTGGCTTTCAGTGTCAGCATCTTTAAGGGATCTGTTCAAGCAAATGATGTTGCATTAGGTAATGAGGCTTGGTATCAAGACATACAACTGAGGCTGTTAAGAAAAAGGAGTGTTAAACAAGTAGAAGTAGCAATAAACAAATACATGAGACAAGGCAGGAGAAATATGAATCTCCCAGTTTGCGTGAAAATGGGAAAGCTGAAGTGAGGTAGGCATACAAAGGTCAACTAAAACTGAGATCCTACTTCAAGAAAAAGCAGATGTTTTCAACTAAAAAGCCCTGAATGCATTACAGTGTGCAGAGACATAATACTATCACAAGTGTTCAGATAAAATGAAGGCAAACTGGTGATGTCTGAGGAATGGACAGCTTGCAAAACTTTGATAAGTTTTCATAATTCAGATCTGAACAAAATTAATCTTTCTGTAAAAGACCCCCAGGAAAAAGGATTCTTGTTTGGGAACATTCAAGCCCTGCATGACCATCCTTGCCACTTTGTCCTTCCTCCCTGACTGTTTTGTGTTTATGCAGCAGTGTGGAGGAAGGCAGCACAAGAATCACAGTTGCAGAGGTAACAGTCAAAACCACAACATGAAACCCTTTCAGGATGGTGTGGGAGGTCTGTGTAGCTTAACCAGAAATTGTCAGAGCAGAATATTGGGGGAAAAGCACAAGCAAAAGTGAAGGAATCTTGGGAAGTTTTATCAAGTCTCCATTTTATCTTGAAAACAAGCAGCCTTTCCTTTCCCTTGTCTCATACGCCCAAACCATACAGAATTTTTTTCTTCATCTTTAGCAACTCCAAGACACTGTTTTTTTCCTTACCATTCTCCTTTCTAAATATTTTGTTCTCTTATTTCTCAAAATTTTTTCTCAAAAAAACGTTTTCCTGGTCATGCTTCCTGCCCTTTTACTGGTTATTTCTCCTTGTCATTTCTCTGCCCATTTGCTACCTTCTTTTTATTCTATTTGCTTTAAATACTAATCTTTTTAGGATACGAAAATGATCTTATTGAGTGGTTCACAAATGCAAATTTAAGCTTATGGGCATGCATTTTAGGTGGCAAGACTGAGTACAGGTTAAAAACCTCTGCCTATCAAACAGCAAAGGAGATGTTTTCTGATCACAAAGCATCCTGCTAATCAGCATGTTCAGGATTAAAACCATTTGCTGTGAATAAAACAAAGAATTTATTACATATTAACAGCTATTTACTATTTTAAAAAATGCTGGTATTTGCCAAACATATAACTACCAATTTCATCTACAAATATGCTGACCTGTCATTTCAGTTTAAAACAAATATCTGTGATTCTGGTTATATGTCTGCTCATCATTCAAATTATTACATTCTCATATTTTTCACTAGAACTGTAAAAATGCTTTTTTTTTATTATTAAACAAGAGAGATTAGATTAGGTTAGGCTAGAAAAAAAGCAGATTGGTTATCTTTAGTAAAGTAAAGGTTATACATTTCAACTACCATAAAGAATTGCAAAACTTCAGTGTGTGTAGGGTTAAAGGGTGGAAATGTGCTGTAACTTGCAGTGGAAATTTCCACTGCGTGCTTTATTGGCAGAGGAATGAGCCTTACCCATGGTAAGGGGGGCTGGGAGTGTGGTCTCTTCATAAACACATTGGAATGCTGTGTCACGATATTTTTCCTTCCAGTTTTCTGACCAGTTTTTGGTTTTGGTCCTCTTGAGATTTTTGGGGTCACAATGCACACTGATCCACTCAAACCTGTGGGACATTTTCCTGAGGACAAACTGCAGGATCATATCAGCCCCCTCCACTGTTTTCTGATAGTGACACATTGCATTCCCCATAGTATTCTCCAATCTTTTGTCACCCATTCACTCAGTCACCCTTTTTAAATATTTTTAATATATAATATGTCTTTTTTTAAAATTCCATAGACATATAATTAGGGGTATGGGGAAAACTGTAATGACAAAACCTGTTCTTCTGTCTACACAGAGTAGGTACTGTGCTTCTAAATGAGTAATTGGTTAGAGGATACAAGAAGGAAGTTAGGAATACTTGGAGGGAAGTTACCTAGAAAGTCAAAAGAAGCTCAGTACTGGAACCCAAGGTGTTCAATTTATTTGTCAATGATTTGGAAAAGGCCTTGTACAGTGAAGCAGTAGAATGTGAGGCATTGTTATTTTTAACAGCCAAGATTAAAGCTAGCTGCAAAAGACCTGCAAAAATATGCAATGTTTGTGCATCGAAAGGACAAAAACAAGATAGGAAAGGGTTAACAGAATAAAAAAAATCATTATGTAGATGTGAAAATATGGGCTTAATTAAGTTTTTGGCATAAGTAATAAAACTTCCATCGACGTGAATAGTTATCTGAAAGTGGGAATCAGAACATAACACAACCCTGTGAATTATGATGAAAGGAAAAAAGAAAAATAGATAGTTAAGCCTCTTGATAAATCCATCTTGCTAATGAATCCTGAATTCTGATCACAGTTCCTTTCTCACTGACAAATTGAATATGCAGGAAACTGAAAAGGTATAAAGAAATCAATGACAGAGAGAGATGGTTTTCACATGAAAAGAACCTGAGCAAAGAAGGACTTTTCATCTTAAAAAAGAAATACATCAGAAGTGGCTCAAAATCATTATTTGACTGAGAGTAAATAGAAAACAAAATCACAGAATCATAGACTGTTTTGTGTTGGAAGGGAACTTAGTGGATACCCTGGAAGTGTTCAAGGCCAGATTTCATGGGGATTTAAGCAAACTGATCTGATAAAATGTTCCTGCCCATGTTGGAGTGGTTGGATCTAAATGATCTTCAAAGATCCCTTCCAGCCTAAACCATTCTATGATTCTGTGGTCTTGTGACTAGATGAAAGTTTATATCTCATGAGGGACCCTCCAATCACCCCCATCACTTGGAATAAATACATTCACATATAAAAAAACCCCAAAAATTATTAAAATATTTTGCCCATAGAAAAGAAAAGGGGATCAGAAATGGAGACTTCTTTGGGTTTGATCTGAAAAACTTGCAGAGTCTGGGTGTGTTTATGCCCAGCTAATGACTTGGGGCACAATGGAGAGGTGGTTTTGGTAGGTCATGCCCAGCTAATGTATGACCTGATAAGCACGGACATCTTCAACCAGACCAGGTTGCTCAGAGCCCTGTCCAATCTAGCCTGGAATATTTCCAGTGATGGGGCATCCACCACCTTTTCAGGCAACCTCTTACAGTGTCTCAGTAACCTCACTGTAAACAATATACTCCTTATATCTGGTCTCAATCTACCCTCTTTTAGTTTAAAGCTGTCACCCTTTGTCCTATTGCAACAGACACTGCTAAGAGGTCTGTCCCCATCTTTCTTGTAGGACCCTTTCAAATACTGACAGGCCACAACAGGGTGTCTCTGTAGCCTTCTCTTCTCCAGGCTGAACAACCCCAACTCTTTTAGCCTTTCCTCATGGGAGAGGTGCTCTGATCATCTTGTGTCCTGCCACTGGACTGTCTCCAGCAGGTCCCTGTCCCTCCTGTGCTGGGACCCCAGCTCTGGATGCAGAGCTCCGGGTGGGTGTCACCAGAGCAGAGCAGAGGGGCAGAATCCCCTCCCTGCCCTGCTGCCCACGGGGCTCTGGATGCAGCCCAGGACACGTTTGGCTCTCTGGGCTGTGAGTGCCATGGCTGGGGCCTGTCCAGCCTCTCACTCACAGCACCCCCAAGCCCTTCTGGGCAGGGCTGCTCTGGGTCTGTTCATGCCCAGCCTGGGTTGATATCAAGGGTTCTTCCAACCCAGGTGCAGCATCAGCACTTGGTCTTATTAACTCATAATGTTCCCCTGGGTCACTTCTCCAGCTTGTCCAGGTCCCTCAGGATGGTATCCTGTCCTTCAGGTGTGTCAAACACACCTTCCAGGTTGGTTATCAGTTATCTGCAAACTTGCTGAGAGTGTACTCAATACTTCATCTATGTCATTAATGTAAATATTTAATAAATTTGGTCCCAATACAGATCCCTGAGGGACACCACTTGGCACAGATGTCCTTCAGAACTCTGACCCATTCCCCTTGGGATATGACCATCCAACTAATTCCTTGTCCACTGAAGAGTCCATCCATCAAATCCATGTCTTTCCAGTTTAAAGAGAAGGATATTGACCATGTCAAAGGTTTTACAGAAGTCCAGATGAATGACATCTGTAGCCCTTCCCTTGTCCACTGATATGGCCATTCCATTATAGAAGGTCGCTGAGTGGGTGAGGCATGACTTACCCCTGATGAAGCTGTGCTGGTTGTTCCAAATCATCTCCTTGTCCTCCAAGTGCCTTAGTACAGTCTCCAGGAGAGTCTGTTCCATAATCTTCCCAGGCACAGAGGTGAGGCTGACAGATAATTTCAGGTGCCCCCCTTTCTTCCCTTTTTAAAGATGGGTACAATGTTTCCTCTTTTCCAGTCACCTGGGACTTTACCTGACTGCTGTGACTTTTCAAAAATAGTGGAGAACACCTTGGGAAGTACATCAGTCGATACCCTCAGGACTGTGGGATGCATGTCAGGTTCTGTAGACCCACATATGTTCAGGTCCTTTGAGCTGAACCTGATCTTCTCTTACAGTGGGAGGGACTGTGCTCTCCCAGTTCCTGGATGAAGCTCCATCCAGTCCTGAGGTGTGGGAAGGGAGGTTGCCAGTGAAGAGTGAGGAAAAATGTTGTTGAGTACCTCAGCCTTCTCCTTATCTACTGTTATCAATTTACCAGTTGTTTTCATCAGGGGGGACATTTTCTTTTGCCTGTTCTTTGCAAAGTTCAGGTACAGTCAAGTCTTGTCTCCTGAGCCCATCCCTACACAACTGGGTAGTGTCCCCGTTCTCTTCCCAGCATACCCAACTCTGTTTAAACTTCTGTGCACTTCCGTCTTGCCCTTTAATTTAAAAAGCCATTTTATTCCCTTTCCTGGTTTCTTACTCATGGGGCGCAAGAGCTCTGGTGCTCCAGGGAACACACCCTGTAAGATCTGCCAGCTCTGTTCCACCCCCCTGACTCTGAAGGCACTTTCCCAGGGAGCACCACTGACAAACTCCTTGAACAGCTCAAAGTTTGCTTTCTTAAAATTTAGTGTCCTGACTTCACTCTTCTCCTGACTCATATCCCTCGGGACTGTGAACTCCACCAACGCACGATCACTGCAGCCCAGACTGCCTCCAATCATGTCACTGATTAATTCACTTGGGCTGGTGACTGACAGGTTCAGAAAGGCACCCTCTCTGGCAGGACCGTCTGTATTACCTATTTTAAGAAAATGTTTAATAAATATTTATCTCACTTTGAACACTAGAGGGCATCGATGAAATCACCCATCAGAAGAACTGATAATCTCAAGGTAAAATAGTTTTCAAATGTAAAACGGTTCACCGAGGCATTTCTTGCTGTAAAGTGTTATGGTTGTCAGTATTTTAAGGTATTCAGAAGAAAAGAGAGAAAATGCAGTGAATCCCATGAGCAGTGATGAAGCTCAGCAGCTGCTCACTCAGGAAATACTTGGGCTAAGGATGCCTGAGCAGAGTGCTGGCTTTCTGTCACTGAGTCTTCCACAAGTACCTGCAGTGGAGCCATACAAGAAGGAAAACTCTGAGATGAGACAAAACTTAGGGATGTCCTAGCATGACAAATACGTGTTCATGACATTAAACACACAACACCACATTTAGCAATAACCTAACACAATATGCAAAATCTGTGAAATCAAGACATTTGTAATGAAAGTAAAAGAACAACAGAGCTCAAAATGCTGTAGTGAATGGGGCTACATCCGGTGGTGACTGCTCACCCTGCAGAGAGGGACATGGGGCTGGCTGCTGCAGGGCTCAGTGTGGCTCAGCAGTGCCCAGGCAGCCCCAAGGACAAACCCCACCCCAGAGCACCAAGCACGGCACAGCCGGCCCTGAGAGGGAATGGCCCCGCTGGGCTCAGCCTGGGGTGGCCTCGCCTTGGGCACTGAGTGAAATGTTGATGTGAAAGTCCTCGAATGCGCCCAGACAAAGGCAACAAAGCTGGAGAGCAAGCCTGGAAGGAATGAGCTGTGAGGAGCAGCTGAGGACTTTGGGTTGTCAGGTTGAAGGGTGACCCCCTTGCTCTCTGCAGCTTGCTGAGGAAGGGGACAGGGACATGCTGGGCTCTCCTCCCTGTTACCCAGTGGCAGGATGCATTGCAGTGATTCAGAGCTGTGCCAAGGGTGGTTTAGACAGGACTGTATTCCATACAGTGAATAATTAAATGATGAAACTGTCACAGGATTCTCTGAATATAAACAATATAAATGTAAACTAAAAATCAATTAGGCAAAATAATGGAAGACAAAACCACAAGTAAAACCTTCTAAACAAAAACCCCAAGGTTTGTCCTGGCAAGGACAGGATTCTGGGCTAGATGTGCTTTTGGACCAACCTAGGATAATATCACAGTAATTATCTTGGATCTTTGTACAACATTTGGCCATGCAGTTTATAGAATGAACATCAATTCAATTGAAGTGAGCTCATTTCTCAGGATGAAAGAGAAAAACATAAATAGTTAGCCATATGTCTCTGATTCATTCTCAGAATATACATTTACACATCTGATTAATTTTAGGGAAAAGAAACTACAAAATGTAATAAGGCAAAATAGCAGCAGGTAAAATAGTTTGTATTAATATTGTGAAAGGTTTGCTTATTTTCTTATGAAGCGTTTTAATATTCTTTAAATTTGAGACTTAATGTCTGCCAATGGATTTTGGTTTTTGCTTCTTTAAGAAGATCAGTCAATGCAGAATGCAGTAATCCATTAACATTTTCTTGTGATTTCTTGTCCAGTGCTAGAATTTGTTGTGTGTCAACATAGGTTATAATAAAAAGTGGCTCCAATTTCTCAGTCTTAATTATTTATTTTCTCCTGTCTCGGGGTATATTTTGAATAAAGAGGTGCTCAAAAACCAAAGAAGGCATTTAGATGCATTTGCTGTCATTCTATGATAAGCCTGCTGTGAATGAATCACCATCTGTTCCAAAGAGTTGTATCTTTCCTTGGGAAGGATCACCAGTCCCTGTTACTGCCTATTTTAATTTTTAAGTCCATCAGTTATCACTGATATACAAAGCTGTGTCACAGCTGTCCTTCATAAAGGGAAATTGTGTTTGGTGTGTTCTGCTTCAGTTTGACAGCTCTGCTGAGACTGGGAGCATTTACAATAATTTACAGCTCTAAGGTTCTGTGATATGTGGCTACCATTATTATTTTAATATTAAGTCATTATTAGTCCAAATATTAAGCTACTGCTATTTCTGTACACTTTGCTATGCAGTGTGTGGATTATTCATTCCTTTTTATGCTGGTCAAGCATTTTTAGGTGAAGAAACAAAGAAAAATTTAAAGTTTCATTACTGTTTCAGCCACTTCCTGCCTTGATTTGTTTTGCTGTTTGTGAAGTTTCCATCTCTGTGGAATGTTGTGATCATCTTTCTGAAGCCACACAGAGCTCAGAAACTGTGTTTCACAGGAAAATTTGAATCTGGCCCAAATTATGGTAACTAATTTTACATCTACCTTTAAAAACATTAATTAGGCAAAAATATTTCCAGTAGAGATTTTCAAAACCAAAGTTCACCCTGTATCCTTACACACAGATGAAAAAAGCTGTCAAACATGTCAGATTAGCTCTTCCAATTGCCAGAAGTCAGGCCAAGAATACCAGATCTTCCAGACACCTTTTTAATGCAAAAAGTAACTGCAGGTATAACCACACTTTATAACAGCTGCTAGCCTTAGAATACTAACTTGAGAGAGGATTCCCAGCTTTCAAACCTACTTTGCCACGGAGCTTTCATCTTCCAGCACAATCCTTCTGCCTGGGCTGAAGTGAGGTGGGGAGCACAGGCCCAACCACCACTACTGTTGCAAAAATAGAGAGAAGCCAAGTCTACACCTACGTAATATCTTCTTGACAAAAATCCTGTTTGGTCATAGGAGAAGTGTGGACTGTGATAACTAAAGCAATAATTCAGGATGTCAAGTAATACTGGGTGGATAACGCTCCAAGTATGTGTTTGAGGGGGTGAGGTCATTCCTCTGTGGAATACATTTGTAGGCAGTAGTGATTCCCTGTGTTGCACAAAGGTGCCTAATATGTTAAGAGGAGCTATGAATTTCATTTGGAATCAAATCTAGTGGAATGGTGAGAAATGTTCTAAACCAGATTTGTGTCAGTGGCAACAACTTATGAAATTTTGATCGACGCACCAGAATTCCTAGCCAAGCTAAGCGGAATTACACAGTCTAGTGCTAAAAGAAGAATTGGCTGCTTGGATAAAGCAAGCTTAGAATGGATGGAAAGACTTTTCAAAGTATTATGCACAGATTTTAAGCAAACAGTAGAAAAACAAGACAGATACTTTTGATAGATACCTTGTACCCTGTATCTAACAGAAGGTTCATGGGCGTGAATTCAAACAACTTTTACTCAGTTCAGTCCAATGACTTTCAGTTTCCTTGAAGTGGATGTATTGAAGCTGCTGATGGCTATCAAAAACAGTGTTAAAATGATAAATAAACTATTCACCAAGGATGAAAAGTGTGACCCTTATCTATTCTTAGTATTGTCAAATCAGAGGCAGCACCAATGAAATCTGGTTTGCCACCTCACAGTTTAAAGGAAGGCTAAAAAAATAGAAAACTTACTATAATTGAAGCAGGGTTTAAAACAAAACGTGTACAAAATCCCAACACAACATGGAATCATGAAGCTGCCATCACACAGTGAACAAAGGGTCATATTTCTGGGGTTAAAATGGAAATGGTCAAACGTGGTGGAGTCATGTTCCTTATGTGGTATCATGTACCCCTGATGTGTCTTGCCTGTCCAGATGGCTCCCATCCATATGTGAAGAAGAGCATTTGAGATGCAGGATGCCTATAATTCAGCCTGGGAGAAATTGAAAATATGCGACAATCACACCCAAGACACATGGTCAGACATATGGACAAAGCCAGACCAAATGATCTCTCTTCTGCAAGCAAATTTCCAAGGAAATCGGCCAGAAATATCTATCTTGGAAAGGACATAAATCTTCTTGGCCTGATTTCTTTTAATGAGATAAAATAGGGGAGCATATTTCTCTGACAGAATTAGTAGCAACCCTAGTTAGCCATATGGCAAGGAATAAATTGTCACAATGAAGAAATACAGCAGGGGGTGAAGGGAATCTCGCAAGTGACTCATGCAAGGGGCTCCCCTTGGAAGTGCTGCATCCTACAGTGCCACACTACACTGCTCCTGCCTAAAGAACTGCACAGGCGTGGCTCAGACACACCAATGCTGCCATCAGATTTCTTGGGAAAACTGTGTACCTGCAGCTCACCTAGAGTTTAATAAACTTTTTCTAAAGTAACACTTAAGCCTTTGGCTTCTACTGAGATTTCAACCTCTCTTCTTGCCACTTAAGTATTAGTTAAAGAAAAAGTAAGGCAGCAAAGCAGCAAAAAGTAAAAAATACGTTTTAATGGTGAATTCTACAACTAGATCATAAAATCTTTTCTGGACTGATGACAGGTCAGAAGACAACATTAGGTTTCACATATTTCTGATGTCATAAGCAAAGACGTGAAATTATTTTGAAAAGCAACATTGTTCATATCAGTTACACTTAGCTTAAACGACACTTCAGTGTTCTGGGAATTGAGACAAGAACAAAGAATTTGTTATGAGCTGCTGGTGTCTGGAAACTTCAGACCCATTGCTCTTTTCACCTCGATTGTGAGGCATTAACTCCTTTACTGTATCTTCTTCTGAACTAGGGTTTTTTAAAAACGTCTCCTACTATAATAAATACTACTAACATTGTGGAAAATACTTGTCTGTCCTCCTCAGAAACAAGGTTTTAAATTAATTTTAAAAATGCAGCTCTTAATAGATGTGCAGTGAAAGAATCTAGTTCATGCCGACCTGTTTATCAAAAGGCCAGAAGCAACAGAGTATCTGAAGCCAGGGCATATTAGAAGCACCACACTACTTATGATGATGAGAAAGACTAATACCTATTGGATGTATGTGAAGATAACAAATATGGGTTCATTGGATTAGACTTTTTGAATCTTTCGGAGGCTTAAAATATGTTATTACAAAAATGCCTTTAAAACCTACACCTCAGACTCACCAGTTTTTAAAAGGATGCAAGTAATACCTGCTTTACCAGAAACAATTACAAAAGGTGTTGAAATCCCTTAGAATCTGACTGTGTCTTGACCATGGTAATTGTTCAAGGTCCGTTTCAGTAGCAGTGATGTTCTCAATTTCTGATATGATCACACATCCTCAAACTACATATGTTTTACACCTTTCTATAAAAGAATGGCAGTCAGGTGATACAGCCTTTTAGTCAAATTAATGTGTGCTGCGACTTCAACCATCTCTCATATATTGCTCACTTTGCTTGTTTCCCTGCTCACTAAATAACCGGATGGCTTGGTAAAGGGCTTTTCAGTAGGGCTTTTGACACAGCCTCTTGAGACATCCTTACAGACAAAATGATGAAATACAGACCAGGTAAGTAGACAGAGAGGTGGATGGAAAGCTGGCTGGATTTCAGGCTCAAAACAATGTCTAAAGTGGCACAAATCCAGCTGGAAGCCAGTCACTTGACCTTAGGGGTCAGTACTGGCATCAATACTAGAGTGAGTCCACTGAGGGGCTGTGAAGACAATTAGATGGCTGGTCTGCCTGAATACAAGGAGGAGCTGGGAGAGCTGGGACTGTTCAGCCTGGAGAGGAGAAACCTCAGGGGTTTGTTATCAATGTGTATAAATACCAGGGGCATGGGGCTGGCAGACTAAAGAAGGTGGAACCAGGCACTGCCCAGTGGTGCCCAGTAAAAGGACAACAGGCAATGAGAAGAAACTGAAATAAACACTGCTTAAACAGCAGAATTTATTTTTTTTTTATGTATAAGTGATTGTACACAAAACCGGGTTACTCAAAGAAGTTATAGTCTCCATCCATGGCAATATTCAAACATGAAAGGACCCAGCTTTAGGCTGTCTGCCCTTGCTGAGCAGGCAGGTTGGACTAGGCATTCTCTGGAGGTCCCTTCCAATCTTCACTCTTCAATGATTCTACCATTTAATTAACCCCATAAATTCCTCTAAAGAGAGACCCTCCTATCTGGTATGTTAATAAAGCATAGCATGACAATCTACAGTGAATTCCAATGACTGATTCAATTACACTCTGAATTGATCTAGAGACTTTTTCTCACGTTTTCCTAGTGGGACACTTGGAAATGGAGGGTTTTCCACTTCCTCTGATATGCTGGTTTTCTGAGGCTGAAGAATTATTACCACCTGCAAAATATTAACTGAATAAACAACACCAAATAATTTAAAACATCTGCTTTTTGTGAGCAAGTTTGAAAAAACAAACTAAAGGCTTTGTAATAAAAATGCTGTCTAACAATATAATCTTGAAACAGTCTGACAAGTTGCCCAATTTTTTTGTGGCTGGTGCCTTTAAAAACTACTCCCTGTTGTGCAGTTCTTTGCTGAAGTTCCTGAAGTCTGTTTTGTCTTGCCAGTGTGTCTCTCCTTGCTCGTAGTTCAAAGACACACCATGCAAAGCACGGCATTTTTATAACATTAGTGATTAATATTGTTTATTATTTTATCTTGCCCTGAGTCAGCCAGATATTTCTCAGGAAGTGCATCCCAGAAACACATGGGCCTGCCTTTATTGCACTGATAGTTCTCATGTCTAATATGGCCCATTTCCTTTTTGCTCTGTTGGGTGTCTGGCAGCACAGAAAAAGCATTAAAACACTTCCCTTCTCATCTAGAAAACTCAGGATCAGTGCAGCTTTCTGCCGTAAGAAATTGCCATCTGCACACAGAGATACAGAGGGAGCAATATAAAAAACAGTCATTTTGCTCCTTCCCAGGGATGGAACAACAAAAGGGGTTGAAAAGCCCATTCATTCCTGTTCTCCTAACCCCTGGCTGGTGGCAAGTTCACAGCACCAGCATTAGTGTGTAACCTGGGCATTGCCCTGAAGTCACACTTGGTTCAAGGTTTCACAGTCTCACACTGAGGCTGTGCTTGATTGTCACTGATACCTCTTTTTTTTCTGAGATGCTGAGATCCCTTTTCACTTGCATAGGAAAACTCTCCAAGCTTTATTTTCACATTTCTTTTAGGGCTTTTCTGCCCCTGATAGATGGTATGTTCTTCTGCTCATATGTATGAAGAAGAAAACATTTTTCAACTTGTTATTTTGTTTCTTATACAGTCTTCCAGGCAGTTTTTTACTGACAGTATATTCTTATTCTCTAGAAAATACATGCCACTGGCCTCTTTCCCCATTTCAAATACTTTTGGGCCCACAGCCCTATGTACTATTTCCCATTTTTACTGAGATACTGACTTCTGGTTTTCATCAACTACCTTCTCCTGAAATATCATGATTGCTTATAAACAGCACTCTAAATGACTCTCCAGTAGACTGCCAACAAAGGATGATAATTCAGTTTGTGGTTTGCTCATCATACAGACCAATGATCTCTTAACATCCCCTTGGGCTAAGCTGATGGTATCTAATGTCACTTGTTTTCTATTAGATTTTTGACACAGAAAAATCACTTTATGAACTTCTGGTTCATGAATCAGGTTTATTAACATTAAAGTAATGCTGTTATTTCTCTGTGAGGTAATGTGACAAACAATAGTATCAATAGTAATTGGGTAAGATAGTAATTATGAAGATTATTATCAAAAATATCGAAACTTTTTAAAAGCTTTTTATCTTGCGATAGTGTTAAAACTGAGTGCATCGTCAAACATAAAAATTCAAATACATCCTTTCAGTAATAAACAAACGTGATCTGCTCTACTCCTATAAACTATTGGGAAATACTGGCTTTCCCCAGAAGGTGGTGCTTATGTGCCACTAAATGAAAACCACGAGCAGTCCTCCAGTTTCAGGCAAGTTTCTCACATGATAGAACATAAAATAAACAATCGCTCCTGACTTCAGTGCTTCGTTTTGAAAAGACTGACTGAACTGTTAGGATAACAAACCAGTATCTTTCTTCCACAGAAATGACTTTTCCAAGTTTTCTAAAATGTGCTCTCATCTCATTTTACATGCACTGACAGTGACATAAGTTTTTGTTGGTGCTGGGTATTAGTCCATGCCCAAAACAATGAGAAATAATTTATAATTTTTTGTTACAAGACAAAAACAAAAACATGTAAGGTGGTTTCAGTATGGATTATTTAATTTCATACTAACATATACCTGGCAAGAAGCTGCCATTTTGATAACTGATTTTCACTATTTTGCTGCAGTTTTAATGACTGATTTTTACTACTTCGGTTTAAGAAAATGTTTTTTAAAGCCAGAAATTGAAGATAAAAATATGTTTGCAAAAATAAGCTCAAAAGGATTTCTTTGGAGTTAAAATGTGAAGCATCTGGGTGTCAAAAGAATGCAAAAACCCCATAATTTATTTTAAAAAACAGTATTTTAATTTATGCAATATTTTTCAAGCAACAGGATCGCAGAAATTATTTTAGAGGCTTTGATATATAATATCTAGAATTTCATAACTTCTGTTTCAAAAGGTAATTTGGAGAGGTGAGGATTATATCCTCTACTTCTGTTATCAGCTGTTTGTAAGTACCTGATAACTTGTCTGTTCTGGTCTGAAACTCAGCTCAGACTATACAGGTGGCCTCATTCTCTGATTTCTAACAGGGACTGAAGGCACAGGAGACCAGGAGTTGCTCTTATGTTATGTCTGTGCCTCCACATCATAACCCAGAGCACAGCATCTCCCCACAAACACAAACTATTCTGATGTCTGAAATGCTGAAGTGCTGCAGCCACCACAGTTTTTCCTGGTCGTATGACCTGGTTTATGCTCATAAACATGTAGTCTTCATTGCAGGCTGTGTCTTGCTCAGGTTCCCTACTGGATAAAGAGATTTAGATGACTTTATAGGTTGCTTGGTAACTGTATTGAATCAGGCAGATACCTGACTGGAGAATTTTGGTGGGGTATTGTCTACCTTTATCTTTAGCCCCATGGCATGACAATACTTCTGTGAACCTGAATTAATCTAATGGTTAAAAAAAAAACAAACAAAAAAAACTAAACAAAAACCAACCAAACAACCCCCCCCCCCCCCAAAAAAAAAAAAAAAACAAAACAAATCAGAATTGCACCCAAAGGGAAATGGCTGATTAATTTCAGCATGCAGATGTGGATGTTCATTACACTACCTGCTTTCTTGACAGAGCCTGTTAACTTCATACTATGTATTCACAGTACTGAGTTAAAAAGTTAGCCTAAGTTCAGGGCCCTGATGGGTTATCTCCATTAGAATCAGGAATAGGGAATCTGAGTCAGACATCGCCAGACTTAGTTCCAAAAAAATCTAGAGGTGAGTTTCTGGGTTTTTTTTGAAGATACTTTAGCTATAGGTAGATTCTTCACTTAAAAACTGCCCAATCCATTACCCTGCCAAGTATTGTCTTCAGAAACCTCTAGACCTCTTCTCAGATTCACATATTCAGTTATTTTGCTTCCCATTTAATTACATTCTGTGTTTTTTTGAAAATTTTACCATTAGAGGCTACTGTGACTTGCTGCTGAAGGTGAGACAGACAGAGACACTAAACCCTGCCCTAGGCCAAGGGAAAGCAGATGTCACCTCCATTTGGTCCTTTACCAGAAAAAAAAAGAAAAGTAAAATGTCCTCAAACAATTCAAATGTCCTCTCATAAGCTGTAGCAGGGAAGCAGAAAACAACAAGCAGCAGTGTTCTTCTTGTTATCCCCACTGCTTGGTGACCAGCTGAATAGGTATTGATCCCTATTAGTTGTACACATATGAGCAATTAAAAGAGTTATTTTCAAACCTGGCTTGATAGAAGGTTGGGGGACAAAAGGAATATTCTGCTGAGGAAGGAAAATTGCATTTACCAGAGCTGTCTTCACTTTTGTTTGTTTCCTTTAACTATCTCTTTTGGTAGAGCTTAAATGACTTAAAGCTGGAATTACATTTATCTACTCCTTCCTTTTTAGAAGGTTCTTTTTCCTCTTTTTCACCTCTTCTCTGTGGAGCTCAGTAACACGATGTCTTGCACAGTTGAAACTGCACAGTGTTTTGCCCTCCTCAGAAGAATGAGATGAGGCTCCCTATAGAAGGACCCAGTCACCAGCTGCTCCAAATCTTTTTGCTCAATTTCATGAGAAAATAAGGCTCTGACAATATCTCTTTATACAAGACTTTGTGACCCAAGGTCTCTCTTCTGCTTTGCTTCTCTGGAACCTCACATATGAATTTCTGTTGAACCTTGTCCCACAGAACAGACATTCCTGCTATTTTCCTCTGATAAGGGCTGGGCTGAAATCATCACTTCAGCATGTTTTGGTTAAACAGTTTTACTCAACCAGTGCATACAGGAAATCAGGCTTCACTTAGCCCAGGACTCACTGAACCACCTCCTATTCCAAGAATCAGTCCAGTACCTCTGGCAGGGATGTAACTCTGCCTCTCGTCCCACCCTTCCCCCTGATGCCTGGAAATCCTTCAATAACCAGACTGTAGGTATTTCTTTCCCAGAGTTTCCCAGGAATTGTGGCCTGCATGGTCATTGCCCTTGCAGCTGCTTGATCTATCAACAGTAGAATTGAAGCATTTGCTCCTCTTTAAAAACTTGAGCTGGCAGAAATACAGTTTCTGCTCCAAGTTTCCATGAGGAACTTCTGCTGAGCACACCTCAGCCAGCAGAGCCAAAACCTCTGTCCTGGAGGTTGGTGTAAAGCAATGCAGGACGGTTTTTGGAGAACTGCTCCACACAAGAAGAGCACAGGTAGGTCTACACTGGATGTGGAGTTACTCAGCCCACGCAGAGCTGAGGGCTTGCTGCCTCATATGTGGAGGCAAACTGGGGTCTTTTCTAAAGAAATGTCTGAACCACAGATCTTGATTTTCCCAAGAGTACACACAGACTGCTCATCAAATCCAAAATCACAATGTTTCCCTTAAATAAAATGCAGCATTTTACAAAGTAAGGACTTATCCATCCTAATGTACCCTCATTAGACAGATGAAAACACTCTTTTTTTTAACCCATAAAGTTTTTGCAGGATTATTTCACCAGTGGTTACAAGAGCTTTGATAGTGCTATACATCCATGCAGTAGCAGCATGAAGTTTACAGGGCTATCCTACCTTGGACAGTCCCAGGTTGTCAAACACCTACTTTGTATGTTTATATATTTTTGACTGACTTTTGGTATCTAGTAATATTATGTTTGCCCTGTACTCTTAAATTTCCTTTTAATCTTTAAGCACTCTGCATATATTAATATAACCCTTTTGACTAATCACTTCACTACTTATTATTGTTATAGAACAAGTTGAAGAGTTGCTGCTACAATGCTAAATTCATATCTTAAAGAAATCAGCACTGACTTCCCTGACATGCATGTCAAACACTTGGTTCTACTGCAGTGGAAATTTACAGTACACTAAAAAGAAATTTGATCAGGCTTTCTTCCTGCATGCAAACTAATAAAAGAGTTTTTGAGAAGAGGTTGTCATTGCAAAGGGCCTAGAGGATTTAGGAAATGAATCTCTAAGAAAAAGACTAAGACTTACGCAACCCTGGTGACATATGTCATGTATATTCAAAGGTTTCTTTTAAAAGATCACTGTTGTATGTGCATCATTTTGTACAAAATAGTTAGCATTTAAAAGCACTGGATATTGAAGAAATAGGTTAATTCTCTCACCTAATACATATGATGTTTACTTCAGAGGTAAGATAGATGAATGTGGAGATAGAGAAAAGACTGGTTAACCAGGATAGACAAAATCATAAGTTTTTCTGAAATTACAACTTGAGCTCAGACAGAATGGATTAACTTTTAAAAAATAGATGGCTTGATGCAGGGTACTTCTTTGAGGAGGAAAGGATTTTCAGAGAATTCACATGCTTGAGGAGAAAATGAAACAAAGCTAATTCAAAGAAAAGTTTGAAAGCTGAGAAAAAAAACCCTGCCCATTCTAATAACACTAAGTGCTCAGTGGGAATGTCAATTTTCTTTTGGTTATAAAACTTGGATTAGACTGGAAAATGAAGTGCTTGAATTTTAAGGACTGAGTCAATCTTTGAATACTCTCTGCAATTATGGTCTCCCTGTAATTCTTTCTTGAACTTTATCCTGAGTAATCTTCACATGCATGCTTTGCATTCTAAATCATTAAGGGGTTTTTTCTATGTTGTTTTGCATGGACCAAAGACCTGCTCCAATAGAGCAACTCCTGCACTCTAAATCAGTAGTTTTCAAACTATTGTTTGCAGTCATCCACAGAGAGCTGGCTTGTCACATGGTGCTGGCTGTAACTTTGTAAACAGAAATAAAACACACTACAAAGATTATTAAAAACTTTCCCATTACAGGGTCTCAGCAGACAATACCAAAGGGACCATGCAGTGCTGTAAGAGCATGAGGAGGGTTCTCGGAAAAATCTTGGATTCTGAATGTGATTTTTGTGTACTTCTAAAGCTTCAGAAGCCTTCCACTGCTTCCTTGGAGTATCAGGACTACTCATCGTGGAGAAATCTGTTATGAGAACAGCAGTAATGAGTGGGGAAAGCAAGGAGAGGAAGGCAAAATAAAAACAATAAACTTCAGGAAGGTAGATTCCAGTAAACTCAGGGAGACATTAGTTAAGAATTTATGGCAGGCAAGTTCATGGGGGAAAGGATTTAAAGAGACCTGGCAATTCCTCAAAGAAATGGTATTGAGGCACAAGTACAAACTGGCCCAATGCAGAGGAAGGATGGGAAGCGTAGAAAGAGAGCGGCCTGGCTAAGTCATGAGCTTGTTATTAGCCCCAAACACAGGAAGAGAGCACAGAGAAAGTGGAAATTAGGTTAGACTGCTGGGGACAAGTATTTTTCAGAAGACACAAAACTCAGGCCAAGGCACAAAGAGCTGTAATTAGCAAGGAAGACAAAGAGGGACAAGAAAGAAATATATAAGTAATAATTACATTAGTAACAGTAAGCAAAGCAAGAATAATACAGCAAGAATAATACAGCAACAATAATAGGAGAGAGGCAAAGTTACAGGGCGTCAGAAACCACTAAAGAGATCATTTGAGAACACAAAGCTAACACACTTCACTGAGTGCTAAATATATGTTTTGAATTTATAAAGGAAGAACAAGCTAGGCAATTTTTAAATGTGTTGTATGCAAAAACAACTCAAAGTAACTCTCATATGGGTTTGACCCACCATCAAAATTTACTTAGCAAAATCCCTGATACAACCGCAGGGCATAAGCAGTCCTCTGAATATTTGTGAAAGAAAGCAGAGATAGGAAGCCTCTGCAGAGGGAAAATACAATGCATAAATTTATTTGGAGAGATGGAAAGAAGGATGAAGTGTTCAGTGACTGAGAAAATCCCACTAACAATGACCCTTATGCATCCCCTCCAACTCAAGAGATTCTGTGATTCTATGAAATCATGTCAAGTCTTTTCTTTAAAGTAACACGACTTGTATCTGAATGCAGCAAACAATTCAATGTTTCCAGACACTATGGAGGCTTTTGAAACCTGTCCCAACACCTTACAGAAGCTTTTTTTGCTCTCTTAACATAGGAAAGGTGCATAATTTGATGGAAATCCATATCCAGAGTGTGCTTACTTATATTTAGCTGTCAAAATGGAAGGCGGTACTGAGTGATGCCATGACCTGAATGAAGCTCAGCAGGCATGCATAAAAGTACTATAGAAAGCAGGTAATCTACCAACTATCCAAATACCATACACAGAACAGCTGGCTGAGGAGGAACTAGGGGCAAATCACAAGCTGAACGTGAGCCAAGACAGGCTTGCTCTTGCAGAAGAAGGGAAGACTCAGACTAGGTTATATAAACAGAATGTATACCAGGGAGCAAGTGATGTAATCTGTCTAGTTGGATCAGCTCTGATACAACCACAGGGTGTGCAGGACAGGGCAACCAGGGTGAGGCACTGCCATTCAAGAAAGATCCACTCTAATGGAAACTCTAGTGGAGCCACAGCATTTTCAACATCTTGAAAACATAAACTAAATAGAATATTAAAAAAAACCCTGAAAATAAATGTGATAATAGTCAAGAACTTAAACATCACTGTAAAAAGAAAGAGTTTGGTTTTTTCTGTACCTGCATGTAACTGCAATCCACTGATAGAATGATTTTTCTATGTATTTATTCACTAAAATTCCCAAATCTTAGGCACATTCCTGTGGTTCCAATCAGATGTTTTAAAAAACATTGTAGAAGACAAATTGTGTTTAAGCTTTCATTAATGTAATGAATGTATCATACTATATGCAACTCATATCTTCATACTCAACGCCAGCTCAGAACTGTCCAAGTCCTCAGTACAAGCAAAATGTAGAATATATATACAGTGTTCCCAAATTGTCTTTATTTAATGCTTCTTCACCTTCCTTTTAAGGCAGCACATCACTCAAAACAAAAAATGTTCTTTCTAACTTCCTTTCATATTCCTCTCTCCTATGCAATAATGACCAAAAATTCCAGCTAGATAGCTCAAATAACCTCTCTCATACACACACAGAAAGCCCTCCTGAAATATCCCTGAAAAATAGGAGTGCTGCTTTCCTGACGACTGTCCAAGATCTGCTTTCACAATTAAGCCTGAGCAACTAAAACAGAAGTGAAAAATGGGGAAAATTCATGGTATTAAAACAGCTTCAACAAAACACCTAGTCAAGTAGATCACCTGTGCAAAGCAGAACACATCTTAAGGTTGAAAGCCCTTTTGTATCTCAGAGTGCAAACAACACTGAATCTCATCAGGAATAATTCTTAGTGTTAGCTATTGTTCTTTTCCACAGAAGAATGAGACAGAAATCTGTATCATGACAGCTGAATTACTTTGATTTACAAAACTGCTGGACTGACAGAGACACAGACATTACACATTGGATGCATGGAAAGAATTCTTGAAAATAAACAGCTTAATTACTGCTTTGAAATACTATGGTCAGAACTGGTTCCTATTTCATAAAGCCAGCAAAGAAATTAATACAGATTTAAAACTGTATTCGAATTCAGAATTCAACATTTCAAATACTGTATAAATTGCTATTCTTTCTGCTGTCAAAGCAGATAGTAAAAAGTTAACCTCTCACATAATGTAAGTGCAAGAGCACATATAGGGGCAGGCACAGGAGTGCAATTCTGCAGGTACAGAACCATCATGGAGCCCTGTTTATTCCTTGAGAGAATATTTTGTGTTCTTGAGGACAAGAGGCTTTAAGTACTTAGAGACAATACCTAAACAACAAACTGATTGGTTCGATAGTTTTGTATTTAGGAAACTGCTATTAAAACTTCACTGATGTTGCAAAATTCAAGCATTGAAAAATTAGGAAATCCCCTCTGCAACCTTGGCTTTCACAAGTTCACAGTATTTTTCACACTGACTATCCTGCTCCAACAGGCATATTCCTCACCCAAAAAGTCTTTGAATTTTTGTAAAGCAGTGGGAGGAAAAGATAGCTGTTCCTAGTGTCGTTTTAGCAACTGCCAAGCTGATACTCCTACAAAAACTTCCAGTCCAAGACACTTAAAGTTGTGAAAAAATCTAACCGTTGAAAAATAAGATTTTATAAAGTTTTAATAGAAATGGGAAGTAAATGTAGTAATAATAAATATGCAGGCAGCTGATGTGTACACACAACCAGTCCACACTTTCAAAAACAGTACAGAAATTTTGTGCCATTCTGGCAGTTACAATGCTATTAAAATATATGAAGGTATGATTTGCAATTTTTAAAATAATTTGGGAAGCATCCATAACATAAACTTTTAGTGTAGGTAGCATCCAGATAACTTGATTTTTGTGGTGACATTTGAATTCTTTTGGATATGGTATAGTGCTTTTTTTTTTTTCAGTTTAGACCAGTGAGACTTTTATCATGCACCAATCTGCACAATGCAGTGTTCACATTTTTTTGTGAGGGATTGTACTGTCTTTTCTTCTTCATTTCAAAGTGCTTCCTTTCTCAGGGTACTGCTCTCTCTTTCATGGTGAGTCACTCGGAAGTACCCTAGCAATGCTGCATCTTGCAAATAACTGAAGGCTTATGCTTTCTCCTTTATTTTGGTGGTCTCTAATTTGGGTGGTCTCTAATTTGCATTTGGTCTAAATGTGAAAGCAGTTACTGTATGCTCAACTGGTCTTTTTAAGGACACATTTAGTGATTGCCTAAGAAAGGGTAAAATCACATATCTGCTATCAAGCAGGTCCTGATAAAAAAGATCATGTTCTCCTTCAGACATGAGAACAAGCAGTAGCTATTTCTAGTCAACATTAATTGAAGAGAATAGCAGGGCTCATTTGAAGTTTAATTCAGGAGGATCACAGTAGCAGCACTAGTTCCAATGTGCTGGTCATGTTTCTGTCCTCAGAGTGACCCTGCAGGGCTCCTGTTCCCCTTCTCAGCATCAATGCAGGCAGTCCCTGGAGGATGGACACTCCCTAATCCACCTTCAGGAGGTTAGAAGGATTAAATAATAGATGTAAGATTTATTTACAGGTAACTGGAATGCTGCAGTGTTACATTTCTGTGCCACATGGTTCAAAGGGTCTTGCAAAAAAAGCAGATGATAAGGCTGGCAATGAAAGGAGGCAGTTTAAGCAATTTATCTATAAAGGAAGGAAATAGCTTTTTTGAGGATGAATCACAGTTCCTGTGAAATCAATTGGTTCAGCGAGACCAGCTATTCACTCTGGTGAGGTAACTTCAGTTGTCTGTAAAGGTAGCTCTAGTGTGCATTTACTGACTAAGTTCATTTGAAGTTCATATTCTATTATTTAGAATTTTCTCCCTGTTTTGGTGAATGAACACACATGCCACAGGTCTTACTTTACACACTGTACACATTTATGAGGAAAAGAAACACTCTGCTTATCGATAGAATTCTTTTATACAAGTATTTCTCTTCAGCTGCATCCATAACACCCCAACAGACACAGCAAGTCTGAGGTGAAAAGAACTGAGTGACAGTACAGGTAACCTTTGCCTGCTCTTTCCATTCTCCTGGCTTTCATTTATGACCACTGCTGCAGGAAAGAGTTTGACAGACACTTTTTGTGTGGCACAGAATGGCAAAAGGAAAGAGAGGAAGAGAGGGATGAATCAATCAGTGTGAGAGAGAGAAAGGAAGAAAGAGAGAAAAAGAGATCCCAGTCCTGGTTCCAGCATCAATCCAGCTGATGGGGTGTCCAGTGATTGGTGGGGGTACCATTTTATAGGTAAATTTTCCCCACCTTGGAGATAAATTTCTCTCTTTCTATGCAAATCAGTTCTCACATGTGTTCATTCTTTCAGACCTTTCTGGAAATGGGTTGGAGGCTTTGGGGGTCTTGGGTTGCCTTGATCCCCTCTGCAGTCCATGCCCACATCTTGGCCTCATTCCTGCTGTGCTGGGTTGTGCTGTGCCTGTCTCCAGGAGCCAGAACAAGGACATTTGTCCCAAAAAGTGCTGCCACTGCTGTGTATGTCCCCTTCTCCAGCTACATCCTGTTCTTTCTCACAGCATGTTCTAACAACAATCCTTGCCTAGAATTACCAATAAACCTTAGCTGGCTCCACAGCTATCTGGCTTTCAGTGTTTGATACCTGCATATCTACGTTACCCCCCTTCTCTTCCAGGTCTTTACAAACTGAGCATAAAATAGAGAAAGAGTTATTATTAAAGAGGAAGAATTTTAAGTTAATCCTAAGCAAAAGCTCTGAATAGTCCCCAAACACATGGCTTACATACTGACCCTTTTCTGCAGAAACTTCTAAAATATTGTCTCTCTTCATCTACATCATCATTGAAATAGAGTTGAGATACATCTGTAGACATTAAAAGTTATCTTCAATAATGTATTTCACAATGTCCAAATCAGAGTTGCTTAATAAAAGTAAATTAAAGAGCATAACAGTTTGAAACAGAAGATTATGGGATGTTTTAGAAAGGTAAGTATTGTAAAAAGAATTCAAAAAAATACAAAAAATCACAATTGGATTACTAGTGGGTTCAGAAAAATATTTTCCATTGCAAAGGGATCATGGTGTTCCATCTCCTGACTAGCATGCCCAAAATTTCCAGGCCACAAGCAATAAGAGGAAATATCTGAAAGATCCTACAGCAACACAGACCGTCTGTCTTTGTCTTGCATCACTAGTGTGAGACTCCTACCATTTGTTTGAATGATGTATTTGAATTACTTCGACTGCAAACATTTGCTGCCCCCAAAGACTCCATAGCTCATTTTCCGTGGCTCTGTGCACTTTAAAAAGATGTGTCATATCTACAGTATCATGTTTCTGTGGCTGCTATGGTAATGAAAGTACTTGTCTTTAACAAGACTGTGAAGTGAAACACAGGGATATAAAACGTGAAGATGTTTGAAGTTAAATACTGAGGGAAGTTTGGCTAAATATGTATCAGACATACTAGAGTCTTTACTTTCTTTCTGTTTAATATTAATATGAAACTGTACTAATATAATCAAAATAACCCCTTTACCTAGACAGCTCTGCCTATTTGATTTGTGCATCAATTGCATAGATGTGTACATTTGTTAAAAAAAGGTCAAAGACTGATTAGTGTCTAATTATTTCTGCATTTTCTTCTGCAATGCAATTGTTCCATTACTTTCTAAAGCTTATCTTTATCAGTGTTTTTAATGAACAATGACAACGTGTTATTTGTGTCCAAAACTAGAAAGCAATCCTTGTGCTACAAAACTAATATTTTGATGCTTGAATTCCCCTTCCAGTCTGTAAAGAGGGGAGCAAAGTGCCCCTCACGAAGCTTCACTAACCTACAGAGGAAGTGAACCCACTGGGATATTGTACTCTGCAAGAAATTAAAATATGAAAGTTGTCAAGCAAACAAAGGATGGGGACACTGAGAAAACATAAGTATAAACATGAAATAGCAAAACAGGATCTGCTTGTGGAAGGTAAAATCTAATCCACTATGGAAGTGAATCAGCATCTCACACATATACATTGCTGTGTAGCTTCTTTACAAACACATGTAAAAACAGTCCTGTACACAAAAATGCAGGATAAACTTAAGAGGAATGAGTGGAAACACCAACAAATGTGCCAATAACATTTTGATATCACAGCCAGTAACACTTAAGTGTGTAAAGAGCTATGGCTAAAACCCAATATATTTTGCAGAGCATATATCCAAATAAGCTGACAGTAAGCAAAAAAGGCCTGTCTGCATTTTGTACAGTTCTATTGCAACCATGCCAGCAATTCTGGACTCACCACATCTGTTGGAGTAGCACATTAAATTCTTTTTCTTCTGTTAGAAACAGCTTTTCCAACTGTTAAGCTTCTAGGAATGTTTTCAATTATCTAGAAATACATTACCTTACACTTCATACTGTGATTCTGTTACTCCAGTCTCAAGACTATTCAAATCTTTCTCTATGACCATGATAAACACCAGATGCCTCTCAATCCTATGGCAGTGCATACAGGCATTACAGGAGCTCTTGTCTTGAATTTATGGTCTGAAACTATTATGTAAAAGAGGGAAAAAAAGGAGATGAGAAATTAGATAAGAACTAAGGCCAGCGAGTCTAAGTGAGTTAACTATAGTCTCACACAACCTCTAATTTAGCCAAGATATGATCCCAGATCACCAGGGTCTCAGCTAATGGTCAAACTGCAAAACAGTGCTTTGTGAGTGGGGATAATGCTAAGCCAATGAGCCCCCAACACTATCATTGATATGAAAAACTGGCATTTTTCCTTCCTCTTAATGATATCAATGGCAACAATTATATTTATTGCAATAAACATTTGTCACATACAGGTATGATATTGCATTGTTTACATATCAAAGAAATTTTTATGCTCATTCAAATTATAATGACGGTGTTGCTCCCTTAGAAGTAGTTCTAGAAATTTGCTATATACTATTAAAATTGTGTCTGACAATAAGAATGTTTGCTTTCCTTGTCTTTCTCTAGCATTTTTAATACAATATCTGAGTTGTTCATTCTTGCTAATTTAAGTTTATGACACTCACATGGAATGACAGGGACTAATCACTTTACAGATACAATACAATGGTTCTGTACATGTTTACATATTCTAGGCAATTACTCTGAAGTTTGCATTATTTTCTAGGCTTTCCCTGAAAAGCAAATGAGCAGCAACAACCAACCAACCAAAAAAGCCCCCAGGTTTCATATTGAGATTTGCCCTTTTTATTCTCTCCATTCTTCCTTTCTTTATTAGGTTTTTTTAAAGTTTGTTCTTTTGTGTTTTGTAAACCAAGAGAAGAAGAATCTTAAGCTAACAACACAGCAACTGTGCTAAAGGAGTAACCCATCAGTAGCAATCACTGTCCTTATCAAGGCCCTGAGAGGCACCAGGATAAATTTCTCCTTGGACAGACACAGAGATGCTGGCTCACTGACGAGCAGTGGAATGCAGAAAACTGGGACGTGTGTGTTCTTTTCTGTACTCTTTTTCACATCTCCTTCTCTTTCTCTGTACTTCCTTTTGCTAAAGGGTGCTAACAGTGAAGCATGTGCCATGCATTGGCACTCACATGTCTTCCAGACATCAATCTATATTGCATCCACCCTTCGTGAGGGGCTACAGTTCTAAAGAATCTATGTTATCTTAATTTCAATCCCATTCCCCTTACCTACCCAGTCTACCACAGAACAAATGGGGTTATCTTTTGTTCTCCCCTTCCCATTTTATCTGTGTTTAAGCTTGTAGTCCCTAAGTATTCAGTGATAAAAACTAAAAGGAAATTAATTCACCTTCCTGGTTTACCATTCACTTTACCATTACCAACAACATTACTTTGTATAAGGCAAATCCGTATTCAGACCTTATCACTACTCTTTATTCCATTAAAATCCATCTTGCTTCTATAGTGAATCTTGTCAGATTTCTCTTCCTTGACTGTCAGCCCATGGCCCCACCATTACCTGCCATTTTAGACATCCATCAATTCCCTCTCGGAACTCAGTTCCAAAAATTACAGTGAGCAAAGTACCTCGAAAAGGGAGACTTTCTCAGTGGTGGCACTTTATCCTACTCCCTTCTGTGCTGTGAGCTACATCCTCCTCCAATCTACTTCCTGTTGGAATTGGCACCTGTTGGAGCCTTTGAATGCTCACTTTAATCTCCTAATGTTGCTTAAGACAAACTGAGTGGAAAAAGCTGGATATTTTCTGCTGGGTATGGTGCACTGAGGCAGCTAAGTGTCAATTACCAGTGTCACAGCAAGGAATAGGATAATGTAATGCAGGAAGGGAAAGCTGGGACGAGCAGGAAGGGCATGGGGATTAAGGGACATGACACACCTTCGTTTCCTGACTTCCATAAGGAATTGCAGCCTAAATCTTCTTTTTATCTGTCTTGCTAAGCATTTTTTCAGCTCTGTTTCTTGTCAGTTCCCTGTCCATGATGTTGTGCTATGAGTGTGTGTATCCCACACCCCACCCCCAGCTCAGTGCTCCATTCCCCCTGCAAGCCAACACTCCCGTCCCCACGTTTTCCCTGGGTCAGTCCTTGTCTCCACTGCATTCCTGCCAGGTATCTCCTGCCTCAGCACTGTCTGCACAGCTGGGGTGCAGGACAGCCCCACTGCTCCCAGCAGCTGCTTGCCTGGAGCAGAGCTGGCTCACAAGCAGCTGGGAGTGACTGTGCTGGGAGAGGTTCTGTGCCTTGGCCACTGCACAGCAAGCACAGCTGTGTTTTCACAGTGACGTGTACAGGCTGGCCAGCGTGAGAGGCCGTCTCCATCAGCCTCGAGATTTAGGTGCTGAGCTCTTCTGAAGTCTTGCAGCATATTCCAAGTGAAGTAATTCAAAGTGCAACTTGGCTGTGTGTGGGTGGAGCTCCATGGGAATAGCTATAAGCTCTCTGCCAAGCTGCAAATACCATAGTAAAGAGATGGCAGGGCTCTTCAAAGAGGAGGTTGATGGGTATCTTTCTTAATTTGAAAGAGAAAAGTTTTCTTCTATCTGAATGGAAGAATTACATACAAAAGCCTGCCTCCAAATGCTCAGTTAAGGCAGACATTCAATCTGAAATCTGAGTAAAAGCCAGAAAAAGTTATAAGCAACCAATGACAGATTCTTAACAAAAATGTCAGTTAGCTTTCATAAAAGACTGCTACCAGCCTGACCTATAATTATTGTTGTATATGTTACAGCTACAGATCTGTGTTGTCCTCCAGGTTTATACAAGTTACAGCTTATTTCTTGTAAGATCAAGGAAGTAGGTCTTTTGGAATAATCTGATAGGAGAAAATAATTTCACAGGAATTACGTCAGTCAGTACATTCAGACAAATTAGCAAAAAGCAACATCAATGAAAATAACAAACAAACAAACAAACAAAAGCCACTAAAAAAAAGCCCAAAACCAGCCATGATGTTTTAAAAGACAGTCAAATTCACAGTAGCAGCCAATATTATCAGCCCTTTTAATGGGACAATATGACATGTGTGTGGATAAAGAGGAAATTTTTGAGATTATGAAATTATCAAAGGCTTGAAATGCCAGGACAAGAACTGTAGAACAGGGATAGAAGTTAGTTTATGACTGCCCAGGAGAAAAGCTGGACTAGCCAGCATGATGGTTTCTCATGTGACTTCTCTGTCCCTCATCAGGGCACAATTTGGTTCAGAAGAAAAGTCACAGACTCGTAGATTGTAGAATTGTTTGTGTTGAAAGGGACCTTAAGGATTATCTATTTCCAATACCCTGCTGTGAAGTCCAGTTCGGCCAGCACAGAAGTTCCAACGGGGCAGTTTAGTGATGGTGGGGGCACTGGGATTTCTTAGTTATTCCACAAGGTAAGCAATGCAGTCAGATTGTAGATTAGAAATATTTCAGTAAGCACTTTATAGTTTACACTGTAACATACATTAGAGCTAAATGTATAGCATATATTTAGACCTTCTTGAAATCAGACCTTCCCCCAGTTTTTAATAGCTGAAGGTTAACTCACTTTTGAACCTCTTGTTAATATAAGTTTGTTTATCCTTAAAGATTGAGTTAATGGAAACTAAACATCAATGACAATACTTTTTGGGTAAGCATAAATGAAAGGATAATTCCACTGATAGATCTCTAAATTGAAGGCAAAATAAGGTAAGGCAAATATTAATTAATTTTGGAAATCTTTGCCTAATTGTTTTCACTTCTGAATGTTTTTTTCTTATCACTGTGGCAGAGCTGTACATCAGCATGGCATGAAGTCAGTCTGTGGAACTGAGTGAACAGCTGATCCTTCAGTTCACCTAATAAAGAGCTAGATAATTTTTTGCCTAAAATAAGATGCTGTCCCTTCCTTTCATGTGTTTTGCCTCTTTTCAGTTAAATGTAGAAAAGTGATTTCAAAACAATAACAAAATACGAAATACAATTATAAAAATCTCTCTTTTGTTTTCAAAACCTCTGAAATTATTTATTGAGTTGGACAAGTTTCCACGGAGATATATTTTTCACTTGATGCTTTATTTTCTAATTTTTCCCACCTCTATCCATTTGTTCACTTTTTTTTAGTTTGGTTAAATAATTGATTGTGATTATTTAAAATTATTTAAATTAACTGTATTTGGGAAAATGCTAAACAGTAACTTCTTTTGCAGTTCTATGGATTTTGTTCACTTGTGATAAATGTAGCAGATGCAGTCCAAAACAGGAAAAAGAAAACAAGAAATTTCCCGAAGATACCAAACTACTGTAAAAACTTTCATTATATTGATCACCTGAGTTCTGCATATCTCTCTCAAAAAAATTATGAACTAAGAAAGCTAGCTAAGATCAATAGTATTAAGCATTGGTTATGAAAAGTAGCCAGAGCATTATGGCTGAGCTAGATTTTTTTTGTGATAAAACCAAAACCCATGTCCTTGTAATATTGTTGGTCAAGAGTTTGATCAGAAAACAAGCAATATATAAGCTAGTCTAATCCTTTTCCTCTGAAAATTACTAAAGTATTCATGGGCACTACACTTCATTAACAGAGAAAAATATTATTATCCATTGTGGCCAGAATATAAATACTGTCCAGATTCTCTTTAATTCCAATTAAAAAACAAAACAAAACAAAAACAAAAGCTGTGATGGAATGTTGCTGGCTTGTTTGTTTTCAAAGTTGTTTTTTCAAGCAGGGTTGATAAGAACTCTCTTTTCATTGACTGCATTAAGATCAGACTAGTTCAAGGAATTCCTTGCTCACAAGCCCAAAGTTCTCTTTCCAGACAGCACACAGAAAAAAAGTCTCTACACTCTCTGTTTGCTTATAGCACAGCAAGTGAATGTTTCCACCATCCCTCTGTTCTTTAGATATTTTTAATGCATACATACCTATGTCCTTGTCCTCCCTTTTACAGATACCATACAAGACACAGCAAGAACACAAAATCTCAGACAGCTGTCCTTAGATATTGAAAGGACAGTGTGCCATCATCCTTCATCTGCTCACATTGCAAAGCTTGGAATCACTCAGAAACAGTGAGGGAAGCTGGAGTCAGTATCATATGTTAGGAGCATTTATGCTTCAAAAATTTCTGGCAAACGTTTTTTTTTCCTAACTGGGGAAACTAGAGTGACCTTGTTTACAGATGAATCTAAATCATTCTCCGGGTTTTGTGTTTAGATGATGTGTCATTGTTTCAGCCATCAGTCAAAGAACAATAAATGCACTTGTTTCCACATTTTGACTGAGTGGGCAGCAGCTAACATACCTATCAGCTTGAGTGCAGTCTGAAGACTCCTTAGATCAAAAATGCATTCACTAGCAGTCATTCAGCATCTAGCATAACATGCCATATTTTGCCACTAATGAGCTACAAACAAAATCTCATCTGTGTATTTGGGTGTACTGGAAAAGGTAAGAGTCACAGGAAATACCGGACACAAGTGCAGACTCAAGCTGATGTAAGTAATTAAAGTGCTCACCAAAAGAACTTGTTGTGAGAAAGGGAGACCCAGAGGGGCACAAAACATCTGGGGAGAAAATGAGTGACCATTAAAACAGAAGCACCAATCTGAGTCTGTCTGAGGCCAAACAGATGTTTGAGACTGAAGTGACTTCTTGGAGACTAAATGGGCTCAGACAGCACAGCACATTCAGCCACGCGCATTGTTGAAGGTCAACAAGTACTCCCTGTGCCATGGCCATGGCACAGCCCAGGAGAAAAGCTGGACTAGCCAGCATGATGGTTTCTCATGTGACTTCCCTGTCCTTCATCAGGGCACAATTTGGTTCAGAAGAAAAGTCACAGACTCGTAGATTGTAGAATTGTTTGTGTTGAAAGGGACCTTAAGGATTATCTATTTCCAACTCCCTGCTGTAAAGTCCAGTTCGGCCAGCACAGAAGTCCCAGGGGGGCAGTTTGGTGATGGTGGGGGCACTGGGATTTGTACTTCTTTTGCTTACAGGATTCACTTAAGGAGTGTGGACCTTCTGAGACATGGAGGACACCTTCATGTTTTCGAGTTACCTTAACAAATTTTTGTTTGTGTGACCCATGGTGACTGACTGCTGAACTTCAAGTAGGTTTATAACTGACTTAGAAATATTTTCAAAAATTAGAAAAGGAGCATAACTTCATTCAGGCATGAATATATTATGTATTATGAATGAAGTTGCTTGAGATCCACCTGAACTTTTTTTTCCATATTTGAGACATAGTCAATAGTGCTGTTACACTACATAGACAATATTCAGTTTCTAATAAATATCATGAACAGCCTTACTTTCAGCTGTAAAGCACAGCATGCAAACAATCTGAACTGTATTAATGGCTGTTGATTGCTAAATCACTGTATAACATACGAAAATTTTTCAAAGCAAGCCACAAAATAGCGGGTAATAAATTGCAATTCCTGCCATAGGAAGATGAACAGAAATCTCTTGAACTAAGACTCAAAGCCAGACACTGTACTTCCTGTCTTTTAGATCTTCTAACATGTAAATCGACCATTACAAAGAGGATTAACCACTAGAAGTGTATGACTGAAGTCCAACATTCAGCCTTGCTCTTTATTCCCTGCCAGAGCAGACCAGGTGTCCAGAATCCTAATGCTGGCCTCTGCAGTTGGGGTTTATATGATCTGCATACTAAGCACAAGTCACCATTGTATTCTGGCTTTAATTTATTGGTGGCCTTAACAACTGGCTATTTTACTGCTAATTGTACTTTAAATTGCTTGTACAAAATCAAACAGTACTTGGGACTCTAAACACGCACTTTCATGAAGCATGGTTGTTTTAAAAAACTGTTTATTTTATCAGAGAATTAGATTTATGCTCAGAAAAGTAAGGCCTACTCACAGAAAATTGCCTTTTGGTATTTTAGTTATGTTAATGGCTTAAGCTGCTTCTTTTTTTTTTTTTCCCTCCCTTTCCTGAGAGCTTTATAGTATGTACTGTAAATGGGATGATGGTGTAAGAAAGCATTTTCAAAAGCTGCCAGAATCTAATCACAGGTATATCTCTGCCATTGCCCTCAGCATTTGAGAATCTCCCATTTTAGCATTTATTGCAAAATGAGGACTAGGTATTCTGACAAATTAAATTTTGGAAAATCTGTCTTGTTTAGCAAAAGTCACCACACGGCTTCAGTTTGTATTTTAAAGTATATACCTTGTTATGATGGCTGTGGAACAGAGATGGGAGCTGGCAGGGAATAGGGAGTCCCCCTTACTTGGCCACAGATGTGGATGTTCCTCTGGTACAGCGTAGCCTGGATCTTCTAAGAAGTAATTTCCTCTTGGAGAAAACAAATTTAAACTACATGGCTTGTTAATTATTTTTGGATCTGTCTTGCTGAAATGCACTGTGAAGGAATAATAGCTAGCTTCTGTTCCTGGATCTCAGATCATTTTACAGATCTAGAAAAGATCTCTCTGCTTAGACCATATTTGTAGATGAAGAGACCCTCAGGTTTAAAGAATTTATGTACCTTATCCTGGGTGACACTAAGCCCCTCCTTGCAAAGCTGGTAGCAGACACTGTATCTGCCACTTCCACCCTGTGGTGCAATAAAAAAAATCATCATTTTTTCAGTAAAAGTTGAGGGTCATCTTGATCTACACAAAAGACAGGAATTGTCACATAACTCAGAAACAAGATCCACTGTACAGACCACAGGACTGCATGCCAACTCTTCCAGAATCTGGCTTCATTTTTCCACTTCAAAATTCTGTCCAGGCAGAGTTGATCGAATACTTCTGTTTCAATGTTTACCAGATGTGCAATTGCCCATGATAAAAGTAAAATTTCTAATGTTATGGGACTGTGAGGCCAGAAAAATATAGTGATAACTATGGCAGCTATGTAGTAAACTGAAGGTTATGTGTGAGAAGTTATTTGGTCTGCTCTGTATGTATCATTGCCAAGTAAGCTTAAGTTCTTCTGCTCTGAGAACATTAAACAATTGTGTTTCCATCCCATGGAATACAGTCCTCATGTTGTCAGCCATGGAATACCCTGTGATGCTTCCAACAGCAGCGAAGTAGTTTAAATGAATGAACAAAATCAAAACAAAAACGTAAAGTATAATGCTCAGAGAAAAAACAAAACAAAACAAAAAACCCACAAAACCCCCAAACTAAAACCAGATTTTTTCTCAAATTCAGATCATAAAAGTAAAATTCTAGTTGCAAATGCCACTTATAAATTTAAAAATTAATTGCAAAATATTTTCGAAGGATATTTTAATGAAATTGTTAAAAACATTGAGCCTGGGTTGAAATCTCTGAACACGTGATGTGTTTTAATATATGATAAGCAGTCAATTTAAAACCTCTGTGGCAGACATAAGCAGAAGTGCACTCTGCTTTTGAACTCCCAGAATACACTGAAATCTCTGTAGTTTTCTTGAATGAATGCTCCCTCTGCAGAAGTGCAGACCTGCTCCTCAGCCCCATGGCCTGTGAAGAGGACAGAGTTGTTCCAGATGTGCAGCAGCTTGGTGAAGAGTGCAAAGATGGTAACCAGACTGGATGGTCTTTTGTTCTTTTCCCTTTTAACCTTGGCAAAGACACAGAGGTAATAATCGCACTTCTAAGAATAGTGCTATAAATGTTTTCACTATTCCTATGAGGGCAAGGGCTTGATGTCATATTTCATTCAAGCAGCATCACTGAGATCGTGTGTGAGATTGGCTCAGAGGAACTGCTGCGAGCTGAAATGCTAACGTGGCAGCAGCAAACCCTTTTTCCAGGCTATGACATACAACTGTTGAACCTATCACAATAATTTGAGGGACCTGTTTAGATTGCAGACTCACATAGGATGTGGTTAGTCTATCAAAATCTACAGCATTTCCTCTGATTAGAAAAGTCTGAGCAGCTGCAAGATGACACTTTGAATTGTGATACTGGAAAATCAGTGTTAAGCTTGAAAAAAGTTATTAATCCTACTTTCTGCTACTCTGCTTTCAAAGCACAAACAATTAAACCATCATTGTTTGTAAATTCTGACAAATGTAAAAAGAGTACAGAAACTTTACTGAACTTTGAAGTTTTCAAGATTCTTGATTATTTGTCATTAGAAATGTGATACTCTCATGTGACAGAGGCTTGGCAGTGCTCTACTTTGTGCACGCTTCTAGAGTTGAATTGAGTTGTAAATAATGATCTACGATTTTTCCCCTTATGTTTAATATATATAGTGTGTAAGTAAAAATGAGGAAAAAAGCCTGGAATAGGGATAGCATTATTCAAATTTATTGAAATATAGTGAGCTGAAGGACTGTAAGATTGTGAGCGCTTAATTTCAAAGGTCATTTTTATGTATCATGTCTAAACATTGCATGTGAAGAATTTTGCCCATTGTCAGCCTGTTCTACAGATTTGAGAATAAAACATTGGATTATCACTCTAGCAGATTTGTATATATGTATTTATATTTTGATGGTGGTGTCAATTTTCCTGTTCAGTGTCCCTTAGCTTCCATCTGAAAACCTTTGAGGTAGCTTGGATAGTGTTTTTGGACTACTTGCTAATGGTTCAAACATCTAAGTCATGTGAAAGAGTTTCTGTCTTTTTATTCTAAAATGATACACATTTATCTGTCACTTCCCATGGAGAGAGAGCTAAGAGCTGTTCAAAAAATTGTGAGCTCAGGTGAAGAAGAAATTGCACTTCTAATCTGTTAAATGACAAGGCACAGAAAGACTGTGTTGTTAAAACACTCCCAAATAGCTGTGAATGGTTCATTTTTTGAAAAAAACTCACCTTAAGAAAACCCATCACCATTAACATAAACACCCTCCTACTCTCTGTTTACTGAAGTCAAAATATTAGAAGAGGAATGCCTTTTCTCTGTAATTCTTCCTTCTGTATAAACACTATTTTTGATATGTTATTTGATAACTTGAAACTTGCTCTTCCACTTACTCAGCAAAAACAATATTTGTGACATAAAATAACTGAAGCCATCTATTGTAAAGAACATACAACCCAAAGAAACAATCAACCCAAAATCCTGTTTTTTCTTCTCACTATGGTTTCTCCATCTGCAAAATAAAGAAAAGGCAATAAGTTAGTCTGTGAAATATTTTCAGATCTGCAGATGGGAATTTCTGCATGGGAACCAGGTATTTATTGTTTTAACTGGCATTAGCAATATTGAGTATAATCTACATTTTGGGAAACTAGCTTACACACAGAACTTTTGCTAATTTAGACATCCTTGTAGAGATGCAGATTCAATGTAAATATACATTTCTTTTCATAATCTGTCCAAGCAGCTGTACAGCATGTGAGTATTTTACAAACTCATCTTACAGTACTTTCTTTTTAGACTTTAATAGGAGACAGGATTCTGGATGTGTGATGATCAGTGTTAGACAGTCTGAAAAGACATGCCTGAAAATCTGAAACCTTAGGAAAATGTTCATGATAATCTGGATAATGCATGCAACCAGTATGTGCTTTTTCACTCCACACATGTCCTCTGACATCACTCTTGGCCATAAGAATTGAAAATGAGGGCCTAATAGAGGTTTCCAGATTTCCATAGATAATTTTGCCTTCCAATAGACATGGGTTTAACTGTACTTAAAACATTCCAGGAAAACTCTTTTTATGTGTATTGGTTTTGCATGGCCTGGTTTTGGTAGCAGGGGGGACCTGCAGGGGTGGCTTCTGTGAGAAGCTGACAGAAGCTCCTTCCACATCCATCAGAACCAATCCCTGGTGGCTCCAAAGATGGAGCTGCTGCTGACCCAGGCTGAGCTAATTAGAAATGGTGGTAATGTCTCTGTGATAATATATTTAAGAAGAAATCAAACCGAAATTGTGGTGCAGTTGTAATACTGAGCAGAGAAGAGTGGAGTAAGATCATGTAAGAGGAACAACTCTACAGACACCAAGGTCAGTGAAGGAGAAGGAGCAGGAGCTGCTCCAGGTGCCGGAGCTGAGATTCCCCTGCAGCCCCTGGTGCAGCCCATGGTGAGGCAGCTGTGCCCCTGCAGCTCAGGGGAGTTCACAGGGATGCAGATCCACCCGCAGCCCCTGGAGGAGCCCATGCCAGAGCAGGTGGTGCCTGAGAGGAGCCTGTGAGCCTGTGGGAGACCTGTGGGAAGAGAGCCCTGCTCCCAGGCTGGAGCAGCCTGTCCTTGAAGGGCTGCACCCCACGGAAGAGTGACCCAGGGCTGCAGCAGCTTGAGGGGGACTGGTGCCTGTGGGATGGACTCACACTGCAGCAATTTGCAGGGAGCTGCTGCCCGTGAGATGGAGCCATGCTGGAGGAATTCATGGGGAACAGTTTCCTGTGGGAGGGACCCCAGGGTGCAGCAGGGGAATGACTCCTGTCCCTCAGCAGCAAGAGAAGCCCCAGTGAAGAACTGACCACAGCTCCCATTCCCTGTCTCCCTGCACTGCTGGGGTACGAGGGAGGGGTGGGGAAAGGTGTTTTTAAGGGTTTATTTTACTTCTCATTATCCTGTTCTGATATTGTTAGTAGAAAATCCACTTCATATCATAGTCGAGCCAATTTTGCCTGTGACGATATTTGGTGAGTGATCTCTCCTGGTCCTTATCTCAACCCATGAACCCTTCATTAAATTTTTCTCCCCTGTCCAGCTGCAGAGGGGAGTCAGTGAGAGGCTTGGATGGGGTCCTGGCAACTGGCCAGCATCAACCCAAAACATTATGTCTTTTCCTTTGTTCAGATATCAAAACTCTTTATTTAGTTCAGCCTACTTTTTATTAGAAGCAATCTCTGTTTTCATGTCTGACCTACAAAATAAAATAGTCCTTTGCTAGGGTAATGAAGTGAGCAATATTAACCTCTTCATCAGAGTATAAAGCAATGCTGTAATATCTCTTTGTATGAATTTATGAATATTTATTAATTTTAGCATATAATCATTCTTCGAGTGGTGAACGTCATGAATAACAGATTTTCTTGGGGGGGGGTGGGTATTTTTCTTTGGAGTCTTGATTTTACCTATTTGAACAAAAGAAATGAAGCATCACTTGGGTTATAGGTAATTCATGGTCTATTCTTTTGCCTAATTCCTTCCTGCACATTGACACTAATCCATGGATAGTGCCACAGGAATGTGTGCCCTATGAAATCAGTGAATAAACCAGAAAAATCCATACCCTTTACTAGGACTGGAAGCTATAAATTCCATTAATACTACTCAGCTGTGGGTTTGTTGCAAGCTTCAAGTAGCTGGCTACTGTGCAGGTATGCTCCCTCAGGATCATATCTGAAACCAAAATATGAATCAAAACATTTTAATTCATTCACAAGGTTTCATCCATTCCATCTCTTTAAAATGTCAAAACCACTACCCTTGCCTTAAGCAATTTTTTTGCCGTTCTATAAATTTACTGAACATACTTTTGTCTGAATGTGCATAAACTATTCTCTCTAAATCAAATGAGAAACTATAAATAACATTAAACCTCATCTGAGATTCAGATTCAATTGCAGATTCAGATTGCAGTTAAATTTAGATTTATTTCATGAAATGCTTTTGATTTAACATGATTCCTGCTTTGTTCTTTCTGAAAAATCAAGACATTTTTTCCATTTGAGAAGACAGTATTTCTGACTATGTAGGTGAAGAACCTACAGCAAAAACCAAAATGAAGCCTTTCCTGCAAGAATTACCTGTGAATGATAAGATAGTAACAGACTTCTTTGTGGTGTCTGATATTGACTGCTTTGTTGTTTATAAAATTACAGATTTCACTGTTATTCTACATCCTTCACTAGAATCTTTTTTATTACCGGTTGGTAGATATAAATATTGACTCACTTGTGGATGGATATCTCCTACAAAAATGCTTTTAGGAAACTTCATGTATGTTCTGGGTCATATATACTGGGGAAAAAATAGACTGATATGAATCTTCTTATGACTGGGGTTTTTTTTCCAAATTTTTCTGATGAACAAAAGAAAGATATATTTCATGTTCCTGTCCAAGCAAACAGTACTTCATGACAAATATAAAAACTACCTTCCATATAATATTGTGTTATCTGCTGCATATTTTGTAATATTTGTTTCATGCATGCCTGTATAGAAATAGAGCATTTCCCTGCCATCTATTTTACTAGTGGATTGTGCTAGTAAAGCTTGGGAGCAGACCTAAACAGAGAACAGCAACATGCTGCCCTATGGCAGGCCAACACTTATTATATGAAATTACTGCAGCAATTCAGCCAATGGAGTTGGGTTGCCTGCAGCTTCTAAACAAAACTGAAAAACCATGAAAGGCAGGCAGAATTAAAGAGGAAAATGAGAAAGGTATGCATCTTCCTTTTATGCTGTGAAGTACAACAAATACCAACAGAAGGGTGGGGATGTCCTCCAGTAAACTTTGCTGCACCAACATTTTACTAAATGAACAACAGTGACAAGTGTTAGCAGAATTTGTCTCCTCCAGGAGTACAAAAATCAATAATTCACACCTACTGCCTATCAGTCATCTAAGTAGTCAAAAATAACAGTCAAAGATAATATTACAGGTGTTATATTAAGTGTAAGTCTCACCTTTCTGTTTTAGGCACTTCCCTGATGGACAGGTTTTACAGAATTTTATATTGTTGTAGAAAGCCTTGAAACCTTGGATATAAATGGATGAAGCAATGGGCAAGTAAGGTCTAGAGAAAGAAGAAACTGCTCTTTATTAGATCAACTAATGAAATCGGAAAAAACAGGCAAGTGTTATCCTTGCATTAACTTATTTTTATATTATTTTTATGAACTATATCTGTTTCGGCCTGCTAAATTTTATTATTTTCTCCTTGTAGTTCCCCTTTTAAATAAATGGGCTTTTTGTGAGATCTTAGTTTAAAAATTAAATTCATTAAGGTTAAAAGGCTAAAGTCTCTCAGATAGAACTAGCTGTGGAAAGTTTTGCCTGTGTTCAAATTCTCCAAGTATCTCTTTCTAAACTATTAGTACTGGCAAGTTAGAGCATGCCTGCCATTTATATCCTGACTTTTTGACTGCAACTTCATTGCAGTATTCTTCAAATTTCCACGTAACATCAATCTTACTTCTGATTTCTTTAGTAATTCAATATTCAGGATTTTAATTTCAATAGCAGGTGAAAACATGAGACTGGAGCAATCTCCATATGTAGCACTAGCACCTGAAATAATATTCAGATCAGTGGCAAAGATAGGATCACTTTCCCTTTTATCAATGGCATTTACTTCTGAGAGTCATAGCTCCTGTTCCTGGCATTCTACAATGATTTGTGGTTTCTTTTAAAACACACTTCCATGCAGACATACTTTGCATTTTTGCTGGTAAAGCAAGCACAAGAATCCACAAAGAGGAATTAGGGTGCCTGGTTCACACATCTCTTCCATTCCAGAGGCCATCCAAACTGAGCATTTCCACAGCTCCCTTCCAACCCCAGCAAGTCAGAAAGCTGAGGGAGGATGCATTTCCATCTGATTTTCTTCTCTTTCTCTCTCTTTTTTTTTTTAAATTCAACTGAACACTGCTTGTTTCCTACTGAGTGTCATTATACCACCTTACATCTTTGATATAATAAATCCCTGGGCATGAAGTCCAGCTAAATTACCAAGAAAATGCTAGACCTTTTTAGTTGTTTTTTGTGTTGGCAAAAATTGCAACTTCTGAATGTGAACTTCAGAATTCTCAGGGAAAGGAAGAAAATGAAAAATAATTCATGGAAGCATACAAGTCAAATGCTACCCTGTAGCACAGCAAAAATGAAGAACAAAATCATGGAGCAGGTTCTAATAACTATTATTTTCCTAAGTGCACTGGTGCATTACAAACAGGCCTGAATGTAATTCCAGAGAAAGGCAATAGCAGAAAGTGTGGGGTGTTTTTAAAATGACTGCAGTTTTGACTGCAATAAAGTGAGACCCATCATTTGTAGCTGAATCCTGGTCAATGGAAACCTCTGTTTATTTTTATGTGCCACGTACAGATGGTGAGTACTCATGCGTTTTGTTTTCTTAAATTCTCCCTTTGCTCTCTGGTGGTGACAGGAACTGCCCACAGGGCTACTCTTTATGTGCTCTACCTCTTCCAACTTTTAGTCATATAATTCACTTGTTTACAATTACTATGGCAACGCTGACTTCTATGGCAACACTTAGTAAACTGACACTAGAAAAGGAAAGATAAAAGAAAAGAGAAAAGGAATAAAAGAAAACACATCTTGCACTAAATTGCAGGAAGGTAAAACATCTTTGCTTCAGCTCACTTGTTGCAGGACCAGATTCCATTCCCCTTTCTCACTTAGTGGGTTAAGACTCAGGCCTGATTAAGGAGAAAAAAGTTAACAGAATGAATCAGACTATACTAATTTACCCTATGAGGTTAAGTTTCCCACTTCCTCAGAGCTCTTTTTAATTGTCACTGTACTGCTGACAAAAAAAAAAAACCAAAAAGCTTCTTTTAAATAGACCTTAATTTAAAATCAGTTACCATCACTGGTTTTACAAGTTACATGGATCATTCAAGTTATAAGTACGAGATAATTCTTAGTGTATTTAGTTTCAAAAAACTTCTGTACAGACAGTCTAATCAGCTAAGGAAACATTTTGCAGATGGAAGACTGAGATTCAGAAGCCTCACTTAGAGATAGAGACACTTAGTGAATATTGTGTCATGAATTGCAGTGGCATGATAGCACCTTATGCTTGGTCCTAGCTGTGACAAATGTGAAAACAAAATCATTGCTTTATAGTTCAGAAAAGCTCTGTAAGAGATATCAAGTTATCTTAAATACTAAATTAAAAAACATGAACCCAAATCTATTACAGGAATATTTCATCATTACTGTGTTCAGTCTCAGAAGGCTCAAAACAACCTGAATATGTTATTTTTGTTTATATAATAAACAGTTACCAGCATGGTCATATTTATACATGTTTCAAGTTTCATTTTAGGCTTTAAGTTTCAAATTAAATTCCAGGTCATGGGGTGGAAAATAGTATTCTACTCATTTAAATAAATTGATAGCTCTTAGCAAGTTGTGTCTGCTTCTTTTAAACCTAAACAGGCATTTCTGGCTTGTTTTTTGTATACATTATGTAGAAGTGATCTACCTTCCCCAAAAGTGTGACCATCCTTATTAGGTTATGTTAACAGAAATCCTACAGCAGAAGAGAAGGGTGCAGATTAAGCCTGAGTAAGAAGACAGCTTGAGGACAGATCACCACATGAAAACTGGAAGGTGGGACCCTTCTGAGAGCACTTGGTATCTCTGTGAACATCTTAAGGGTGTCCATGAAGTAATGGGATGCTTCAGCTGCCTGCATGGGCAAGTCTTTTGTAATGCTTAAAAGATAGGCTATAAGACATGTAAGGCAGATCTTTAGATGAGTAGAGCAGAGGCTCTTAGACATCAGTGTGACAGAAGGGAAAGTACATAAACTCTGAAACTCTCCCCTAGAGAGTTAGTAATGTATGATCTCTTTTGGATACAAATAGAATATCTACAAATAGGTCTGCCAAAACAAAAACCAAGAAATGGCAACTTTTTTTCTTCTCATAACGATTTTCAAGAAGTCTGTATGTGGCCTGGAGAATAAGCAGCCCAGGAGTATCACAAATTTGTTTCTAGGAGTAATGTATGCAATGATTAAATGTACCTGTCTTGCTAGTGTGTTATTTTCATGGTTCAACCCCCGCCAGAAGCCAAGCTCCACACTCACTCCCCCCAGCAACCTGGTGAAGAAAATTGGAAGGGTGAAAGTAAGAAAATTCATGGGTTAAGATAAAGACAGTTCAATAGGATATGCAAAAGCTGTGCATGCAAGCAAAGCAAAGTGAGGAATTAATCCACTGTTTCCCATGGGCAGGTGGATGTTCAGCCAGCACCAGGAAAACTGGGTTCCATCACATGTAATGGTGGCTTGGGAAGACAAATGCCAAGTGTCCCTCCCCTTCCTTCTTCTTCCCCCAGCTTGTATTCTGAACATGCCACCGCACAGTATGGAATGTCCCTGTGGTCAGTTGTGGTCAGCTTTCCCAGCTGTGTTTCCCCCCCAAACAAACTTCGTGATGGGGTGAGCTGAGAGGAGTCCTCACCCTTGTGCAAGCACTGCTCCGCAATAACAAAAGCGTCCCTGAATTATCAACATTTATCTCAGCCCAAATCCAAGCCACAGATAGATACACAAGATATTATGGGAGAAATTAACTTTCACCCACTCAAAACCAGCACAGTTATTTAGTAGATCTCCGACATCAGTCATGGAAAGAAGAAACCATTACAAGGTGAAGAAAGTAAGCAATTTAACTACTCACAATCACAAGTAACAATATTTAGCAATGGAATTATGAAATATAAGGAGTCACAAAATTGCTAGCAAATACCCAGCTTTGCAGAATGCTTGATTTACATACAATGCAGGTGCAAGGTAATCACATCAAATTTAGGGTTTTTTCAAAGCACTGTGACCAAGAAGGTAATTTTTACGTTAGTGTCTTTGTGAACAGGAGTCTAAACTCAGAGTTTATGTCTAATGCGCAGGGAAGCCATTAATTCCACATAGATTTATAATATACTCTTAACAACCAAACAAACCAATGAAAACTAGGTGAGAAAGCAATATATTCAGCAAGGAAATCAGATAATCCTCTTTTTTATACATTATATATAAAGACTCCATTGTATGAGAAGATGCCACATTCCGGCATGAGCTAGCATTATCTGAAAACATGGGCTTATTTCAAAAACCATTCTCTGGAAAATATCTTTTAGTGATGTCAGGTCTGAGCTGACAAACTACCTGGACTTCTTTACAGGCAGAAGTACTCTTATAGGAATATTTAATTCCTTTTCTTCTCCCCTGTCTCCCCAGTAAAATAAGTGAGTAAAGCATTGGGATACTTCCTACAATCTTTCCTGAGCTGTTTTCTGATCTCATTCATCAGGTAAGATCCAAAAAATTAGTTTGGTATTGCAATACTTAATGCTTCAGTGCCTAAAAGTAAAAATCCAGGGTGCTGATAAATTCCCTGTAGAGTGACTAGGAGGGAGTTACAGTTCTAAGCAGCAGCTTAGAATTCTAAGAATGAGGCAATACATCTGGGTGGCAGGGAATGCTAAGGACAAAGAAATCCTACAGTTCTGTGCTTTGCCTGCCTGAAAATGCAGTTATGAAACTTCAGAACTCAGAGCCCTAGGACACACGTGGTGCTGACACATTTACCTGGGGACACACTTCCTAGTCATGGAGGTGATTGAGCTGAAAATTCGCAGGTTTGTTATCGATGCCACAAGTTAATTCTCAGCCAGATCAGTCCCTCAAACTGGCCAACTGTTTGGCTTGGCTAGAATTCATTCTGGCAAATAAGACTTTGGACAGCAAGTTGAGCAAAGGCTTACAAGAAATCAAGGAAGTGCAACTTAAGGATATATAATGGTACAGCTAAAGGCAGCTAAAGCTGAATGCTGCTAACAGGCAGAACAGCTCTCCTCCTGGCCTGTGGGTGCTTGCTCCTTCCCTTGCATTAGCAATGGTTCTTCTCTGGCACTTCAGTCACCCCAGTCAGGAAGCTGAACTGGCTTAAACCAACATTACAGGGGGAGAAAAGCTGCATTCCCATTAGATCATCCAAGTGTGTCTGCATCCTCCTGCATACTGTGCAAAACACTGAGGAGGGCAACAGGAGTCAGAGAAGTGAGGCAAGGGCAGGACGTACAGGGAGCAAAGAGGAGACAGGCTGGACTTGCTGCTGCAATGTCAGAACTGTTTGAGGTAGAGCTTAGATCACACCAGCTGTTAACAGCAAAAACCAAAGTTTCAACACCGACACGCAGATCACTGTTTCTCCTAAAAGTGTAAAATTATTTAAGTAAATACCGGTAGTTTTATCCTTAGCACGGCAATCTAGTGATTTGAACACTTTCCTTGCCATTGGAAAATTATGGTTGTGTTCTATTTTCAGAGAGGGGGGATATTTTGGTGTTACATCATGCATGAAATGCAATTGTGAAATGTGTTTGGAGTATTTGGGTTTTTGTAGAGTCAATAAAAATATTTATTGAAAGCATTCTGGTTTTCATCACAGGGTAAATGAGATAACTACAAAATCGTGTTGGAAACAGAATTTTTTAAAAATATAAATTCAGTTTATTCTGTAAATATAAACCCTCTTTCTATAAAATTATTTCACTTCATATTGCTATCTGTAATGTTTTAATGCTTGTTCTGTCTAGAAATACAATCTGTCCCAACACAAGAGCAGATACATTTAAACAGAATTATTTTTACTCTGTCCACTCCACGGAGTATAGCTGTGACCTCATCTTCCTCTTCTTTGGACTCTTACTTTGGTCTGGATACCCAAATCCCTGAATAGTGAGTGCAAAATAGCTTCTCTTTCTTTACTTTTCCTCAGTTTCAGAACTTAATATGCAACATTAGTTAGCCCTAAAAAGTCTCTCCAGGTTTTAAGGCATTCAGTCCATTGCCTACTTATTGTTAGGAGTCTTTATAGACATCCAAGTGCTAACAAATGCAAAATAAAAGAACCTGTTTTTCATGTTGCCAGAGGAAAACTTCAGACCAAAGGGAAAGCATGAAAAGAAATATTTGTTCAAGATTCTCTAAATGTCACTGAGGATGTGATTTCTAGTAATTGAATTCTAGTAATGGCATTTCCTGCATTTTCACACATACCCCTCAGCTGAAACAATTTGTGTGTAAGTAAAATGGCAGTGTGTAGATATTGCTAATGCTTTAATCATGTTATGCAGGTACTGAAGTCACAGCTTCTATGATTTCTTATTTTACCCCTTCAGAAGAAGATGAAGCAGAGTAGAAATAAATTTCAAACATTAGTTAAATAAGCCCTGTTTTCTTATTTTGCATCTCTCATGTCTCTAAGTGTGGTTGCAAGAAAAGAATCATACCCTTTCCAATGTTCAGGAAGCCTAAATAAAAGTTATTAAAATCTCTTTTGTTCTAAGTCCCTATCTTTGGAAAAATCAAAAGAAGAATTTAGGCACTCAAAGTGTAATTTTTGCAGAACTTGAATGCTTACATTTGTTTCAAGCAACATCTGCAGTATCAAATGTTTTAAACCAAAATTATTTACCTGTCCAAACTTGACATGCTCTGCATTCCAGATGCACTGACAGCTATGCACCTCTCACCTGAGGCCACTTGGAACCCACAGCAAGACATCCCTGTGCCTCAGTCCTCAGAAGAAAAGAGAGAAATAAAAAAGGGGAGAAAAGGGAGGGGGGGGGAGGGGGGGGGGAAGAGGTGTGCTCTGCAGTAGAGAAAGTGAAGCTAATATTTGTTCAGAGATGGAAATTCTGAGTGAAGAGAAGAATTTGTCCTGAGGGTTTATGCAGCACAGAAGTGGGTGTAAATGATCTCATTCTTATCTTCTCTAAATTTGCCCAGTAATTTGAATTCCTTCTAGACCACTGAATTAGGATATCTTAATGCCAAATTATTTCTGTAGCTGGCATGACTAGTTTCCTAGCTGCTTTTATTCAAGAGATCAGACACTTCCTAAGTTGTTCTTTAATAAAGTATAAGTTAAAACTATTACAAAACTCGAATAGAACACTCTCTCTAATTCTACCTCCTAAAGCTAAATATTCTACAGGATCCATAAGGGTAATAAAGTAGAAAAAGTCTTCTAATTAAATTCCATTGAAACTGGTTGTGTTCAATTTTGTATAATTAAGATTTGTCTCTTTATAAATTTTTAATTATGCAAGCCCAACTCTGATGTTTATGAATTGCATGTGCTACTCCAAGCCTCTTCTGTGACTTCAGATCCAAACAGACTCACTGCTTTCCTTCATCAAATACTTGTGTTGCTTTAAATTCATCAACATGGTTAAGAGACACTTTTAATAGTGATTGAATTATGGTAATACTGATATCTGGAATGCAAGAACTAATGAACCACTGTCCTGAGTATTTTTTTGTCCTGAGTCAGCAATACCTTTGCCTCAGTATTCTTTATATGTCACACTTCACACCTTCCAAAAGAAAAGCCATTGTGTGACTGTGAGACATTAACTTCCTCACAAAGACATCCCCTGCGGGCTACACCCTAATGCCCAAGTCTGCCCTGCTGGATTTCAAGATAGAGACTGGAAGTAGACTTGAGTCTACTCTGTGATGATGCATGTCTCAGGCCATCTTTAAAGAACATTAGAATAACTTCAGCAAAATATTAATAATTTGGTAGCTGAAGATAGTTTCAATCCCTCTTGCTATTAGCTGGCTTATGGTTTTTGTCTGTAGTATGCTGCTACCCAAATTACATCCTGTTATGTATTTTGAGGTAATGCCCTCAACATAAGTCAATCATTTGTCAACACAATGACAAATCTGTGTGATTTAAGGCCTTGCTGCACAAAACTTTGTCCAGTGAAATTTTGAGTATCTCCACTGATAGGTACTCCACAACCTCTCTGGTCCTTATTTCAAAGTTTATTATCATTACATTAAAAACAATATCTCATATGAAGCCCTTTGTTCCAACTTGTGTCCCCTGCCCTCTATCTTTCCACTGAGAACCTCTGAGAAGAGAATGCATCCATCTTCTCTACATCCTCCCACAGGTGAAATATTTCAAGAGAGCAGTAAGATCTACCTCTTTTGAAGGCAGAACCACCCCAGTTCTCTCCTCATATGCCGCATGTGCTCCAGCCCCATGATCAGTTTCACAGCTCTCTGCTGGACTTCAGTGTGTCGATGTCTTTCCTGCACCTGGGAGTACAAGACTGGGAGTGTCTGACTGAGGTATAACTAGTGCCAAAGGGGAATGATAGGCTCCTTTGACCTACTGGCTACACTCTAAAAGTCATCTTGGTAATGTGGTTGGCCTTCTGCAAGGGCACACTAACATATCTTGTGAAAATACACTGTTCCTGGGAGAGATAAAGGAACTGACACTGAGTTACAAGGCCAGCAACAGCAAAGCTTCTGTTTGGACTGTACACTTAAATTTTATCATCAGGCCTTTCTTACTCTGATTTCAAACAAAACTATTATGGATCTCTTATACTTTACCATCCACCTTATAAGATGTTCTCCACTCATGGGGGCAATTTAGCTCTTACTCCCTAAGGGAAAAGTAATACAAATGATATTTGATCCCAAAGATTAAAAAATGTAATAGAAAGAACTGGTTCAAGGGAAGAGATGTAATGAGAAGGAACAGGGAGAAGTAATGACATGGGAAGAAAGGAAGAGTGACTAATGAAAGGGCAAAATGGGAAATGGTAGGGGAAAGGGCAAGAGAATTATTGTAGAGGTAAAAGCTGGGAAGAAATAGTCTTTGGTCTTTAAAAGCATCTGGAAAGTCTGGCAACACTAGCAAAGGCCTCTTCTCAAGCCCCAGAGCCTACTGCAAAAACAGACCCTGCTGACCTCCTCTTTCAAACCCTTTTAAAGTTCTAAACACTATAAAATCTATCCTAGTGTTTCAAATAAACTCAGTGACTGCTTGCAGTGCGTGAATCCTTGATCAGTCTTTTGGCTCTGCATAATCAACTTTCCAGAGTACACTGAGACTCTGGCATTGCTTCTCAGTGGCCAGTGCCAGCAGCAACCTGAGTTTCAACCATTTTAAATTTGGAAGGATTAAGAACTTAAATCTAAATTCAGTGACTTGTTTGGCCTAAAGAGACATTCTATGCTTCAAATTTATTTTTTAGCAAAATCACTCAACAAGCCTAGCAGTTGTTCCTAAACCAGTTGATTTTCTGTTAATTTTGCTTTTCAACTTCCGAGCTGTGTATTCAAACTACCCTCCCATTTTTTTAGCCATTTGCCCCAGGAGGATCAAACAGGGCATTTTTGTGTAATGAACTCCTTTCTCCATGACCACAGCTTTCACTGTGGACAGCAAAAACGTTGCAAATTGGGCTTTATTTATTTATTGTATTTGTTATATAACACCCATCCCCATGTATCTGGCTCCCCTACAAAAGTTAAAGGCAAGAATAAATAAAATAAGGCCATACCCAGTGGCCAGAGAGAAGCAGCTGTTCTGCCAAGAGAAGAGCCAAGAAAAAACAACTCTGAGAAAAAGAGCTGTTGAGAAAATCAAGATAAAATGATCAAAGGTGCACCGTCCAGAAAGGTCAGCAGAGTTTATTATTGAAGCTTTCACATGCCCAGTATGCTTAATTGCATTTTATAAGCATTTAACAGTCAGCCCTGTAGACTAATGCAGGTGGAGATGGTATGCAAACCTATCAATGGAACCAAAAAATGCTCAGCAGCTGTCCCAAAGTCACTGCTGTGTGGAAAAAAAAAAAGAATTATGACAGTCAACTGTAACAGCTTAACAAAGATGAGAACACATTGCATTCATTTGCTAGAGTCACCGTAGTAAAGAGTTATGTAAAAGTTACTGTGTTTGCATAGCAGAAACCAACCAAAAGGAAATTAAATTATCTTTATTACTAAAAAGGAAAGACGGTATCACAAGTAATGAAGAAAAGTACTTTTTTCCGTAGTGCAACAAAGATATCAAAATTCAAAAAACTGGAAAAAAATTATTAGCACTCAGTTTATCTCCAACCCTGAGTCTCTTATAGAAATATTAGTAAACTGCACTTGAAATTTGTCTCTCTGCATAACAGTAGGGGAGTGGTTATTTTCTATTTGTTTAACATAGCAGAATACAGAAAACAGATAGATTTTGAGCCCTAATAGTACAGCCATATGATATTAAATTCCTGCACAGTACAAATGCCAGCCAGATCTCCCCAGCTTTTTACTCACTGTGACTATATGAAGATGTTGAGCCCTGTCTGGAAGACACACAGACAGGATCAGTTTACATCTGAGCCAGACTATGGCATTTGTACCAGTGGGCAGGCAATGAGATTGTTCTGCTCTTTTGCTGTTGCTTTTTCCACATGTTCCCTGCTGAGCTGGCATGCTCCACTAGAGATACCTGCTTGTACTAGAATATATTTTGGGGCACACACGGGCTGTGTGTCCTCCCTGGCTGCAGCTGTGCCGGCTCACACTGCTGCAACTCCTGTTTGTCCTTGGCTACTCCCTGGTGCACCCCTTGCAGTGCTTGCCACACTTTCTCTCTTGCCAGCACAGCTTTCCTGCAAGCACCTCCTAAAATATTTCAGGCAAATTGAGTCCAATTCACAGGACTCAGTGGGAAACTTACATGTATGACTAGTTCAAATAATAAATCCTAACAATTCGAAGCATATGTCCAGGCTAATTTATAGTAATTGAAGTTGATAAAGTAATGACACCATAAATAATACCTGTTTCTCTAAGAACCTTATATCTCTTCTTTTTTCCTTTTATCACCAAAATCCTAAACACAATTAAAACTTCCTCTATCATGATAATTGTGGTTTGAAAAGCCTGCCTCTTAAAATTGCAATAAATAACCAGACTTATTTTTATCTTCCCCCAAATCCCCCCGTAAGGCCTCAGCCTCCTGGCAAATTTCCAGCTATAAAGATTTTGTTGCTGTTTCCCATCCCTGTATTCCTTTTAAAGGTGCTTCCTCCCCAGTCTCCAGACACAGAAGGAGAGACAGAGGGTGCATTCCATACAAATGTTACAGCACAGCCAATTCCCCAACAAACTGATTTGTTTGGTACAACCTAATTTTTTCTATGTCTTCAGACAGAATGCCCTTCAGGGCACAGTCTGTCTCTTTTCTGTGGTTAAATGACACAAAAGGCTCAACACGCCCTGGGGACCTGGGTGCTATCTGGATTCTCTGAGATGCTTTATCTCCCTTCATTATCAGGCCATCACAACAAGATATCATCAGGCTGGGCTTAGTTTGCTGAAGCTCTTCAACACTTGCCATCAGACATTAAACTCGTATAAAAATAAAGGTACATTTCTTCTGTTCCTTCTAAAATAACTCCTTGTCCTTAGTCTCCCAGTATGTCAGTCTCAGCACAATGAAGCAATTGCCAAATCCAGGCACAATTTAGCACACACAGTATCCGGTAGTTGTTTGCTGCCCTATATAAGCTGGCCTCATAGCCAGAAACCAAACCTTCTGATATACACAGTCAAATGTGGATTTTTGAACACACAGAATCTGCAGATGCCACGGTCATGGCATGAAGCACCTGGAACACAAATCCCTGTGAGCATTCTGACTCCGCTGCCCATTCGGAGTTACGAAATCGTCATGCAAATACAGAGTGTTTTCTAAACTGCTCATCACCCTAGCACCAAACCAAACACATGCAGAGACTGAATTACCTCTTGTCCATGAAGAAAATATTGCTTTTGATTGCAGGATTGAGGTTTTTGGCAGGGTACCAGGGAGCTCCCAGTGTGGCTGCCTGTATGACCCAGGAGTGTATATGGCTAGAGGGCAAATATAAGATTCCCGCTGTGCCAACATATCAACCTTTGTAAACACAAATATGGAATGAAAAATAAGAAGCAGCACGACCATATCATGCCATAGGTAACTGCTGTATTTATTCTTCCAATGTGAATGCTCTGAATAAAAAGATCTTTGTGAGGGTTCCATTGCCTTTTCCCTCAAAAACTAGGCATTTCTAAACCCACAACAGCTGATGGGAATATTTTTTCTCAACTTGAAAAAAGATCCTGGAAGGAGAAATCTAATTTTGAAATGTCTGGTTCTTTTCTAACTGACTTTTTAGCTTTTATTTTCATACATTATGGTGCATGTCAAATCATTGCCAGTTATCAAAGTGTATCTGAAATGTACCCTTGTGATGCAGTGTTCAAGGAAAAGAGCTCTCCCTGACTCCTCAGTCACCAGCTCTCTGCCATTGAGTAGGCTTCATTCTGTAGGAATAGAATTTCACCTAAAACCTGTGTGGCAAGAGAAATTCTAATAATTTGAATTGCCTGTTTTCACTGTTATAATGTAATTAGAACTTCAGTTTGAAACTGATCTGAGGAAAACAGATATTTTTCTAAAGTCATTTTGATTGTCCTGTTCCTAAATTTTGATAGAAGATATAATAATGATGAGAAGTACTGGGACGGCTCTTTCAAGCCTGTTTCACTCTTTCAGCTAACTTGCACCTAAGTTTTATACGAAATTTCTTCACGATAGCCCTGGGAAGAAATTCATAACTGTTACTGCAAGCAGTGTGAAATGTAATGTTCTATTCTCTGAATAGAACATTACAGAAATTCAGAGAATTTCTGAAAACAAAACAGCAAATTTCTGAACTTCATCTGAATAAAAACTCTCACATATTCGCGAGCTTAGAAACTCAACTTTTTTCCTCTTCATTCACAAAGAATCCACAGGCACCACCGGAATGAAAGCTCTGCCAGGGATAAGGCAGCTTCAAGATCAAAGTGCAGATTTATCAAGAAAACAATGAAGAATAGGAAAACAAAACCACTTTAACTATGCAAAGTCATTGTAGATTCATACTGAGAAGATTTCACTCATTACCACATTTGTGAACAAAAGGGAGAGGAAAGCATAAAAAAGAAAGGCAGAATGACATTAATGAGGTTGCAAAAATGCAGCTGAGAGATTTCTCCCTCAAATTTCACATGTGTGTAATATAATCAGTGATGGATTAACATGCTGGAAGTGAGAGGTTTGGAAGCTTTTCTGAACTCAAGAGAATGTTTAGTTTAAAAGTGGTGCTGTAGCTATTCTGAACAGACTCTGCAAAAATGTTATGGGAGTATCTATGGCAAAAGTATTGCAATATTAAACTTTAATAATAACAATTTCATTTCAATCTTGTTGGAATTTACAGTGTCAAAATGCAGGAGTATCTACAGGGGGAAGTTAATGTTTTCCTGTCTGCAAGACCCTTGTTCAAATATACTACAGAATTCTATTCTGAGAGCCTCAAAGTACTGTAAAAAACATTTTCCAAATGTCGTGATCGAGTCAATTTAAGCGAATAAACCAGTGTCAGTAAAACCAGAGAAATAGTATATAAATGTGGTACTAGTGCATTTATTCTTTGATGATCCCTTTTAAGTTTTTTCTGCTTCAAATCCATCAGCTCAGGACTTTTCTATTTGCTTAATCGCTCGCCAGTTTTGTGGTTTACACGGGGCTCCTGTGATTCAAAAATGAGGGCAAGTACTGACTTTCACATGCTTGAGTATAGAAAAAGAGACAGGGAATGATCTTACATACCTTGTTAGAAAAGGAAAAAGCAGTGTAAGTAAGGGTAAGTCTCTTTTTTGATTGTTTATTTTGGAACAAATTCAGGAATAGAGGGATACTATTAATGTTGCAATGCTGGCAGGACATAACCTCCTCAGGTCTGGCTGCTCTCATTGATTCCAAGTAAAACTGTGTCTGCTTTCTCTGCCCTGTGGTAGAACTAACATTCCTGTCCAGAGAGTGAAAGCCTTCAAAGACTTTAGTATGAGAAGAATAGTTTTAAGATTAACACATATAGGTTCTTTGAATATTGAAGTCAGGGTTTAGAATCACAGCACTGCACTCACTCTCAGTCAGCACCCAGATTTCACTGAGGTTTCATTCAGGATCTTTTTGGTCTGTTGGTAGTGGGAAGGAGGGGCAAGTAAACATGCAGAGTCACCTTTTGCTTCACTGGAAATGTTTGTATATCCTATGCCAGTTAAACTGAGGTGCTGGTTGAGACTGGCAAAGATCACATCTCTTCTAAAGGGTCTTCTCTCAGCTCTGACCACATTTCTACCACCAGCTGCACCTTCCTGTCTTTTATTGTCACCTGTCTCTGATGCTTGTAGGACCCTTTTGTGATTTGGTCCAAATTACAAAGCAGAAAGTTTTGAAATAGGAATGTTCCTAACAATTTGCAGGTGACTGCAGCCCAGGTTATATTCCAGTAATCTCTCTGGTTGGTCAAAGATTCATTCAGAAGGCACGTATAGGTCTTAAAACAAAACTGCAAATTTTGCAGGTTCATAAAAGGCAAATACAGATGTCAGGAAAGTTCTCTCTTCTGCAGACTTTTCCTGTCAAGTAATGTGATCAAATGGCCACCTACAGAATATTCATGAGGGTATAAGCCTTTTTGAAAGATCTTTTCTTAAGAAATGCCCAAAGCAATAGGTGGATACCTTAACATGTTTTCTCAGATAGAAGAACATCCTGTGAATAAGACTGAAGTAATCTGCTTAGCAGAATGTTCCAAGGTTCCTCCACAGTAATAGCTTCTCAAAACATGTAGTTTTCAACACAGTCACAGATACTGACTTATACTAATGCCAAATAAAACCATAAACTTTTATCTACAAGTGGTCTTATCATTAGAAGGTAGAAATATGTTGATTCATCTCTACTAAAAGGATGGACAATTTCTGCTATTTTTTATGATGATTAAAAATTACCTCAGAACCTTCTAACTCAGCAGCATCTGGTGGAATTTATGATTAAATACTCAAAAATAAATGAAAGATTTTGTTTATTTTGCTATTAAAAAGAAATAAATTTAAAAAGCAAAAGAAAAAAGAGAGGCAGAAATGATCTTGCTGTTTGAAGAATGCTGTTTATTCTGGGTGCTAAGACCTCAGCTAGAAGTCATGTATGAGTACCCTATTATATTGTACTGTATTAAAAGTGCCAGAATGAAGACAATAGTTCTGAGGAGGTGAGTCTGGAAGGGGATATTATCATGACCCGATGCCCTACAGCAGGAACCGAATATGTTCCTTCCCCAGGGCCCTTATGTGAAGCTCTCAGAAAATTAATAGAACTGTAAATTGCTCTAACAGTGCTTAGGAATCCAGAGCTGAAACCTCCCTCTGAAAAGTAGTGAGGTAATTTTTTTAAAAACTGAAAATTGAAGAGGAAGCTAAAAAATTTCTTGAGCTCCTCTTCAGAGAGTTTTTTACGGTAATCTACATAATCACAATAGCAAAAGAGGGTCATTTAAGGGCTGCAACACACAGATAATTTATGAAAAGAGATGTGGTAAGTCCTTTTACATGTAGCAATGTAGCTTCAGAGGAAAAATTTCAGAAAACAGTCTGACACAGTTGCAAAAAAATTTCTGAGTTTATTTTTACTTTTCAAGCTTGTGTGGAAATTTGTGAGCTAAGTTTGTATTTTCTTGAAGAAATTTGAGGAAACTTATATTTGGGATGGGAAGAAGGCCTGTGATCATTAACCTGCATCAACTATAGGAGTCCAGGAGGAAAAGATTACAGCTGGGGTAGAAAAAGCACCTCAAAAAACTGTTAAAAATAAGTAAAAAACCTTCAATGAAAAGAATCAGCAGAGAGCTAATGAAGAAGGATGAGTGTTGAAATATGCTATAAGAATACTATGTCTAAAATATCCTTATGTAAGAACCCAAATGAAAGCAAAACTATTGGTGATGGAGATCAGGTTCCTAGATGACATCCATCCTCAATTACTGGACAAAATGGATCTCCAGGATTATCTAGATATTCCTATTTAATATATTCTCCATTAATACATCCATCTGAAACACAAAAAATGTGATTCATGACCCCTGCACTATGTTGTCGTTTTTGAGGCTTTGAGGGGTTTTTCCTTAATATCTGCTAAATACTTTTAATATGAATGAAGAAAAGTTCTGTAATAGGCAGAGAGATACCCTTTCTGGATCCCTTGTCCCACATCTTACAGAGCAGAAACTTGTCTGTGGAAGATGGGACACACTGCTAGAAACGGTTCCTGGAGTTTCTGGTAATGAAAATTAAATACATTAAGGGTTATGCTGCGTATCTATTTAAAGGATAATTCTGTAGTACATTGCTGTACAATTCACAACAGTGAAATTAATGGGAAGGGAAATTATTAGCTTTATACACTTAATTTGCACCACAGTAAGAAAGCCCTTAAGTATCAGGAAAGAAAGGAGCGAAGCTCCTCACATTTCCCTGATAAAATGGGAAATAAAAAATTAAAAATATTAACCTGAGACAAAGCATCTTTGATTTTCATGGTATTCACATAGGTCCATCGAAGTAAAATGTTATTCCTACAATCAAACAAGATTTCAACTGTTTATGTTTTTTGTTCAAACAGGAGTCCTGAGTCTCATTTGTTACTGAACCACTGTAGACTCTAATAGCTTGTGATTTTAAAAAGTTCTCATAATTTGTTTTAAACTGTTTGAATACAGCATGACAAAAGCAACTGATTGTGATCATCTCGTTTCACTCATCTCTCATTTTGTTCTCCTCTTTTGTGTCTTTGAATCACTGGAACTCACTCTTTAATAATTTATCAGGAATCAAAGAATTAAATGCTCTCATATTCCTTGGCCTAGAGGAAGTCAGGAGTAACAAATACTTTGTACGAAGTATTCAGATTGCACAAAAAATACTGGTTTTGATGATACTCTTCCCATAATTCCCTCTTTTCATAGGTGATGTGTTTTTAACATTTAGTCTAAACTGAAATTACTGGGTAATTCTGCAAAGACATTAATAATGATTTTACAAAATTAATGAATCATCAGGAAAATGATATCAAAGCACAGCTGACTGGGTTCCTATTCAGCACTTCTGAATCACTGCTCACTGAGCAAAGCAATCACTGGACAATGGGGGTTTTGCCTCAGCAAAATGTGAGTCAGGGGACCTGGACTTGCATTGTCTTCACTGGGAGTTTTGCCTGCATATGGAGTGAGCTGAGACTTCTGGTGAATGGGGACCATTCACGGAGTGGCTGAGCAAAGCACCCAATACATCACCATTCTGAAGTTAACACTAGGTGGTAGACATAACTGGAAGAAATACAGACATTTTTGGAGCCATGTGAAAGGCTCGTATAAAGCAGCATTTCAAACGTATTGTCTCTTTATTTCCCCTTATTTTGGCCTAAATGTTTTTGATTTGAAAGGTATCTGGCTGTTCGCTCCAACATTCCCTTTGGTTTAACAAATTAATTAAAATAATTTCCTTTCTGCATGCAGTCTGTAGGCGGAAGAGACACCCCTGTTTGCAAGGGAAGAGTTGACATCCTTGCAGTTTGAAAGGGAAATCTGTTCCACTGTCCATACCCTCTATCATTGTGTAGTTGGAGGAGGGAGAGATTTCTAACTAGACAGTTTTCAGAAATGTAAGTGCATATCCCCTGTCTATAGAGACACACCATGCTACACATTTATGATACAAATTCTTCCATGGATCCACACCAGGATGAGTGAGGCCTTCAATCCACTTCCCAAACCACTGAGAGTTGGTATAAGAAGAACACAAGTAAAAGCTAAAGGTGAAAAAGAAGATACAGTGAACTGAAGAAAAATAACAAGATGACAGGACAAAAAAAGGGAGAAAATAACATGAGAGAACCGAGAGAAAAGGAGTATTACAGACTACCCAAAGAAAGGTCATAGAATAAGGAATGGTTTGGAAAAGGTGTCTAAGAATCAAATAGGGCCAAGGTCTAACTTTCCCTCAAAACCTGGATTCTTTGGTTAAAATTAAAACAAGACCTGTTCTGGGTCATTTTTCTGTGACTCAAAGGAAACTAGTGGTGGGATAAGGAGTAAAAATGGAGATAGAGCTAATGGAAGTAAAGGGAGAAGGAGAGTAGTGAACATTCAAAGGCATGGGGAGTAGTTGCTCTACCAAGGAAAAGAAGGCAAGAGGGGACAAGGACATTAAATTAACTTGGTTTGGAGTAGAAGTTCAGAATGCAGCAGAATGGATGGAGCAACTGACAGCATGAAAATAAATCTGATATGTAGTTTGTACTGAATCTGTAAATGAGGGATGGGATGCTGTATTATGGGAGAGATATTTGATTTACATCTTTCTTTTAATGATTTCTGGTCTGAATGAATAGACTACTGTTTGTTTTCTTTCTATAGATGCATTTATAATATCTGTCAAAAAAGCTTTCATTGTATGCCATAGAAATCTAAATAAAAACAATGTACAGTGTATCGATCCTTTGTCTTGTTACAGAAAGACAGCACTAAAATGTGGACTCAATGTATCTTTTTTTGTGCTTGTAATTAATATATAATTACAATTATTCCAACTTATTTATGCAACAATAATATTGTATCCTCTCAGAAGCTGAGTGAAGAAAGGAGTGCTGACAGAACAAATTGAGGTAATATATCACACCAGTGATATGCCATCTTTCCTTTCAAACATACTTGTTCACACTATTTAATCCTTAATTTTTCTATATATGTGATGACAGGCATTTGATCACATTTCAAGAAGAACAACAAGTAATAAATATTAAAGCACAGTTCCTGTTTTAAGCAAATTGCTGATTACCAATGATTGCTCTGGATCCCAACAGAGAATGGAATTTCAGAATGAAAAACACAGCAAGAAAATAAATGCTGACCACCACACAGCCTGAGTGTCTGGATGCCAGGGATACTATGAAACAGATACTTTGAGATCTTCCATGGTATATTCAACAGAGATCCTCCAAAAGAAGCCAATTACTTTAAATCATTCTAGCCTATGTGAACTAAAGACATAGAAGCAAAACAGACTTTCTGCCCCTCTGTTTTGCAAACCTGATGCTGCTTTTTCCTTTGCTGAAAATTTGCATGTTTTCTCAGAGCCTGTTTCTTTCTCACAATAAACAATGCAAAGCCCTCCTGCCAAAAAAATGTCCAAATGCTAAACAGTTGCTATTATAGTCATTATTATAGCAGCAACTTTGAGCTGTGTGCTTTTAAATTATAATTATTTTTGCAAAAGATTTTTGTGTGTCTTGATTGCAGTAATTATGATTCCATAGTAGTAAATGTCTACTTAAAAAGTCACGTTAGCTTCCTGCTCCAGATAAATTAGTTTCCTTAAATGAACTTCATATAAATGAGTGGTTTTCTCTGTATTTATCTTGCTTGCTATGCTAACAACAAATTAGGATGTATGAAACAGCTGATAAATTATTGTTTCATTATAAAAATAACTATGGACAGAGATGTGAAATGAAAAGCAATGTTTTTTATGAAAAGTGCTTCATGCAGATAATTCCATATTCTAATCCAGAAATGTCCATTTCTCTTTAGTCTTGTTTCTCGTCTATCTGCCTTTGATTGTAAGGAGGACATGTCAAGAAAATAAAAAGGGTGGGGGGGGAAGGAAGAAATAATCTGAGACCAGGCTAGCACATGTGCTAGTCATAATCCTGTACCTTGTTTAAAGAATATCCAATATAAACAACAACGCAAGATCCAAGAAATAGGCTTCTTCAACAACAGGTCTGGGAATTAAGACAGAAAACAGTTCAGTCAGTGGGACACCCAGAAATGGTGCTATTATCCCAAATCAGGACCCATCGCTCTGTTGCCAGCATGACAGGCAGGGATTGGAGGTCATGATTTAAAGTGCCCGTGGCAGTGTGTACTCTCTGCTGGAGCATCCCCACAGCACTCGCAGTAGCTCTGTTGATTCACAAGCTACTGAAGTTTAGCAGCTGATCAGAGAAAAGGTTTAAAAAAAAAAAGAAATTGGGAAGAGGAAACCAAGAGGGACCTGAGCGACAGAGGGTAGCAAATTTCTGGCTCCAATGCTGTGCTCTTTTGTAACTAGCCACAAAGCTGTATTAACTTTTCAAACGAACCTGTCTCTCCCTCAGCACCCATTTAAGTGGTTGCCACTGGCTGTGGGAAAGCCAGTGAAGCCACAGCGTGCAGCCGTTTGCAGCTGAAATGCTATCAGCTACCAACGAGATCCCACTGGATTCCTTACAATGACACAGCCCCATCCTATCCCCAACTCTTCCTAGACAACCTTGCCTATTCTTCGGTGAGAATCGCCCCATTGTGCATACAGACATTCACATCCCTGATAAGACAGTTAGGGGAAAAGTTCATGAGCCACATCCTCTGCTGGTATAACTTCATTTCCCTTCCCCCTTCTCCCAAGAGTGAGTGCTGCTCTGACACCCCGTGTTGAAAGGAAACAAGGTTGTCTATTCAGCTGCAGTCAGACATACAGTGTGTGTTAGGGCCCAGACGGCCCATGATGCTGAGTGGAGATACTAAAGGTTCATGTTTCTCTGCTGGGAATTTTCACAGAGCTGAAAAGGAATGCCGCCTTTTTTTGTGTGACTTCCGACTGACTACTGACAGAGCTCAAAAGCGTAAAATCACATTTATTCTCACGGCACAAGACCTCGAAATGCGGGGATAAAAATGACCAGGAGGATTTGTCAGCTGGCTTGAGTGAGCGATGTCAAGAGTGCAATGGGACACTAAATAGAAACACAGAAACAGATCACTGAAAAATCGAAGTCCTGCTGATTAGGTTGGTCTATACCACATGTCGTTCATCCTAATCTTAAGGAAAAATTTTGCTTTTGAAATGTTTTTTCATGGAATAGTAACATTTTCTAAAATAATTTAATCTTTGCCATCAACAGAACATTTTAACACTGGTTTTTTGGGTGTTTTTTTCCTCGATAAATTAACCTGACCAATGATTTACAATGTATCAAACATAAACGGAAATTCAGCGTAACCAGCAGAGGACATTTCCTCTGGAAGTGACCAATCCATGACTCATTCATTTCATGGAGTGGTCTTAGAAGGTGTGAACTGGATTCCTTTAGGGGAAACAAAACCAGATCATGCAGTTTGGGGCACTTAATGAGGTTAGAAGCAATTTAGAGTAACTCTCCTAATGTGCAGATTCTGCATACGTCGTACTCAGAACCAGCAATGGATCTGCAGATCTCTTCCTGCAGCTCTTCATACTTGCTAACAGAACACAGCCTATGCCTTCATTGATTGTAGTGCAAGTGCTGGCCAGATTTGGCTGCCTTCACTTTTGTCTGGCTAAAACGGAGCTATCCATCAAATTCCCCTTTGATATTTGAAAAGAAACAAACACTAAACCTCAATTTCTCCTACTCATTTTAGCATGCTCAAAAGAGCAAGAGCCAACCAAGTATCTCAGAAAGAAAACCATGCCGTCATCCTGTGGAAATATTCAGGGGCCTAAGGCTCAGCTCTGCCAAATATTTGCTTACTTGTATGGATTAAATTCGACCTCTTAGAGACTCAGCTTCTTCACTGATACAGCAGTGTATAATGGTAATAAACAGTTCTAAGATGGATTGCAGCTTGAAAGGGAGTCATATATTTTCTTATTTTGTCTAATTTAATTGAAGTCTGGGACATACTGGCATGTCATTTACTATGAATAAACATATTCTTTCACAAGAATTTTACTCCAGTTTTACCATTGTGCTATTTCACTGAGCTTCTAACTAAAACTCCAATACTTCAGATATTCAGCTAGGATTAATTTATAGTACTGGCTTATTAACATGAAGCCTATGTTACTTTGAATGTTAAAGTTTATTCAGCTGGGATCCATGCAGTCTTATACAACATTTATTGCTATCTGGGAAATTAAAGGATTGTATGATTTGTTGCTTCATTTCCACTTTTTGCATTTGCTACAACTGGCCTCCCTGGGTTTTTGTTTGATAGCTCTTGTCAGCTGAAAATAACAATACTTTGTGTTGGAACAGCAGCTTCCACTCTAATTCCTTTACTTATTTTACAAAGGCACTCGGATACTGTGCAAAGTACATTTACTGACCGACTTTGTCAGCCACAACCAAACAGGGCTTGGGTTTGCCACAACGCATGATTTCAGCTGGCTGAATCCACACTGCTTGGGAGGACAAGGCCCAAGTCATAACCAGTACTTGCCCTACACTTGCACTTCACTGCTTTGCAAGCCACCTGGGGCATTATCAAAGAAGGGCTGAAACTGGAACCCACAGATTAGAGTGCTGAGCTAGAATGCCAACACAGACAGGCTCATCCAGGCCTTAGGTCACTCCTTGTCAATTTTTATTTGAAAAAACCCCTATCACTCTGAAGCACGTAGAGATTATTTCACCAATGAAAAGTTGGTGGTTGCACTTATGGCTGCTTCTCTGTGTTACTCTACAAAACATGCTACGTTTTTGTATATTCTTTGCCCTGGCTGATTCAATCTAAAATCTACAACGTGTCTAACTTCTATATTGCTCTTCCTGGAAACTAACACTGCTGAAAATGCTACAGGTAGAAGAACATAACTAATAACATTTAAAATTTGTCCTAATACTAAACACTGCATACTAAATCTCTTAAATCTATTGCATATATGAAGGGAAATTCCAGTATATTTAATTACATGTGTTACAGGGTGACAGTATGCCATGAACTTATTTGACTCCTTTTTTTGCCATCCAAAGATATCTACATGGCATTTTATAATATAAAGGATAATACTCTTGAAAGTTAAAATCAATGAAATAAATTAATGTCAGAAGATGGAGAGAGGAAACAAGACAGGCAATTTTGAACATACTGCCGTTAAAGCTCTTAATATTCTGTTTTTCTAAGAATTGTGTAATATCTGTTGTTTGCTGAGAGATAATAAAAGTATCACTGCTGAAGCTAAGCTGAGCTGTCAGACTGTTTATTGCTTATTTTCATTTTATCTCACTGAATAGTAAATTCTCCCACAGGATTATCCTGATTTCTCATTGACTCCAGTATTAATGAAAGCATTAAATGAAGATACACTTTTGGATCACCTCACTTGGGGCCTGACCCTGTCCCATTAAGTCAAGTGGATCATTACTATTCATATGAGCAAAGGGCAGAACTATCTGGGAGGTTTTGCAGAAAGCAACCCATACTCTAAAAAAGAAAGATCAAACGAGCAGATTGCTAGAGGGCAAAGGTTAGTTAAAAGGTCAGTCCTCATGTACAGAAAAAATAGTGAAAGTATTTAAAAACTGCACCACAAAGAATAAAAATGGGATAGACACTAAGATGCCGGGTGCAAGAAAATACAGCATGTGTTTCTGTGTTTGCAACACAAGCTGTCAATGTTTTCTCTTCATTTTTTAAGTCAATTCATAAATTAATTTAGATGTTTTCCTTCTTAAGTTATATACCAAAGATCAAGATTCCATGCTACACAAATCAATCTCAAACCTACATTAATCATAAACAATTTTGAAATGATTGTTAGATTATCTTTCTCTACATTATACATCATTATTTGAATCACATTCAAATTGGAAAACACTTCAGCAAAACCATTACTCTGACTGTGTGGAAGTAAATCTGCTCTTAATTTTATTTTGTACCTAATGATTCTTTGTATGTCTAGTACATAACTCTTTTTTTCTGTACACTTTGAATGACTTCTCAGGAAAAGAATTTAAATGTCAACATAATTTATAATCAAATCTTTATGGATGAATATATATAGATGAATTATATATGTAACATAAAATTATATAAATTTCAATTTCCAATATTTTTCTTATAAGGAAATACTTTAAATCCTATGAAAGACACACTGAAATATAATTATGGAATATTTTAACCTGACTTTACCAATGTTTAAAATGAAAGTGTTCTTCTAAAAAGGAAAGTACTTTGGGAATTCCCCTGACTCCCATCAGCAAATACCTTTTCAACAATGCCTACTCTGAAATGCTAGAAAAACTGAAAGCCACTTATCTCTCAAAAGTGGATGTTTTATACTTTTCCCTTCATTCATTCATTCTCTGCTATTGAAACAGGTTGAATGGGGCTTGCTATCAGTGAGTTTAAATTGCCAAACAAGAGGCAAGTCCTACTATGTATTTTGAATATCTACAAGAAACATACAAAGAATTATAACTGATCATGTTTTTTCTTTCCTTGATAATGCTCCAGTTGCTTCTGAAAGATAGGTCTGGTTCCCCACCCTGGGAAGAGTAGATCATGAATAGCTGTCCTTAAGAATTAGAAAACACATGATAGCTTCACACCGTGCCTGTTATTAGAACAAAGTAGCATGCTCAGATATTTTATCATTTACTTTTAAAGCACAGGGATAGTGTTATATAATTATGTTTAGACTTTTCAGATGTCCAGCCTGGAATGTCTAATGAAGAAGCTCTGCAGCCTCCCCTGCTCTGTGTGTGTGCGATCCCTTCAATTCTTCCCGGATCCTGATTTTGCATTTCTAACGAAGCTGAACTGACAAAGCGTGAAAGTGGTCTAAAAGGAAAAACAAAGAAAGTGACCCTGCTTTCACTCTGCCAAGACTAATCAATATTCCAGAAGCCCCGCTTTCCCCTCTCTGCTGATGTGTGACTCGGGGTGGGTTGGTTTTGTCTTTTTTTTTTTTTTTTTTTTTTTTTTTTTTTTTTTTTTTTTTTTTTTTTTTCCCGCGGCGCTGGGCCGGCAGTCTCCTCCCCTTTCCTTAAGTTACAGTGATAGTAAGTTGCCGTATTCCCGAGCACATGCAGATGTCAGGTCTCTCCCTGCCGCCCGCTCCGCTCCGCAGCTCCGTGCCCTCCGCCGGGAAGCCCCTGCTCCATCCACCGCGCTCCTAAGGGTAGGAAGGTCTGAAAAGGTGAGCCTCTCCTGTCCTCCAGCGCGGGTCCGAGCGGGAAACATTCATTTTTTACTCTCTGCCTTTGTATCTTAATTAATGCGATGATCATTGTGGCTGCACCCATATTCTTCCTTGATCTTGATGTAAATTGTGCAGGACAGATTAGCTGCCTTAAACATCCTGGAAAGAAAAGGCGCTGTGAACGATCTTTTTTTCTTCTTCTTTCTTTTTTTTTCTTTTTTTTTTTTTTTTTTTTTTTTTTCTTTTTTACAAAATGCTGGCATTATTCGGTCGGGGGAAAAAAAAATCCAGCTTCCACGCAGCAGTCTTGTCCACGGTGGAATACTTACTAATTTGAATATTTAGCTCTGTCTCAAAATGTTTCCACTCCCTAAAGCATCAAAGTTCATAGTGTTCTGTTAAAATTCAAGGAGGACATTGCACTGAAGTGCCAGTCTTGAAACATATGGTAAAGACAGCGATAAAAATCCACGAAAATAAACTTGTTACAACATGCGATTTCATTTAAAACATGCTGGCTGAAACCCCATTTATATTTTAAATGCTTCCAAAAAAAAAAAAAAAAAAAAGGTGTTTTGACACTAAATTTATTAGAAATGAGATGTTAGAGTTGAACTGTCTATAAACAGAGACAGATTTAATCAGAAGTACCTAACTTTATCCATTTATTCATTTCTAATTTCTTTTAAAAAGCATGCCAGTGTATATTAACTCAGAATTCAGAAAATGGGATTCTCAGTCTGAAAAATACCTTTGAGGAGGCTCCATTATTTAACAAACTCATAGCCAGCAGCCATGAAAACAAACACCCCGCCATCTAAAATAAAAAGTAGTACCTTAATGAAAAACCTTTAATATGGAAACACTTTAAGGTTGATTAAGTGTGTGATTTCCCAAAGTCACATGTGGTGTGATTCTTGGGCTGTCCTGCACAGGGCCAGGGTTTGGACTCTGTGATCCTGATGTGTCCCTTCCAGCTTAGTGTAGCCTGTGATTCTGTGATATATGCTCGTAATTGCTATCAGGACAAGCTAAACATTACTCTGCAGTGTGATTTGGTATTACAGTCTGAAGCAACAAGTTAAGTGGGGTATTCCTTCTGATGTTTTACAGATGTGCTTGGAGTAGTTTATGCAGCTAAAAGATGAATGTTATCAACATAAAGCTGTCAAATGCATATCTTCAAAATAGTGGTTGAGGGATCACTAAACTGTTGCTGCTGCCTTTTTCCATGTGAAAAGAAGGAATTGAGCCAATGCATTCAATCATTTGAAAACATCTGAAATGTAGAACAATTTAAATGTAGCAATTTGAGCAAAATATTTCTCTTCAATAGTTAATGTGAAGGTGAGATATAGTTTTTATTCAAATAATAGTGGCCTGATAAAAATAACAAAAGCAAGCCTGAAAGACAGTTTAAAATGTTATAATACATTAAGTTGCTATAATTCGTACTGATTTTACATTTATGTATCAATAACAAATATTTTTAAAAGTTACTCCTGTGTTTTACAACATGACAGCAGTTCAGGTTAATCTCTGAAGACATGGGACACTTATCTAATCAGTCCCTATAATCCTTCTTTCAAAGTCATTGAGGTTTTGCATCAAAAACTGCTTAGATATTAAGAACAATACAAGTTTTACTGAAACATGAAGAGTATTTGCTTCTATGTAAAGATATAGCTAATCATTCCTCTAAAATCTTGCTGCAATGTTTGATATTTCTTGTCTTGCAGGTTTCTCCAGTACTTCCCACTGAAAAGAATCCTCCACATTTCTGAAGGGTTACTGACAGAAGTTCATTATAAAAGAAAGCTTTCAGCAAGATAAATGACGAAAGGTAACGGAGAAGATCCAAAACCTGGAAGTAGGATGGAACGAATTCAACAAGGGGTCCGGAAACGTACACTTTTGGCAAAAAAAAAAGTGCAGAGCATAACAAAGGACGATGTTAAAAGTTATTTAATGAGGAATGCCTTTGTGCTCTTCACCGTTGTTGCTGTGATTCTTGGTGAGTAATTTGTTCAATAGGAATATTCTGTTCTCCAGTGCATTTGACAATGACGATGTGACTGGGTGATTTGCATTACAAATGAGTTCCCAAATTCTTCTGCACTGATAAGAATGTTGTGGCTTGGAGAGTTTTGGCTTTGACAGCTCCTTGAAGTTTAAGGAAGAGCCATTAAATTATTCTAGTAATTCCTAAGAAGAATTTTGGTGAAAAAACCAACCAGAAGAGATGTTTTATTAATTCTTCTCTTAAAGAATCAGATACAATAACTGAATTGATTGTTTTTGAATTTTATCTTTACTAAAGCCAGTTGCAGAAAAATGCTCAGGAAGTAACTTTTATTCATCTAAACATCAAAAAATTAACACTTTGAATGATGAACAGAAATTCTCAATGAATGAAATGAAGAGACATTTCTGAACAAAGGCATATGATAAATACAGCCTGTCTTTTCAGTTTTCCCTTGATGAATGCAAACCTAAGTTTATTTTCCCTCACCCATTCACAATCTTACACATGCATCTTTCAATGCAATTTGGGCAACAATGGCAATGTTACTTATTCAAAGGACTGAAAGATAACACCTGATTAAATGCCTTTTAAGAGTATATGGAGAGGAATCCAGTACATCAAACAGCCTTTAGATTTGGAATGCACCAAAATGTAAATTCAAAATATTGCTACATACTTTGAATTAGCATTAGAAAGAGAATCTACTGACAAAAACATGCAATTTTAAAAACTAGTTTTCCTTTAAATGATTACATGATCACTTATGATAATTTTTCTTTAACTAGAGATTTTCAAAGTGACACTATGTTTCATGAAATAACTACTCTTTACAGGGTGAGCAAGGACTTTATGGCTTCAGTGTATGGCTTTCACTTTTCTCATTAGTCTACAGGGCTCAGAAAAGGCAGAGCAAATTAAACAAGTTTTGAAACACTGTCCGACGTCAAAAAAACACAATTCTTTGATTGTTACTTTTCTATACAGCATGTGAAAAAAGTTTTTTTTCAATTTTTTCTGTGTCATCTGCATCCAGAGAGGCTCCCACAAATTTGTCAATGTAAGAAATGAAATGTAGACTGGACAAGTGTTTTTGATGTTATCGCTGGTTCCAATTAATTTTAGGTAATATTGACACTCTGCCCACTACTCCTCTACCACCTACAACAGAGGATCAATAGGCACTGGGACACAACCTGGAGAACTGATGAAATGTGCAGCCTAGGATGAGCTGGCTGCCCAAGTTCTTCCCATTAACCATGTAGACAAATCCAGTACAACACGTGGAAGGAAAAGTCTTTTTGTTATCACAAAATACTCAAAATTTTGCTTACGTTTGTTATTTGTAGTACAATTTTGCAGTACCTATATATGATTAGACCAGTAATTTCGTGGTTAATGGATCATAAAAAAGCAATATTTGAGGTTTTTGAGAGTTTTTTGCTGTTCTGGAAATACAGAAGTAGTGAACAGATGGCTACAGAGTTTGGGAAGCACTCACTGGTTGAACTCCATCTGCCTAGTTTGGCAAGGATTAAATTGCTATCATCACTCAGTTATTTGGTGGTCTGTGGAAAATTAGATGGTGGGCTTGATCCCTTTCCTAGCAGGCAGTAATCAGTGTTGCAGAATTAACCCACCAATTGGCACTACTGGCTCTCCCAGTTGAGATGCTTGGATATGACTCCAGGTGGAAATCCAACTATACTCAGGCCAGGGTTGAATCATTTACAGTAAACAATGCTTAATTCTCTGTAATCTAACAGACAGACAGATGACAGTTCTCAGAGCTGTCAGTGCAGAAGTTTTCATAGACAACAAACTCAGGAAAAGATTTTATTCAGAGAGAGCAATATTTCTTCGGAGACATTTCTTTCACATCTCTTTTATCAAGGGATAGACATGAGAAAGTCTTTTTTAACAGAGCATTTCCTGTTTCTTTGCTGAGCAGGATTGATTTTGGTAGAGGTTAAGGGCATAGGATCTTGTCTTAGTTCCAGTACTGTCTAGTCCCAGTTTATAGTGGGAAATTGGGCTTGTGTCTTTGGAAACTTGCACTTTGTTATGAAGTGGGTAACTACAACATGCAATTCTTTCTGTTGTATACAGGTATTTTGCATATAGAGTGAGGTTTTTCTGGCACTCACATGGCAAGGAGAAATATAGACATTTATATAGCCATTCTGCTGTTACTCTGATTCTAAACTGAATTCTAAACTAAATTCACTAGGTGCTACCATACTAAGCCAATTACTCATTAAAAACATAGTGATGAAGCTGCAAGAAGCTATAATTCATGTTGAAAAATACTTAGAACTGTTCTCTATTATTCCCTAAAAAATGCATGGAATGTCCTTCAGTCCACACCTTCTGCATAGGTAGGGTCTGTCAAGCACATTGTCATAACCATTGTTAATATTTTCAGTGAAATTTAAACTTTTTCAAACCCTTCGAGTAACTTTGAGAAAAGCATAGTCAGTAAGCGAATTATGATGCAATTTCTCACATTCTTCTTGTTCATATAAAGAGATTATAAACTAGATTTCTGTAGTCAGTCTTGTCAAGACCCAATAGATGAGAACAATCATGTGAGACAAATTTGTGAGGCTGACCTCTGGTAAATTGAGAATATCTTGATGACCAGGAGCATTTTAAGGTAGTGTAGGGATCATGGTGACTCATGGAAAATCTGCAGGAAGTCTCACAAACTTTTATGTGCTTGCCAAATTACTGGCAAAATCTCAGGCTCTCCCATGCTGCTCAGAATCATCATTGTGTCCCCAAAAACTCCTTCCTTTCAGATACACTTCCGTTATCAGCCTGTCTTCATTTTCATACTCTGTTTTCTGAAAAATGGCACAGGAACTCAGACTCTGACAGGACTCTAAATGTCAAAGAACCTCCTGTGGGTTCTGAACTTGCACTGCTGGAAAGACCAAGACACAGAGCGCTGCTGAGCAGAGATCCTGAGAGGCTGTCTGTAGAGAAATGCTATTTTAATTGTTGAGCTCAATGAAATAGAGGCAGGTTGTGAAGCAAGTAGTGTGGAAAGCGTTTCTGCACAGTTATGGGCTCCAATTTGCTAGCTAAACTCCTTTTGCCAGAGGTATATGTTGCAGCTGTCTGCTGGGACACTCAAGGAGGAGGGGGATGGATCCAGTCCTGCCTCCTGGCTCTGTTTCCCCGTGGGAAGAGGGAATGCAGGCCTGGCTGTGCCATTGGAGCCAGGCTTCTGTAATTGCCAGCAATCTCACAAGGGGTGTGAAACATAGATAAGCCCATAGAACCTCTGTTCTGCAACAGCATGCACCATGTGGAAGACTCCAAAACTTTCCAGTGTGTTTACAAAACAACCTAGTTAAAAGTACAGGAAGAAGACAGGTGAGATGAAGGCCTTGCCCCTTGTCCCTGAAGGAAAAGAAAGCAAAGAGATAAATAAAGCCTTGAAAGGATCTTTCTTGACACAGAAGGCAAAAACCCACAAGGCCCTTACAATATCTGAACAGTGAAAAGTTGTGCTGAGAAGCAGATTCTCCTATCTTGGGAAGGCTCCCTGTCTGAACAACACTTTAAAGACTTAAGAGGTACAAGTCTGTGATATGCAGGTAGACAAAACTCTACTTTGTGGGATAATGCCCACAAAAATGACAGCCTTGTGTGTTGAAGCAACATCTTTTCTGCTAGTGGCAGATCTCTGTATCCACTTAAGGGCAAGGCTGACATACCCAGAGAAGAGTATTTGATCTCACTATATATTGACATTAAACTCTGTGACAATTCCTAAGGCAACCTTGGTAAAATTTGTATGAGAACAAACTGAAGATCCACCACTGAAGGAGAAACAGCTGTGGGACCTGAGGTCTTGGTGAAAGAATACATTAAAACATAAAGAGAGAAATTACACACAAAAAAAGGAATAAGGTATATGCAAGAAAATCAAGATAGTTGACTGCAGCTAAAGAAAAATTAATTATTTTTATGTTGAACTCAGAGACTGACTCTGTCTCAGGGATCTCCTAAGAACCTGCCTAACACAACTGATTAAAACCTTCCTAAGTAATATTCTGAAAAATCTGCTAATCAAAATATTTTTTTTTTTAAGTATAATGTAGTTATAATTTTGGAAGGAAAAAAAGCCAGAAACAGACACCATAAAACTCAGAATGACACTTAAAACTTCAAAAGAGATTATTCTTTTCAAAATAAATAAAACGTATAGAAATGCAAAGAACTTTTAACTCTGCTATTAAGTAGCCAGCAGTAAAAGTCAGATTGTGAAATATGAACAGTATTGTAGTTGAACATTTAGTTGCAAAATAAAATGTTAATATATTATCTGCATTTCTTACCATTCATTCTGGTGTTACTGAAATGAAACAACAATGGTTGTTGAACTGTCATACATGGCACAGAGCAGCAACAATTAACTTGGCTACCTTGTGATTAACAATTAAGCATTCTGGAGAGAGAAGCTGTGCATAAAAGCACAGCAAAGATGCAAAATCTGCCAAATATTGATTTGCTTTTATCCTAACGTTCTAAATTGTCAGATCAGTGCACTTGCAAAATGGTGCTCAAAATGTCAGTATGTCTGGATGGTCATAAAACAGTCCAGAGAAACATACATTCACTCCACTCTTCATACATATTGAAAAAAGGCTGATTTTCTCAAAATCCTCAAAGATTTTCTCAAAATTCTCAAAATTCTCTCTAGAATTTAAAAATTAATGTATTTGTACAATACTGCTCCTTAGAAATCAAAATTCAAGTCTATCCTAGGCGAAATGAATGGCAGTAACTGCATGGGACATTTAGGATGTGGTTTCTCAGAGGTTTTACAAGAAAATTTCATGAATGCCATTGGAGTATGGCCATCACACTATCAGATGTGTTACAACAGAAATAGTAGTTATCTCAAAGATTCTCAAGGACATTTCCGTGTTAATCCTAAAAGGGGACTGAAAAGACGTATCAACATGAAACAAACTAGTATTAGTGCTTGCCAACCCTTTCCATTTTTCAGTAGACAAGGACTATAATTGCTGTGGTGACTGCAAGGCAGCAAAAAATCATAAGCAAGATGCCAATGATTTGTATGCTGAGTAAATATTTGACATTGTTAGATCCTTACTAGCACTTGTAAAGCTAGAACAAGATGTCATTGGAGATGAAATGCTTTTGAGTTGGCTACAGTGAAGGTGTGGCTGAAGATGGTATGCTCAGTTGGTTGTGAATTCCTGAAAATCTCATTTATTCAGCTTAAACTTCTCACAAAAATTCTTGAAATAGCCAGGCATCTGAAAGTTTCAAGGGATTGTATGATATCATAGAAAACATGTTTTTATAAAATGCTTATCTTTTTAAGTGCATTTGGAAAACCATACAAATAAATCCAATATTAAAGAGAAATAAACAAAGGGGGAGATATTCTACATGTTGAAAAGGCTCCTAAAAAAAGTAAGATATATATGCAGGCATTGGCATAATTTGTACTGTACTGTAGCACAGACTTCTAGATAAGTAGCTGAGACATACTAACTTTTTTTTATTTTTCATGCCTTGTTAAAGGAGAATCAGGTGTTTTGCAACCACCTCCTTCATAAAATAATCCATGTAGTCACATTAGTTGTGTATATCTTCTGATAATCCTCCCAATTCCTTTTGTTTGCTGTGCGTTTCTTTAGGATTTTGTATTTACTTTCATTTTCAATTACAACCCAGTAACTTTATGGTAAGTAAACTTACAACAAGGCAGACACTGAGGTGCTGGAGTGAGTCCAGAGACAGACAACAGAGCTGGGGAAGGGTCTGGAGCACTGGTCCTGTGAGGAGCAGATGAGGGAGATGGAGGGGTTTAGCCTGGAGAAAAGGAGGCTCAGGGAGGACCTTCCCACTCTCTACAATTCCCTGAAAGGAGGCCGTAGACAGGTGGGGATGGACCTCTTCTCACAGATAACAAGGGACAGGACAAGAGGAAAAGGTCTGAAGTTGTGCCAGAGGGTGTTCAGCTTGGATATTAGGGAAAATTCCTTCATTGAAAGGGTTGTCAAACACTGAAACCAGTCTACCCTGGGAAGCAGTGGAGCTACCATCCCTGGAGATATTTAAAGTTGTATAGATGTGGCACTTGGGGGTGAGGTTTAATGATGATCATGGCAGTGCTGGGTTAAGGGTTGAACTTGGTGATCTTAGAGGTCTTTTCCATCCTCGATGGTTCAATGATTCAATGGGATTTAGCATGTATTGTAATATATTTTTTTCATAGTGCATTGCATTTCAGTTTAACTGGAGCTTTGGAGCAATAAGGCAATGCAAGTAGTGACAAAAAATACTTAGTAAGGAGCTAAGAAATTTCTGCCCCCCCATATCAATTTCCTATCTCTGTTGTTCACAGAATATGCTATGGTATCTACAGTGTATATTAGAGAACTACTAGGCTCCTCACCGAGAAGTCTTAAACTATTCATGGATACAACAAATATATACGGTGTGGAGTAAGGAAGAAACTATGGAGAATAGTAAAAGAATAAGTGGAAATTATTTCAGAGAAATTTTAGTAAATGCTGGATTACTGCATTTATCCTGTCAACTCATCAGACCTGATGTTGTATAGCCAGTATTTGCACTTTCAATCAACACAATGAAACCACAAGGTGTGTAACCTTTTAAAATTCGTACAAGAGAAACTTTTTTTGCTTGTAGGTTTCATGAGACTTCTTAAAATAAAAGAGTAAAATAATAGGTTTGATGAGCTGTACAACAGTGAAAAGGAAAATAATTAAATGTTGGAAAAGAGGCAAAGAAAGCCAGAAGGATAACAGGAGAATCAGGACAGTAAAAAATGTTATTGCTACTTATATTTCCTGGTTATTGTCCCATGTCCTTTCTTTTAGCATGAGTTATAGTCGCCTTTGAATTCTTGTTCAATTCTCTGTATTAAAAAAAATACAATACTTTGCTTGAAATTTGGCATGTCTATATATTTTCTATTGACATGGATAGAAGACCATAAATAGAAATGAGCTTAAGAGTTACAAAGTGTGTGTTTTTTTTCACCTTTTACTGTAACGTGGTGTAACTGAAAATAGATTTATTCAAAACAAAGTTTATAAAAGATAGGGCTTAAGTTTTAAGCATAATAATCTGCAATATAATCTGACCCCTCAAACTTGCTCTAGTAAATACTTTGGTTTTACCATGCACAAGGGCTAAAAGAAAAACAAGAATAGAATTGCTTTTGCATTACAGGACCAATAATCAGGGAATTCCTGGGAGTACTAATCAAAGGTAGTTGACAAATAAGTCTATTATATACATTTTGATGTCTTTTAAAAAAAATTTGACTTGGGAATTCGTACATTAAACAGACATGGGTGTGCAACCAAGTCCATCAAAGCCTAAAATGCAAGCAAAGGAAGCTGCCCATGGAATCCAGGTCTCAGGGCTTTTTAGTGCATGAGCTGCAGCAAGGAGACTCAACAGGGTAACCACACAAGTCCATGACCTAAGCATGCAACTGACTAAAACTTGCCAGGAGAAACACAGAGAGACAAACAAACAAACAAACAGGTTTGCATTCCTACTCCCACTCCTTTCTGAGTCAGGACCATGCCAGATATTTTCACCCAGTGGAGATCCAGAAGCACGAGAGTCCTCACCTTGGGAATGGTGTCAGCAGCACTTGAGCAGTTAAATTATTCTTTTCCTCTCAAAAGGCAAGTCACAGAAGGAGGCAATTCCACCATTCCTTTCAAATCTGTGTTATTAGGCAAAGGGAAATGTAAGATTTCCAAGGACAAATACATATGCCAAGAGAGCAAAAGGCAGCATTGTGTTTGACCTAGTGACTAAAATGCTCACCTATAACAGGGAGCCCCAGGCTGTGAAGTGATCCTTTGAGCAAGAACAGAGACACAGGGCATCCCAAGTCATGCACAATGATTCTGTGCATTCTTTGTGAGAGTTGTGTTCAGTTGCCAGTCCCTCAGGACTTAACCTGGAATTAGGCAAATAGATGTTTAGGTCATGGCAGCTCTGAGAAAAACACAAGCAGAAGGGTGAGAGCTGAGGAGGCTTCCAAAGCAAATGGAGCAGTGCCCATTAACTTTATAGATTTCCAGAACTAAGCTTTTATCTGGAGGGACTTTAAAGGTCACAGTTTGGACTTGGGTACTTAATATGTAATTAAGTATTATTCCAGGTGCAAGTTTCCCTGTGCCATTTTTGTGACCTTTAAGATAGGAAAATTCTAGCATTCTAAATAGTACCTAAGACTGAGAAGAGAGGTGTCATTACCTATATGAAGGCTACATCTAAATTAATCATCTAACCTACAACATATCTTTCAGATGAGTTAACTCACAAGAAGTAAGGCATGATACCTCTTTTTAATCAACTGAAATGAAACACTTCCAGAAATTCATGTTTTGGAAGAGGCTGTTGGCAAGTAAAAGATACAGAGGGAAGGTTCTATTTACGAACAGTTTTACAGTCATACTGAGGATTTTAGGTATGGAGTGCCTCATAATCAAACTCTAGGGACTGAAAGCATCCTAGATGTCTTTTTAAGAAGATGGAAACATGATTCTATGAATTTCAGCCATGAACCTGATTTTCTTACGGAAAGAATTCACTGGACAACAAATAAAACATAAAAAAGATGTAATGGTAAAGCTTATACATGATTTAGCAAAAATTTTGTATTCTACAACAGTAGGTGCTCCCTCTCAGTCTATCCAGGTTGTTTGCATGTCTCAACAAAACACTGGGCAAAAAAGAAATCGTTTAACACAGTCTGCCATGTGGTATGTTCCATGATACAAATAGTTCTGGCATGGGCATATCTTGATTCAACAAAATACTTAAACCTCAGTGTCAAACAAGTAATTTACAGATTTGGACTATCAGCACTAAGCTAAATTTACAGGTGGTTTTATAGGAATTAAAAGTTGGACTAGCTCTGTAATTTGAATGTCCTGCTAATGATGGTGCTAAACTGCATACCAAGACAGTCCAGCCTAAAACAAACTCTTTGTAGTGTGTGTCTAAGCTGGAATTAAAAAAACAAAGGCAACTCTCCTTATCTAACTTCAAGATCTCTGTCAAACTACGCTAGAAATCCCTCAGAGTAGAGTTCTGTTTTCTCTGAATGTTTGCACGAATTTCTTGTACCTGTGTGATCTGAGTCTCAGTGTCTGCGATTCCTTAATGCAATTATACTGCAAAAAAGACAAAATAATTTGGATGGGCAGCTGAAACCACAGCAGGGAAAAGTAGAATTCAGTGCTGGTAAGGAATCTGTCAGCTTCCAGCCAAGGAAAAAGAGGAAAGAAAGAAATGTAAAGGCAGGAAACATACACTATAAACTTTGAGAAAGCAGCTTCCTTATCTGTTTTGATCTATGTTTTATGGGAGTAAATACATTAACTATAGTCAAGAACATGAAGCAGCAAAGTAAAGCCAGGCAAAAAAGGAACAGTTATTACAATGTCTTCGTGAAGCACTATGTAGTACCCTAATTCTAAATAAAACTTTATAAAATATAATCTGACATATATTGTGAATGTCTGAGGTTTTGTATATGCATAGTAAGATATTATTCCTGTATGTTTATGGAATTATTTGCTATTTTTTGCATCAAAAGTATTTTTTAAATACAGCTCAGAGACTAACAAAAGTGCATAAACTAGGCATAGTTTGTCTTTCAATGAAGTCTCTTGTCTGAGGATGAAATCAGGAATAATGTCCCTAGTCCATTAAGAACAGTCTGTTTCAGTGCCATCAGTATAAAAATCTTCTTCGTTCCAAATCCTCTACTAATGCCCTGTAACTGCTTGTCTTAAAAATAAAATTTTTAAAAAAAGAAAAAGGAGAGAAATCAAAGAGTATAAACAAGAGATAAATACAGAAGCAATTCAAGGAAAACAAGTGAAAAATTTTGAAAAACATTTAAGGGCAAAGAGAGAAGTTGAAGTTGAAGTTGGATAAAAAGAGAACAATTTTTTGGACATGTTCTCAAAGGAACAAAATTACCTCCTAATTGGGGAAGACAGGCAAATGAGCCAAACATCTCAAAGAGACAAAAGGGAAGAAGTGTATGAGGCTAACACTAGAGCAAAGAAACAGCAAAGGACAAATTTCAGTGGTTTCTAAAAAGCCTTTTTAACAGCACTCAGAAGCTGTAACATTCTCACATTTGCTGTCCAGTTACGCAGCATCTGGTCAAATGGTGGGTTTGCTCATTACTTAGTTACATCAGTTGTTACACCTTCAGACTCCCCTTTCCTCTTGTATGCTTTCTGTCCACAAAATCCAAGGAGGAGATGCTGTCTCTGCTTATAGAGGCAACATGCAAGTGCCCAGCCAGAGCTATAAAGGTGTATCAGGAATTCAGGCTCCTCCAGAGCTGGGCAGAAGGTGGCAGGCAGAGTTTTTTACTGACTTTGAGCTGGGAATCGAGTGCCCATGTATCTCTGTTAATCTAACTCTAAATGCCCACAACATATGTTTATTATAAAATACCTCTGCAACTTTGCAAATTGTAACTGAATACTGGTGTTAGAAGTGGGGAAGTTAGAAGTTAGAAGGTGGGGAAAGAAATGTCTCTTACAGGATAAAGCAAACCTTCAGGATCAGGTTCAGGGGACAGGTGTTCCTGAGGCATTGTGGCTGCAGGGCTGTGGCTCTGTGTCTGCCCTGCACAGCCCTGAGCAAAGGTAACGCACTGACCTCTCTTCTGATGCAGCGAACAATTCTCCGACATCAATTTCACCTTTACTTTGCTGCACACTTGCTTTTCTCTGGACATGTCCCTTTTTGCAGATCATAGATCCTTTCTGAATCCCAGTCATGTCTAGGGTATCTAGCTGCTTCACATTCTTTCACCCATGACTCCTCTCACAGTATGTCTCAGGCAAAGTGGAGGTAGTTTCTTGTGTCCAAATTAACACCTATTCCACTTTAATATAGGTTCTAACAGAGCAACTTGGAGCACAGATCCTTAGGCTCTCTGCTGCAGTGTCATCATGCAGTCAAAACAAGGTATTTAGGTTCAACAAAGTGGTTTCAAAAGGAACATCCCTTCCTACCTACATAAGGAAAACCAGAAAGTGTAGAAGGGATGAAGGAGATATGCCAGGTTTACCAGGGGGTGAAGATTCAATAGAAAATTATGGAACAAAAATTATGAAAACCAAAGTCATGCTGAGCAAATGGTGTCATTCTTGTGACAAGCAAGGAAAGAAATTAAGGAAGAGATTTTGTCGGCAACTTGAAGTATTTCTTATCACCAGAGAAATAATTTACCTGTTTGTCTCAAGTGAATACACTTGTGGACTTATCTGAAACTGGCTGGTAGAAGAAAAGGTGTCAGAACAAAATGGTAAATTAAGCAGAAACAAATGACCCAACGAACAAAAGCAGTCATTCCAGAGCTCTGCAAAGACGTAGGAATGAAATGGCTGTGTAGCTAACAAAAATATACAATGTCCCATTAAACTGGTAGAAGCCTGATTCCCTTCATGGCTCTTGCCCAATTGCTGTTATAGAACAAAATGTTATTTGCTTGCTGGTTACAAGGTTTTCTGAAACTGGACTATTAACAGCTGTTAGTTTAGAATAGCATCCTACTCAGCAAAAGGTATTTTTTTTCCAGTTATTTTTGAAGTTTTTTATTCCCTGCTAGAAAAGAAAAAGTAATTCTGTACCACATATATTAAAGGAAAGGATATTGGTACATACCTCATTTAACAGTGTTCTGAGATTTAGAGCAAAAAGCAGAAGTGTATATAACTCTCAGTGGTGTGTTCTGATTGAACTGGCAAGCACTGATAAAGACAAAACAGCTCTTGCACCATCATTGATATAACACACAGTAATTTCCTCTTGAAATATGTTTAAGTGATGTTTGGTCAATTGAGAGCACAACTGACAGGATTTTTTACTTCTTACTTGAAAATACAGCAGATATCATGGTCACTGTAAAAAAATATGTCTGAAATAATTGTATGGTCTTAATTCCTGTGTGATTCTGAAATAAGATAGAGATCAGAAGCTCATGAGAATTCATTTCAATAACTTAGACTTAAAATAATGAATTATTAACAGTAATGAGAAAGCAATCCTCTCTTTTATTTAAATTTAGATATATATTTCTTCTAAACAGGCCAGAAGGATAGACTTAAGCTTCCCTAAAGTTCTTGAATGAATCTTTAGATGTGGGTAAATCTCCATCTCCCACCTTCTGAGAGTTATGGTTTGGGTTTTTATTTTAATTGATGCATTGTTTTAAACTCATGTGTAGGTGTGCCACCCATTTCATGTCAGCAACAGATGAGCACAAAGAGTGGTGTGAAACTGCTCTCCACTGTTGTGAAACCAAGGCTTTTTTGTGACACAATTAAGAACTTCATTTTCTCCAATGAGGAATTTGAAGCCCAATTTCAAATTCATTTAAGGAAATTGTGTCCATTTTATTTATTGTTTAAAAACCAGCCATCTGCATAACGTATCTGCTCCCTAAAACTTAGTATTACAAAAGTATTTTTGTCTTGCTACTTCAGACCCTGATTTTATTGCTTACTTCATCACACTTTGTTTTTAATCCATTTAAGACATTTTACATAGAAGGTTGTGTGGTTTTTTTAACCATACAAGTATATCCATAGTTTTTAAGGTCTCACATGAAGATTTTATAGCTTCCTTTCTAGTGCCCAACACCTAGGAGTGAAGACCATAGGCCATTCATCAGTGTATTCCCATTTTTGGAATAAAGAGTTCCAAATCATAGCTACCATTTTGCCATTTCTATTCCCTAATTGCCAGAATTATTTTCACCTTCTGCTCCTTGCAAGGTTTAAATCCTCTCTTCACTGTATTCAAACACACTGAATTTTATTTTGAGCATCTACATTGGTATAAAACCAATGCAATAAAATGGTTTAGCTCATTAGATCATTCTGATTATCATCAGGATTAGCTACAATTAAATTTTTCCATAAACTTAACTATATCACTGACAAAAACACCTCAAAAATCCTTTTATAACTCTAAGCTGATTTGCTTTTTCATTGAACTATACGAACCATATAAACTATTTAACAATATGCCTCTGTTATACACTGTATGCATGTATAGAATTCAGGTTGTTAACTTAATCATGCGCTACTGACTTTTGTCCAGAAAAAGGCTAAATTCTGTTGATAAATCTAGTCTTTCCTGCAGTGCAGAAGTGGTACACTGTTAACCATTTGAGAAGCCAGGCCATGATAGTGTTGATTATTTGATCTTTTCTGTTACAAAGGGTACACAGAAACCTGCACAACAGGTTGTGGGAGCTTGTTTCACACAAGGCTTTGTCTCATTACAATTTTCAGAATTAACCTGAAACTTGAAACTTTTACTGAGAAAGGCCAGTTCCAGTATGTAATCTTCCCAGTCTTGGTCGTGAAGGGGACTAAGCACTAAAACTCCTGCCACAAACAAAGTAGTGGATGGTTGTTGGAATACTGCACACCTTCCAAAGGGTTAGTACCTCCTGCCAGGTCTTGGTTCAGGACTTTATTTTGATGCTTTGTCATTGTGCCTGTTTTTAAATCACCATTATATGCTGCTATCTCACTATTTCAGGTCTGTGATTGTTGGTTCTAAGAAGCCAATTCAAAGAAGATAAAGTTACCTCGCCAAATTTGATTTTCTGTTTCAAGAATTTGTTTTTTAAGAATTTGTTAATTAAATTTTGTCAAATGGGATATTATACCCACTACCTAGTTATTCAAACTTGAAACAGAAAATAAAGTTCCATCTTTATTCTAAAATGGAAAGGGACTGGTAAAATCATGCTGTTCTGCATTCACTATTAAACCCTACAATGAGGAAATAATTTGTTTGAATTTCTTCTTGTTCTGCGTGAGCACAATCAATTTTCAGAAATACCTGTGAAACAACTGCCACTGTATCTATATTTCAGGCAGGGAAACTGAGTCAGAGAAAGGTTCTCATGTCTTGGGCATGACTGCATGCAGATCAATAGCAGTGCTAAGATCAAGGCTGAAGAATTAGTAGCTGTTGTGTGTTGACCCATTTCAACATAATACACTACCAGGGCACATTTTTTTTCACATTGCAGAAATTCTTTCTGCAAACTGCAATGCTGGGAAACCCTGTAATTATGCACAGAACACATTAGGACAAAAAAAGCCAATAATTTTTGGCTCAACGGGTTTAGGTGGAACTTCAGAAACTCACACTTGCTACCAATAAAATTCATTCAAACACCCATCTTAGGTCACTTTTTACTGCTTGGATGGTAGTGGAACAGATGATCGAGCCCTTATAGCATAGCATAAGGACTAGTTCTTATAGCAGCCTCAAAAACCCTTACCAACCTCAGTGAGGCTTTGTACTAGTGCAGGGATTCATTCATGTGGAACTAATTGCAGAACTGTGGCCTAAGTAAGAAACTGGTCTAGCTCTATTTGCTTGTTACCCAGTTATCAAAATGTAGTGCTCATTAAGTGCAGAAACAAAAGGTCCAGATGGATTCTTTATATCTGAGAAATGTGTTTCTCATATAAAAAGAAAATAATGAGTAACGCAGAAGCAGGATTTAAAACTCTGTTGAAACGCAGGGAAATGCTTAGGGAGGTCTTTTAAACAGGAATAATTCAGAGGCCCTTTCTCTATGCATTTCATGATGTAATTCTACCCAAAAAAAGAGCAATTTATGCAAAATGCACTTCAGCTACCTGAGACTACTGAACATGAATGAGACTAAACCAAATGCCTTCTAGTCCTGCCACTCTCTTCCATAACACAAACTCCATGCTTGGTGTCATTTGCACTCCAATTACTTTTCTCTCCATACTGTAACACTGTTCTGTTTTCTGCCCTACACCAGACTCCTTTAGCTTAGCCAGCCTGCTGAAGTCCCTAAACCATGATCAAACTGAAGTCACTAAATTGCGAGTTACAGATGTTTCCTTTTACCAGCAGATGTCAATAATCTAGAGTAGGAGGCATGACAGCATATTTTAGCTAGCAAAATTTGGCATGAAGATATTATCTGCTCTATGGAAGTACCAATCAAAAATCTGACTTGAAATAAAAGCAAAACCACTAAGTGATTAAGAATTGGAACTGGCAGTTGTCAAAATTGTTCAATGTTACAATATTTTCAGGATATACTCAAGTTCCAACAAGATCCAGAATGGAGCTGGGATGCTCTGCTTCCTAACATAACTGAGAAGAAATTTCTTGAAAGGTTTTAGGATACCTGAGTCTGCCTATCTTACAAAAAGGGTAATCCCATTCTTCTCTAAGGCACATATCTGTCTGTGAAGGCACCAGCACCTGTGTAGCCATACAAAATTATTGCCTCGGGGAACTGAGCTGGCTGAAAATTAACCCAGTAAAATAAATTTTTTTGCTGCAAACCCGCTGTGGTTCACAGCAGGATCAATCCTCTGACCCAGCTTTTTACAGAGTTATAGCTAACCCAAATGCCAGTACTAGACAGTGGGGGAGAACACGGAATCATGAATGGGAAAGAGAGATAATTGAGTTTCACCACATGTATGGTTAACTGTGTTCCAGATAAAGCCATGTGTTATTTGGCTGGGTATAAAAGTCCTACATCAGATAGGCACCAAGCCATTTAACAATTGCAAACTGCAACTGGTGATGTCAGCTGACCAAACAACTAAATAAATATGCAAACAAAGCAGTTGGTGGCAGATTACAGGACAAAATCTTTAAAGTTGTAGCTGGGAAGTTTAGGGCGCCACATATGAGCCCATCTATGACTTCCATTTGTAAATGTATCTCAAGATAAGTGGATCTAGGCATTCCCTTGCTCCTGTCCCTCAGGCATTGAAACCCACCACTTAAACATCCAGTTGGCCTTCCAACCCGGGTTATCTACTTCTTTGCAAGTGAGAGTATTCCTGAAGGAAGGTGTGTGTAAAGATGCTTACCTCCTGCTTCTTTCTGACTGTGAAAAGACCAAACCACAAGGGGATTCTCAAATACGTCCGTCCTGGTTATCTCCTTCAATCTGAAGCACATCTGCAGGATCAGGCCCCACAGAGTAAACAGGCATGGACAAGACTTCTGAAGACTGGTGGCTAGTATGTATATGCATTGCATACATGATTACACTCAAAATCCGGAATTCAAGACACTTGGCTGCAGTAGCAGGGATTGTTTCCTTTTCATTAGCACTCAAGATATACCTTTGATGGTAATACAGATTCTAAGAACAGCAGTCCCTCTGTCCTGATTCTGGCCTGGAGAGTGTTAATTTTTGCAGTAGCCAGGAGGGGGCTTGACCAGGACCCAGAGGTTATTCTGTACCACCTGATGTCATTTTTGGGGTCAGGGGATAAGGGCCCTTCTGGGTCTTGGAGTGTATTGGGGATTTCTGCATGGTGAGCACTTGTTTGTAAATCATTCACCTCTTGAACACTTTGTTGTTAAAATTATTACTCTTCTTTTTCTTATTTCATTGCTGTCTTCAGTAAATCAGTATTGTCTCAATGCATGATGTCTACATTTTGTGCCTCCAGTTCTCCTCTCTATTCCACCAGAGGGGGAGGGAATAGGGGACAGAGCAAGTGGTGTGTGGTTTGCAGTGTTTTGCTGGGAACACTGAATTTGGAGCACCGTTCCTAAACCCTGACAATAACTTAAAGTTTTCAGTGGGGCTAATCATAGAAGCAGATGGTACTGGAGAAAGTAAATCAGTGTAGTAAAAATCTCAGGTTACAATTAGATTCGTCCAATAAGTACTTTACAGATGTTCATGTTCAGATGTTACTACTTCTTTAAAAGACTGAGCAATGTTCTCTTTTCCCTCCCTTCAGGTGTAATCCTGGGATTTTCTCTTCGACCGTATAAGATGAGCTACCGGGAAGTGAAGTACTTTTCGTTTCCAGGAGAGCTACTCATGAGAATGCTGCAGATGCTGGTCCTGCCACTAATTGTATCCAGTTTAGTCACAGGTAAACAAAAACAAAACAAAACTAAACGTGCCCATGTTTTTCTCTTCTTTTAAATAATTTCCTACAGATGAACACACCAAAATCTAAAAAGTGAACATTCTATGTCCTAGAAGTGTTATAATCATCAGAAAGAGATAGCATTGCTATTTCTGCTTTAAAGGCAATGTAATAAGGGGTTTGAATTAATATATAGAGAAACTGAGAGTTGCTTTTCCAAATTCATAGACAGACTAGCAGTACAAGCTGTTATGTAGCTGCTATGAAGCCGACTCTGTACTCCACTCTCTTCTCTTACTTTCTGAACAGATATTTCCTTCACAATATCCTATTGTTATCAAAGATAACATATCTCAAAAACACAGTGCCAAAACCCAAGAAAGTTGAAACTGTTGATTGTGGGCAATAACACACGTCTGTAACCACAGATATGCAAAACATCTGTCTGCCTCCTAGCCTTCCAGCAACAGATTAGAAAAAATGGACTCCTATCACAGGATGGTTTGGGTTGGAAAGGACCTTAAAGGGCATCTGGTTCCAGCCCTCCTGCCATGGGCAGGGATACCTTCCATTAGAGCAGATTGCTCAGAGCCCCATCCAACATGTTCTTGAACACTGACAGGGATGGGTCATCCACAACTTCTCTGGCAACCTGTGTCAGTGTCCCGTTTTATTCCTGATATGTAATCTAAATTTACCTTCTTTTAGTTTAAGCCATCTCCTCTTCTATAACTACAAACCCTCTTATAGGCCCTTCAGGTAATGGAAGATGTTCTAAGGTCTCCCAGGAATCTTCTCTTCTCCAGGCTGAGCAACCCCAATGCTCTCAGCTTGTCTTCATGAGAGAGGTACTTCAGATAATTTTCATTACTTCCTCTGGACCCACTCCAATGTGTCCATGTCTATAGGTGACAGATGCAGTAGAATGGAAAGTTTGGAAGGAACTAAATTCCATCAGTTCTGTTTTGTTGTCTTCTGGTCAGCAACTCTGTTAAACTTGGAACTCTCTTCACCAGGTTGTTCCTCTATCTAGTGGTATAATGTTTAATTTCTTACTATGATGTCTGCCTTGGCATTCCACCGAAGTTCCATGGAAGACCTCTCAGATTTGTTATGAATGTTTAGGATGTATCTGTGATGCATTTATTTTCTCAATTATCTGAAGAAAAGAAGGTATGGGTTTTAGTCTACCTGCAAATCAGCTTGGAGAACTTAATCAAAATCACCCACTGTACAGTCCTAGGACCTAAACACACAGACTATCTTGATTGACAGAGGATCCAGAGACTAAGCTGTTCTCTATTTAATTGATTGTCAAATATGCTAATATTAGGATCTCTTAAAAATGCAAATGAGCACAGACTCACATCTTCACAGAAACCAAAGATTGTATATACGAGTATAGGCTGTTACTGCAGCAGCAGAAAACTAGGGTATTCACAATTACAAAATCATTTGCCTTCTCATATTTCAAGATAAAAGTGAAGTTTGTTTCTGTGCATACGCATTATATGGATATTGAAAGTTAAATGAACACTGAAACTAAGTAGTAAATTATAAGTTTTGTAGGAGAAATGATGGTAGGTTTTATTTCCAACCACTATATAATTCTGTTACATGTCATCCATTTTCCCATCTTCTTGTCCCTCTCACCTGCAGAACCCCCTGGGCTGGTGAGACACTGATAGAAGAACCATTAAAAGTAGAAAAGGAGAGATATTTACCCTTTGTTAGTGTCAACTGAGACTAGCACTGCTTCTCAATTTTTCAGGATGAATTATTGCAGGAGAATTTATCTGATGGATTCTCAAATCCTTATAACTCTGTAATCATATTGCTTCTCTGAGAAAGCTCAAGGTAAATCAGGAAAGAAGGTAGATCACCCTATAGAAGGATTTGAATGATTTCCCATAATCTAAATAGAAACTCTTTGCTCAGGTTAAGATCAGCAAATCCATCTTAGGGAGTCACAAGCAGCACAAGGAGCTGGACTTTTGATAAAAGAAACTCAATTTGCTGTGTCAGCAGGCCGCAGTAGAGATTTTTTGAAATATCAGAAAACTGAATTTCTAAGTAATCCTATTCTGAAAAGAATTTTCATTCTCTGGACTCAAACAATACCCTTCTTTTTGATGTGTTTTTCTTTCCCTTTAAAGCCCTTTATCTTTTTTATGTCTTTTTTTGTCATAACAATCGTTTCCTTTATTATAAAAAGACATTTGGCAAAGAGAAATCTTCTCTACCAGTAAGGTTTGTCCTATTATCATTCAATTGCCTTGTAATATTAAATGGATTATACTTAAGAGTACCCTTTGAAATAGAGACAGTAATTGTAAAGGTGGGTAACATCTTAAACTTCTTTAGCTGGGTAGGGAGCAATCAGACAAAACTTGATGCAATTCACAAATGGCAGATTTAATTTCTTTTTAAAAATCATTCCGTACAACAGGACTATGCCCTTTTTTATGAGAATAAAATACTTTTCCAAGTTTACTCTAAAAATCGCTTTCTACAATGAACAATACCTCATTTAGCATACAAATTCTTTTTGTATAAAGGATGTTTTTAGGTATTTGCTGCAGAACTCTCATATACAAATGAACATACAGGCATTAGTGAATATCCAAATAATAATTAAATATGACCGTTGAAGGAGTACTGTGCAATTTTATGTATGTTTGGATTCTTCTTTTACATGTTATAGGATAATTCATTGGATGAAAGTCTTACACTTTTCAAGCTGGTCTTAAGACCACTCAGTATATTGGAGGCAAATCTCTTATTTCCTGTATTTTGTTTGGCAAAGCAGAGTGGATGCCTCTTAACTAGTCTTAAAGTGACTCCTCTAGGTCTTCATGCTGATAACACACTTGTTTCTTCCAATTGTCAATTATTTGAATAAATATTTTGCTGATTGCAGGAATGACAGTGTCTCCTAGATACCATATTCTGAGTTTCCTTTTGTATTTATGCAAGCGTGATGGATGTAACTGTGGCAAAACCATAACCTATGGTCTCTGTGGTATTAGAAGTTGGCTGGGGATGGTTATATTCCCTTGCAAAGTTTGTAAATGTCAAAGAAATTAGAACAATAAAATCAAACTAATAGTTTATGCACTGTTATATAAATAAAAGATAAATTGAGAAACTGAAGACTTCTGCAATTCAGGTAAACACTTCTGATGGTTATTCACAAACCTCAGGAAAAAAAACTCTCCAAGGTGAAGTCAACCCAGTCATATTTCTTTAGCCCTGGTTTCTGTATTTCATGAAAGAAGCAATGCAGAATCATATTCAGAGGTTTTTAGTCACAATTGCCTTATGACTTACCCTCATTGCACGTGGTCCAAGCAGGTATGCAGCTTTCTCCATGAGATTCTATCTCTGACATGTGCTCTACCAGGCATGTACTAACTTCTGCTTGGGAGAAAATGGAGATTATTTGCATACCATTCACCATCTTTTCGTGTTTATAGGAAAATATGATTATATGCATGTCTGTATTATTTATTTTTGTGGTCTAGACACACATTCAGTTGCATACTCCATTTTGGGCTTTATTGTCTACGGTCTTTAAAATGAGAGAACTCCTAAGTCAGCATTCCCAATTGGGATCTCATATAAAGTCAAAGGCAAAATTAAAACATGGTATATGAGAGGAAACATAAATAACCAAATAAATAGATTAAATTCCCATTTGGATTGTATTATGGCCAAGTCTTTAATACAGATTTAAATATAAATTCCTATACAAAGAGAGGGCTGACAATTTTGCTCTGTTTCTGTTTTGAATTTACAGCAGTTATTGGAGAAAAAATATTTTATGCTTTCTCATTTCATTACATCTTGAAGCATCTGACATGAAAATTGCTTGACACAATTATTTTAAAATATAAATTGTCCCTAAGAGGTATATAAAATAGATTTATATGCATATGATAACAATTCAACTCATCCTGAAATAGCCAAAGCCAGAGAAAATTGCACCAGCAACAAGAGTACTGTGATTAGCATTTTTGAGCTTTTACTGCAAGATGATAATGAAATTGAAATTTCAGTCCTTAAAACTGGCCCACAAGCTTTTTTCTGCATGTTTCAGTTATTCACTGAGTATACTGTTGTCAGAATGAGGTATCTTTTCTTGACAAAACATTTATTTCCTGAAATCCTTTCCACGAAAATGATTCACAACCTGTCTTTACAAAGAGCATAGTTTTAACATCTTATTAGTGAGAAATATTAAAGCTTGAGAAATTTTGTGAGGGTCATTTGCAAATATTTTGTGTGGCACTAATCATTGTTCAGTTTAGTAGACTGATGGTTTCTCCTTCCACAAAATTTTGAGAGCTTTGAATTTAGTTTTACAGGGACAACTACTTTTAAATGCAAGTGAACTGGTATTAAATTCTGTGCAATTCTTTCAAGTATCTTTGTCTGGTAAATCATAGCAAAGCATGAAAAGCTCATTCAAGACCTGACACTAATTTTTGCTGCACATTGGTGAAACAGTAAGTCTACAGTTTATTTACCAACATACATCAAGATGGAGAAGGAGACTAGGAGTATAGAAACAGTGAAACTGAGGTCTGTTGGCTCACCAAAGATTATTCAGCAATTATAGAATCAAGCAAAGACCCCATTTGTGAATACCAGTACAACACACTGTGCACTAGACAACACTGCTTGTCTGAACTGTTAATAGGAGTAACTCTAACATGGTGCAAATGAGTCTTAACCACTTACCAGGATTTTGTGTGCAAGATTCTGTACAAACACAAGACTGTGAATCTTCTGCCAAAAAAAAGAATGCTGTGTGGAAAAACAGTTTAAAATAATGAGTACAGAAGGTTTTCTTCAAAGAAGAGCATTTTAATATTTAGTTTGTATAATATCTTAGTTTATATTCACTCTGCTTTCTAATTCAAATAATGATGTAACTGTTGTTAATGGGAGACTCAGAAACTTCCTTGCCTCTGGAGAGTTTCAATAACACTCAACAACACTGAGTGCTGCAGGAGACACAAGTGATTTTGTTTGGGGCAGACTCAGAGACACAAGGTTTTGTCCTGAAACTTTATCAAAATATTCATAGTAGTTACTGCTATAAAAACTATAGAAAGTGTTGACGAAGAGCAGAAAGCTGGAATTTCCATTAATGGAATCTTCTTAAGTAACTTCAGAAGTGCACACGATGGTTTTGAGTTCAGCTATCAAAGGAATGCAATGAATGGTGCCTGTTAGAAACATCCAGTAAGGAGTAAAGTCTATCCCCTCAATGAGATAAAAAAAAGACACACAGAGTGACTTAAGTAATAAAAGAAACCACTCTCAGGGTTCACAGGTAACAGGCAAGTTGTAGCTGCAGTCGCTTAAAATTGCCTACAATAAACAAGGGTAATGTTCAAACAACTGAACTTGACATAGTCTCCAAGTCAGGAAAAATGCAGGATCTGGACATGAACATACCCTACTGCAGAAAAGCCAGTTTTTTCCCAATGCTACTTGTAGATATAAAATGTGGAAAATCAGTGCTGACACGTTGTATAACCTTGGGCAAATCGTGTTTCCCTTCTGCATCTCTGCTTTCTTTCTCCCTTCAAATGTAGTGCTGGTCAAGTGTTGTTTGGGTTTTTTTGTGTCTGCAAGGCAGAAAAGAAGGTGACTAAATGTGATGGAAATTTTAGTGAAGACATGTAGGTTAAGTTGTCATAGCTCAGCAGGTCCATATAGCTATTTTATGTATAATGATGGACTTAAACTAGGCTGTATGACAGGGGACTGTGAAACAATGGCTCAGCCTCCCATATCCAGACAGCAGATGTAAACTGCCTTTTGTGAAGACATAAATCTAGAAAATAGTCTAATGTTATTAAACCTAAGAGATTAGGTTTTACTTTTGCCTTTCTAACATTCTAATGAGTCAGTAAATGATCCTTGAAAAGTAACTAGATGCAAATGCTATTAATCATATCAAACCCTTATCCTCTATTAATATATTTTTTTTTTATTTTGACAATACTAATCTCCTTTATTGTCATCATAAATTAACAGCAGTAAACATAAAGGGTCAGAATTTTGAACTTGCTCATCTTAACCCCTCACACCAGTGCATAAAATAGGGAGGTCACATTAAGGGACCTGTGCATCACCTCTTTAAAACAGAGGCTGTGAAACCAGCAGATATCTAGGTTTGTTGAAACAGGATCCATATTGCTTGTAGCCTCTAAGTAATTCCTATATTCTCCTGTCTAGTGGCTGGCAAGTGTACTCTGGAAAAAAGGTTGTCACCTACTACAAGGTCCCAGGTGCTGTCTCATATCAGCTACAATATTTATGGTAATTTCAACAGATGGAAAGTCTCTTGTTCAGGCAGAACAGACCAGTAGAGCCAGTTACTGCTCTCCCAGGGGGGGAAAAAAGAGGAGAGACCTAACAGTAACTCCCTTCAATTCATTCTGGCAGAACAGACCCATAATCAGTGCCTGTGAAACATCTTAGTATTCACAGTTAAGCTGGAAGGTAAAAACATTAATAAAAGTAAGTCTTACACTTCTGTGTTTAAGAAAAGTTTAAGAGGTACAGCATTCCTGATTCAGTTCAGATAGTTCACAGAAGAAAACCAAGAAGCAGTTAAGCAGCATTTGATCAGTTTAGCTGGTCACCAGAACAATGAATCCATTTTCCAAATTCCAAAATTCGGCACATTTCCTGATTTTCCAAAAATTCTGATTTTTGTGAGGTCTAAAGAAAGAATTTAAGAAGTCAGAATAATAAATGCCCACCAAATCAATAAGAAGTTTTAAACTGCTCTCAGCTGATTCCAGTAATAGGGAAAATAATTAACAAATTCTCTCTGAGTAAAGCACTTCTTGGGTTGTCAGTGTATTTGAGCTGCCTTTGTGTTTTTATTGAGATCTGTCTACAGAGGAAGCCTGGAGACATCTCCTGTAATAGTAATCCTGCCATGAGCAACCAATTCATGGACATCCTAGGAGTGAATTATTTTTTCATTTATGCGTTTTTTTTTAATGCATAAAATATTATTTAGAAAGTAACTTACCTTCTTATTAGGCAACTCTTCCCTCTTTCGTCTCCACCCAAAGCTTTATAAGCAGATAAACATTACAAAAGCTGAATTGTATGGCAGCTTTAATTTTATGCACTTGTACATTTAATGTACACATGAGTTCATACATTCATGTAGGTATTTGCATATGCAATTTACATAGCTGGATGACACAGTTATTTAATTTGAACATCCACACTTTTTTTTGCACAAATAAAGGAAAATTCATGCTTTGAGCTGTGTGTGTCCAAAATAGGGACTGTCTTAAAGTGTGGGCATATAGATTGCTAAGTTAGTAGAGATCCAGTCATCTTCTAAACAGAATATCCTGTCAGGTTAAAGAACCAGCTGAAGAAGCATTACAAATATTGATCCATGTTCAGAAACAGTTTCATCTCAGACTAGCAACTTTATGGTAGACTCAGGCCAACAACAGCTAAAAATATACAAACATTAATCTATAACATAACTATTTTAAAGACCTTCCCATCGGTAGCTATATTTCTGTATAAATCAAATGTCTATCAAGTGTGGCACATAGTGTTTAATAATCATTATTTATATAGGCACTCAAAGGTGAAAAAGTTGGAACCTTCTTATATTGTTACATTCCACAGCCTTAAAGGCAATGTGGGCAATATGTTTCATAATTGTGCCATGCAAACCTTAAGTATTTTAGACAAATATTTTTAAAGTTAAAAAAACTGAGTTTAAGTAGCAGGCAGCTACATTTAAAAAACATAAGAAGAAAAAAAAGGTAGCATTCAGCACCTAGAAACATCAACTTTCATATAAAAACACAAAAGAAATTATGTGTAGATTCTGAGTGTGCTGACAATCAGTTAGGAAATAAACTATGCCCAGCATTTTTCAAGGCATGGAACTTAGAAAATCATAATGAAATATCAGAAGTATTTGTACAATTAATATGCCTTTGGGTGGAGCATCTCCATCAAAAACTGCTACACATCTTAATCTATACTAATACTAACAGCAAAGACTTCAGAAAGGTTCATAAAATTAAATTATAACTCATTATTTCTGAACCGTTCCGGAAAAATTTGGCAATAGGGAATACACAGAAATCTAACTTCACAAGAGCCTGAGAGAAGAATTCTAAGTGAATTCTTAGTCAGATCTGCCTAAGAATTAAAATGCAATAAGAGCAGAGATTAAATTCCTGCATGACATAACAGTCTGTATAAGAAAAAATTTCACTATAACATGAAAGAGAAAACCTAAGCAGGATATAGAGCATTCAAAAGCAGAAAGTACAGAGCAGTGTGGTTTTTGAAGTCACAGTCTCTGAGAGCAGCAGTGCACAAACAAAGGGGTGTTCAAGAACAAAGTCTACAATAACTAAAGATAGTAAAACTAAAATGCTCCTCTAAAATAATTCAATTTTACTAGTGGTCCTTAATTGAAGGCTGGTTTAAACTCCGTTGCAAAATATAACTTTAGTTGCTGCCCAAAATATTGAATAACAGGTTGTTATATTTTCATTCATTTTGCATTCTGCATGTGATTTCAGCTGAATTAACAATAGGGAGCAACCACCCACCCACAAAGACTTAGTTTTGCTTTTATATCTTAGTTCAAATGCATAACATCAATACTTTGCTTGCTGGCAAAGCAAAAAGCAAAAACTGCTTGAAAGAACACATAAGAATTAAAGCATCCTGCCTGAGCACTGCACTGGTGGAACATTGTAAAGCCACACTGTCTCTTTCTTAACATTTCAGTCAAGGGCAGAAGGACTGAAAATATATTAGGAAAAACTCAAAACACTTTTTTGAGTTTAATACAAACGTGTGTTGATTACAGAATAATAGCAGACCTGAAAATTAAAAAACATTCAAAAATATTAAAAATCAGCTGTGAAGTTAGCTACATTAGTTTGTAAATGGAAAAGACTTGGTTTTACACTTTGTACAGTAAAATGTCCAAAATGCAAAACCAGCTCTCAGCATTTTGCGAATTAGGACACTGAGAGCAAGCATTTTGTTCAGGATGTTGACGACTGAAACTGTAAAGAATGATACCTTCAATAATGAATGAGTCTGTGATAACATGACAGGTGAGCTAGAATGGTGCCAAGTGCAAAGTAATACACCTGGGAAAGGGGAATGTGCCACATCTATAGCACACCTAATCATGAGTTCTCAAATGGGCATTAGTACAGGCAAGAGTTCTCAGACTCGCTGTGAACAGTCCAGAGATGGTGACAGGGCTTATTGCTGAAATGAAACTCTAGTGAAACACAGGGAGGAATTAAGCAGATTTCATTTTTTGGCTTGAAAAAGTTACAACCACAGAAGTTGCTGTAAAAGTCCAGAGAAATCATGAATACTTGTTATAATGAAGTAGATTATTAAATCTTCCAACTATTTTTTCATAATAAAGGAAAAATAGGGTATCCCAAGAAACAACAAAAGGATGCATTTATATTAAAGAAAAGGACGTATGAAAAGGAAGTACTTTTCCCCTTAACACATGATTCAGTTCAATTATGTTAATAGTCTCAAATTAAAATTAGAGAGCTCAGAGATGCAGTCATCATTGGCTATTAAAATCATGGAACTAACAATTTAGCAAGGCCCTAGATCCCACTGCTCCCTAGTTGCAGGCAGGGCAAACAAGGGCAATTAACTCTATCTTTTTCTGCTCCTCATAGTCTTTCAGTAAGAATCTGATGTCAGATAAATGGGAAGGTAAATGGGTTGGCCAGCCACTGGACTGATTTATTTCCCATAGTTTTATATTGGTTTTGCACTCCTTAGAATTTCTTATCAGATGGAAATTATCTCTGTTTTCTATTGTTAAAATTCCACCTACCAATTACTCTGAGACATTGACTACAGTATACAGTTTCAGCTTTATGATACACACAGCTCTTCAAGAACCAGTTCAAAACCAAGGAAAAACAATTCCAGGATTTAAGAATCATCTCACCTTCAACAGACGTTAACTGGATCCATTGGCATGAAATTGGACTTCAAAATAAAAGAGCTAAAGTAAGCTGTATGTCAAGGAAGAGGGGAAAAAATTACGCACAACAGTATCAGTAGCTCTTAATTATCCTACTTTTGGGAAATTTACAAATAAAGACAATGTAAGAGCCATTATCAAAATATCCAAATATAACGAAAAACAGCCAGTAAACATGGCATAGTAAGGTACACACAGGCTTCTTTCAGGCTTTATCAGCTTTCACTTTCTTACTCCTTTCACCTCCTTATCTCTCCCTTGAACACCATGATCCACTTCCTCATTTCCTACTATGGCACAATTCCATCATATTCTGTTCCTTGTCTGTCTGTCTTTGCTGTAAACTGATTGTGAAAACTGGAAGAATCGAATGAAGAATGTCCCTGAGGCTGGGTTTTTGGAACACCAGGAACATTACTGGAAGAATTTGCACACCAGGAGAAGTGACACATATCATTGTTCCATCAGCACTGTGAAATGTGACAAGACACAAAGTACTTTCTGAATAACTGCATCAGCTACACAGATAATTGCAGAACATGCAGAACACTGTCACTTTTACAAACATTGTTCTGTGATATTACCATTTGTTCCTCTACCCTTGTTTTCACTCTGATTTTTTTTCTGGTTTTTTGATAATGGATAGTTGTTGACCTAGAAAGTATTATTTCCATTCAATTCTCAAAGATAATTGTTGGATGTCCTATACACTGTCCTTCAGACATACATCTGGATTATAAACTATAAGGCAGATACATCGTTATCATCGTTACTGGAAGCAGAGCTGCTGAAAGCCAGGGCCTCAATATCACTGGTGGAAATTCCACCTGAATTCTGAGCAAAGGAAAATGAGGAGAGCCACTGAGGACTACAAGATCTACAGGACTCAAGCCTTGGATCTGGATTCCAGTAAAATGTTGGATTGTCTGGAAGAGGAGGAAGGCTTTCCAAATTATTGTTCATCCTAGTATTCTAGCCACATGTCACAGCTTTCACTAGTGGAGAATAAGAAGGAGAGACCAGAAACACTTAGAAATAAAAATCTCCAATAATTAGTTAAGACTACAGACATAAATAAGGATCAGCAATATCTGGGATTTGAGTTATATGCCAGAGAGTCACAGAGCAGTTCCTGCACCTCCTAGAATTCTTTTCACCTAGACACTTCTGGTAGTGCTTATTTTTTCTTTACTTGCAGGTTGTTTCTGAATATATTCTATATCCTCCAGTTCAGGCATTGAGAAATGAATGCAACAATATATAAACGATGCTTTTATATGTATATATTGGAGAATGTCTCAAAAGATAATCATTGCAAATATATAAGAGCTGGCCTCATCATTAGGAATTCCTTTCCAGTTGTATCACAGTTCCTTTTCCCAGCTGTTAATTTTTTGCAGAGACATGCCTGGCAGAATGGTAGAATACCTTCTCCTTATTCCTTTGTTGCAATGTTGTCTCCAGATGAATGCCTGAGACAGTCATGAACATTGCAAAGTATTTGCTGCAGCCTAGACCCTCCTACAGGATTGCTAGTCTTCTTTAATTGGGTGGAAAGTCTCCTGGTGCAAACATTTTCAGATCTGTTTTTCTTCACACAGGGCCCAGCTGTTAAAGTGCTGACGTTTGGTGAAATACTCTTGTGACATACCACAAGTCCCAGAAATGGCTGGGGTTTTGTGATGGTGGCTTATCCCAGGAAGCATCAGTTTGGGCTAAGTCTGGGCATACTCTGCCACTTCTATGCATCAGATAGTTCACTCAGGCCTCCCTGATGGCACATTTCTCCTTTACACAAGGCCTTTTTCCTTTGATTCCCTCTAGGACTTGATCCTCCCAGGTTTGACTGAATGGTGCCACTGATACACACTGCAACAGAGCTACATCAGTTTACCTAAAATCACACCCATTAGTCTCTGCAAGGTAGCAAGTGCCATCTGAATTCCAGAAATGGGGAGAAAGAAATTTTACAGGCCTCTACCTGTCCTCAGGTAGTCCTTTCTTGAGTTGTCTGTCTGCCAACAGAGTTTGTGTTTTTAGTGGTTTTGGTTTTGGACAAGTGCACATCATTGCAAAGCATAGCATTTCCAAAGGCAAGAGGGACATGTCCAGTCCGTACAAACACTAATTCCTCAGAGGTTTGCGCTCTCAGTAAAAGAAGGCAGTTTAGTACACCCAAAACTTTCAGCTCCTGCTAGTGTGGTCACAGTCATACCTAGCAGACTAGCAAGAAAGGCACCTGGAATGACAAGTTCTGAAGTTTTGGTTCATTGGGTTACCAGATACAAAAGTTCTGTGTAATCCTTCTATCAATACTATCTTGAAAAGAACCTTTTCTCTGCAGGAGTCTATCAAAAGAAGTTATACTAATGATGATCAACAAAGACAAGTAAAAACTACTGAAATACAGAGAGACTTGTGGAAAGAAAAAAAAGAGAGAAAAAAAGTACTATTGTGTAGAAAGAAAAATAGGAAGTTCTTTACAGTTTCACACAGTTGAATAGGAATTCAATTTTAAGACTGGGGAATTAACATGCAAATAACGAAAGCCAAACATTTGTGCCAACAGATCTTGATGAAGTAAAAAATCAAAGCAAAGTAAATTCCAGGCCTCTGGTTGTAAAAAAAAAACCTCACAAATAGATCCTGGCTATATTCTGAAAACTCAAGAGTCACACAACAAAGAGCACTTGTTTGAAAAAAAAAATTGGGGTTTACCCGAAACCAGTATTCCAGTATTTGGAGAGCATGACTTCTACCTCCTGATTATCAGATCCAGTATTAATCTTCCATCAATAATTCATCTCTACTTCACTGAAGAGCTTGAAGAGCTTCAAGTGTATCACAAGTTGTGAAGAGGTTTTTGGACTAAGTACATTAACAAAAATATTTGTTCAGATGCCTCAGTACATCACATTTTCAGAATCAGACTTTGGTTTGTTATAATTGTATACTTAAATGGAATTAACTCTTTTTCAGATAAATGCATTTTTTCATCCTCAGACAACGATACAAGTAGCTTCTTACTGGTGGTAGATAAGAAAAAGAAAAGTGCAGCATAGCACTAGAAATACACTGCTTACACCACAGTTAACAAACATAATGTTTCTGTTTCTTTCTTCCAGACAGCTCTCTCATTTTCTCTTTACTCACATGCAAAGCTGAATACTTTCTCCTGGTATTTCACCACCCACTTCTAACTTATTCCTGAATACTTAGATAATATCAGAGCTTCTCCAGTGAATATAGTTTCTTTTCAGAGCTAGAAAGTAGGTTTTGGTCAAGAGTTCACCTAATGAATGGCTATTTCATTAATGAATACATTCTTACACTGAAAATCAGCTTTGTCCAGATTTTACAACTTCAGTATGCGTTAATTCCCCAGACTCTGAAAACCAAGTTAGACACTGTGTTCTCACTAAGCCTGGCTAACATCTGTCTCATGGCCAATGAACTTGTGCAAAGGACCATCATCCATTAAGAAAATGAATCTTTCAAATTCAAGATAGAATGACTACTAGTTTGTTAAAAAAACAGGCTAGTTTTCTGTACTGCAGAACATCATAGTCCAGTAATAAGAGAAACCTAAAAAAACCCTCTCTTCTCTTTCAAGTGTTTAGTTTGAAATCAGCTGACATTTTCTTTGAAACCTCTGACCAGTCATAGAAATTCATATTCTGAATCCTGCCAACAAGCAGATAATGCCCGGATGGCAACAGTATAGCACTCGAATTGTGGATGCCAAACTGTCTTTTTCATATGTACTTAGCACTGTAACATCCTGAAAAGAGTGTAATAATATTGTTAAGTACTGATTGCTACTGTCAGGCATTCCAGAGAAAGTATTAACTTTTTCCACTGCCTCCTACAAGTCTGTAAGGTGAAGAAATACAAAGAAAAAAATGTACGTCTTTGATGTTGCTAGGCTGTAACTGAATCACTGACCCAAAGTTCAAGAGGTCATTGAAACAAAAGAGAGAAAAGAAGGAAAACAAAAGCCTGTTCACATGAAACTCCAATTCCACACTTTCTTAATGAGTTCTCAGAAGAGCCTTAACATCATTATCAAATTGTGAAAAAAACCCTCCAAATTATAATGACAATTTAAAGCATAATAGACTAATTGCAGCTTAAGTAATGACTCCTTAGTATTCATATGGCATATTACCAGAGGACCTAAAATTCACAAATAGAAACTATTTTTTCCTTAAACTTGTTCGATTGTTACTCATTAAATTCTTGGAGGGAATTTAGAGTGTAATTAGGTTCTGATTTACTTCTATGAAAAAAAGGAAAAATGCTATCATGTTATGCATTATAAAATTCTGATTTATTATTAACATATTAATTAATGGATTACAAGTGGAGTTTTAAAATGCTGCTAGTTCATAAATTTAATGTTTATACAAATTTTTTTCAAATAATTTCTGCATCAGGTCCTCTTTAAATGGACTTGATTGTATATAATAAAGGAAGTCTCAGATTGTTTCTAGAATCTTTACCAACACAGGATTCATTTTTTGATAAAAACTTTATAAGCATTATTTCTTTTGTCAAATGCAAGTTCTTGTGATTGTTTAAAATTAAGAATCCTAAAGAAGTCTGTATTGTCTAATTAGTTACTGCTCTGCAGTTTCTAGCTCAAATAATGACTTAGAGACATGAAAGAGCTCTGAGTATTTCCTTCTGATGTGGATAGATACTGTGAAGTGCTCTATCTTATTTGTTCCTGAACTCTCAGAGGTCCTGAGGCACCACTCTATTAGGTCCTGCACAAATGTCAGCACAGGCTTGGGCACAATGTCTTTCAGGACAAACCTCCCCAGATGGAGATGTTATACCAAGATCACTGTCATGGAGAAAGAGCTGAGCTCACTTTTATCGCTATGGGGAGCAGAATAGCCTCCAGTGGTGCCATGGAGTTTCACTGAAAGCGATTTATGTTGCTGCAATGCAGATAGCAACTTGACTTGGTGGAAGTTAAAATTTCACTTGAAAGGATTACAAGGAGATGTAAACACCTGCAGAGTGTGTGCAACACAGACAAAAGGAAAGCACTAGCTCCATGAGCAGCTCATGGAAGTTCAATGGGTAAAACAGCAGCAGATGAATGAACTGCTAGCTTGAAAGCAAAATGAGCACTTAGAACTTCTAAGCTGGACACAGATGCACAAATCAGCATTGTATCACTGACAAGATTTATTTTAAAAAACCAAAACAACAAAGCAGAGCTATTTTGATTATTAATAAACTGGCACAAGAATAGATAGTAGCCACTGCAACAACAAAAATCATGGAAGGTTCTTTATTAAGTAAACAGTAACTGATGCAACTTCAGATTACTCAAAAAAGCCCAGTCTCATTATACATACCTAAAGGCAACATCACACCGTTTGTTTCCAAATTATCTTAGTATTGATGAAATATCAAACAATGCTCTCAATGTTTTAAAAATTGTGCTAAAATTAAAAATCTGATCAGAAATCCAAAGGCCAGGTTGTTACCAGGTGCATTAGTCACACACTATCATTGATTCAAATCTTTATTGACACACATCCAACTGGGCAAAGCTTCCTTCCAAATGATGGCTGCTGTATGAACTCTATAAAATTAACTAGTGTCAGATCCTAGTGGACAAACATCCAAATAAGACGCTATCATTGCAATAGAATCTATTGTTGGAAGTTTCAGTGAAGAAGCCAAGAACCAGCTCACTGACAACACAGAATCATATTTTGAGTGAGAAGATGATGCCTCCAGCATAGAGCTTTGAGCAGTTACTGATCAGAACAACCCCATGCCCAAAACCCCATGTTGTTTTGTACACAGATGGAGACCTCTATCTTTCTTTTTAGAGAGGAAACCTTAATTTCCCATTCTATAAATCTTGCACCACTCTGACTAGAATTATGTCCATTTTTCTAGCAATTCATATAAGCATCTCTTCAGGTACTTGTTACATACCCAAGGCGTAAAAGCAAATGATTATTTATACTAGACTGCACTACTAGCTACTGTGCCCTTATGGACACCGCTAATCACTCATTATTTTTTCAGTAGCAACTAACATACATCAGGAATGATTTAGTATAGTAAATAGTTTGCAGCTTCGTCATGCTGCATAGAGCCAGTCAGATAAAAGAAGCACTGTAGGTTTATGGAATGTTGTTTAATAATACCCTGCACATACAAAAACATGTCTGTGAAGAACTCCTGGCACAGTCTGCCAAAACTCAGACCAGCATTTTAGCAAATGAAAAGTTTGTATATGTATTTTGAGAAATTGCATTGTGGGTTTTTATGGAGCAGTGAGTAATGTGATCAACACATCCAGAAGGCAAAGGTAATTTTATCGCTTGTATCTTGATAGGATGCAGTGCATTTCATGCTCAAAGCAGGTATTTTTGGCAATACTTTCAGAATAAATGAAAACCAATGTTTCATCCTCTGGGAATAGGATAAAAGTCTTACAACAACTAGCAGATTTATTTCAGACTTGCAACAACATGCACTTTAGGATTTAAACTAATTTAATGTGCTTTGGCTTATCAGCTACCAAAATAAACTTGTTTCCTGATTAAACAGAAATAATTTATCATGTTACATTATGTTTTTTCATAAACAAATATACTTATTTCTTTCACTCCTTACACTGAAAATGATCAGCTTTACGTCCAACATAAGAATCCCATTTTCAGGAAAGCTTAGTCCAAGTGTCTGGACAAAAAAGGATGTCTTTATAGAATTGTGCTGTGCAGGTAGCAATAGTGTTTTGTTACCAAAAAAAATTTCGAGCTGCTATTTTCTGTGTTCCTGGGTCTCTGATTCTTGGCTTGAAGACAGTCAGTTCTTTGTACTCTGTTATTACAATGAGGTAACCAAAGAAAGAGAGTCTTGGTTTGAGACTGTCAGCTGTTACTAATCACTGCTCCATGGCTTGCTGTGAATCCCTGCTTGCATCTCCCTCCTGCTCTGCTTAGCACACATAAAGAAGATAAATTACTCCCTAGTTTCCCTTCAAAAAGCATATTGTTTGTCACATTCCAATACTGTGAGCAAAAGACAGAATAATGCGAAGAGTTAAATGAGTATCTCAACAGCCCACAGCAGGGTCCTTCTCAGGCAGATGTGTTTCAGGAAATGTACTTTCCTACTGGTTCCTCAAATGTATCCTGTTATATTGCAAACCTGAAAAGCAAGCCAACTATACTTTTCAGAACAGAAGAGCATAAACCTGCAGGAGTTTTCATACAATAATGTAAGCATCACTGTCAATCAGTAGATGCACCGAGTGTACCATATTGACTTATTACATTTTACCAGGAGGTGCTATACTTTGTTGCTTATAAATATTTTAGCAACAACAGCCAGAATCTGAGGAGGTTTATGAAATTCTTCCCTGTGCTCAGTGACTCATACTGACAAGAGAGAAGAATTTTAAAGAAAGAAACATAGAAGGGTTTGCATTGGAAGAGGTCTTTAAGGTCATCTAGTCCAACCCTTTGCAATTAGCAGGGACAGCTTCAGCTAGATCAGGGTGCTCAGAGCCCTCTCCAGCCTGACCTTGAAAGTTTCCATGGATGAGAGACACCATCTCTCTGGCCAAGAGTATCTCAATTCCCTCATTGAAAAAAGTTTATGTCCAATCTCAATCTACCATCTTTAAAACCCTTTTCCTGTGATAACAGATGCTACTAAAAAGGCCTCCTTTAGGTATTAGAAGGTGCTAAAAGGTCTCCCTGGGGCTGCCTGCTTTCCAGATTGATCAACCCCAACTCTCTCAGCTTATCCTCAAACAAGAGGATAACATTCCTCCGATATCTCTGTGGCCTCTGGACCTGCTCTAAAAGGTCCACATCTTTCCTGTGCTGGGGACCCAAGAGGTGAATGCAGTGCTCCATCCCCCATGCAGGTGGAGTCTCATGAGGGCAGAGTAGAGGTGGAAAATCACCTCTCTTGACCTGGTGGTTATGGTTCTTTTGCTGGTTTATGTCTAGCACCCCCAAGTCCTTCTGGGCAGGGCCGCTCTGGGTCTGTTCATGCCCAGCCTATGCTGATACCAGGGGGTGTCCTGACCCAGGTGCAGCACCTTGTACATGGTCTTGTTTAAACCTCGAGATGCCCCTTGAGCTTGTCCAGGTCCCTCTGGATGATATTCTGTTCCTTGGGTGTGTCAAACACCTCTCTCCTTGGTGTCATCTGCAAACCTGCTGAGGCTGCACTCAATCCCACTGCTGTAATGAAGATATCAAACAGTGCTGATCCAGCACAGACTCCTGAGGGACACCACCCATCACTGATCTCCTCTGGACATTGAGCCATTGACCTATCAAATTATTTGTGCACTGAAATAAGCAAACTATAAAGAGAGTAAGGCTGTGGAATACTCAAACATGGAAATGGTTAGGATAAAAATTGCTGTTGGTTTGAACCTCAAGATCAGTAAGTTTTTAACCAATACTGTAGAATATATTTCCCTGCTGTATCAGAATGCTAAACGTGATGGCCCAGAAAATACTTTCAAGCATGGATTACTGTTGTATTTTTTGTAACAATTAAAATGCACTGACACCAAAGAATAAGTTTCATTAAGTAAAATATTTTACTGAAAGAGCGTTAGTCAGTGATGAATCACAACAAAACTGTCTTTTATTATTCATGGTTAACTGGAAAGTAAAACTCACTGTAAAGCCACTACACATTATCTGGGCCTCTTCCATTTTCATAACTCAATGGTGTTCAGACATAATTGTGCCATGATTTCACAAACATCCTCCTTCTAAGGAATAAACTGTAGCTAAAACAGCAGGTGTTTGCTAGTTTTCTGCACTAGACAATCTTTCCTTCTGCTTCCGTCGTAGAAGTTCTGGTGTTCACGTGACACAATTCTGGGGTGATTCAAAATGACAAACTGTCAGAAAAAACTAACCCTACAAAACCCAAAGCTGATAGTTTTCTGGTTCCAAGGACTGGGCAGGACTACAAAGCTGTGGGGCAAGGCTAGTCATTTAGGAGCCACTCTCAGCCATTTAATTGGCTCTTTGGATTGTGTTACTATATCCCAGCCATGCGTTTCATTAGTCAGCTTGACTTAATCACGGTCACATAATTTTGGATCAAATACAACTGCTAATTTTCCTCTATTTGCCCACTGTTCTTAACAGAACTGGAAAAAATAATATAATATCTAATTTCATTATCTAAAAAATCATATCTAAACAAAGATAAGTTAGATTGATACTTGGGAGCAACTTATCAGTTCATGAAAAAAGGCATACAGAGCTACATTTCAGATGTATTTTGTGTGGCTTCAGGAAGTCATTAGCTGTATTGATTTAATATTAATTATTTTCACCAATACATGTAGTTCTTTGACAATGTTATTGTCTTCTTTCTTTGCAATTTTATTATTTTGCTGTTACCGTTATTATAAATTGTAATCTAGAGTTTGGGTAAAATTTGTACCTGATCTTGTGAAGGGCCCAAATGTCAAAGCCTAAATTTAACTTTTGTTTTCTGGGAATGCTCAGCACCAGAGAGGACATGTTCAGCTGCTATCAGAATAAAGCTCTAGTGCTTAATCATGTTAATTAAACTTGGGCAATACCTCCACTGTCTTTACCTAACTATTGCTTTTCCTTACAAATTTTCTGTCAGCATATTTTACCATGGCCTTTCACAGTGTTACTCATTTCCACAAATCCTCATCAACATACACAAAAGGGATTGTTCACATGGTCTCACACTGAGAGTTTACTCATCACACAGTGCTTAGTGGATGCAGAGGGTGGGAGTAGCCCATTTGAGACTGCTTCATTAGGAGAGTGAAAGACAACCTTAAAGAAACAAAATTAGGGCAACACTCCTGAGTCAACAGTTGCCATTATTGCTGTTCCACCATAGGAGTCCTTAACAAGCAACTGCAATTTCCTAATGAAGAGACCGTAAAAAGTAAACAGGAAAATAATTAGGAATAAAAGATGCTCTGTTCATAATGTTTTGTGTATAAAGACTTTGTACAAAACATCTAAAGGGAATTTATATAAAAATTTCCATTGGCAAGGAAATGCCATCAATGCAGTTGTAATATGCTGAATAGGGACAGAATTCATCACGGTCATAGAAATTCTCCCTTTTTTGTTTCAAGAGTCAACATGTATAAGGACCAGAATGGGCAGTTTGTTCTACATACTCATTCAGAACTGGTTCATTATTTTATGCATTTTTATCAACATATTGCTACAACTTGGCAGAATCCTGACCTGGGGTCCTGTGCCCCCAGATGGGAACCTCGTGGCAGTGCCTGCTCAGCCAAGAGGCTGCACCTGGGCTCTCAGCACACAGCCTCTCCCTGCTGAGCATCCTGTGGGGAGTGGCTCAGGACTCTGGGCTGGTCCAGTTTGGAGAAAACAAGGCTGAGGGGTGACCTCTCTTCTCTCTCCAGCTTCCTGAGGGGGAGAAGGGTAGAGGGCAATGCTGATCTCACCTCCCTGAATCAAGTGACAGGACCAGTGGGAATGATTCAAAGTGCACCACAGGAGGTTCAGACTGGACCTTAAGAAACTTTTCTTTCCAGAGAGGGAGGCAGAACACTGGAACAGGCTTCCCAGAGAAGTGGCCAATAATCCCAACCTGTCAATGTTGAAGAAGTCAATGACATTAATAACTTCAATATTAGGTCAGTCCTGAAGTGTAATTGGCCCAGATGGTAATTTCAGCCCCAACTGAAATGTCCTATATTTAAAATGCTCATCATTATGCATCAAAAGGGATATTAAAGAAACAAAAATTTAAAAACACTGGGGGAAAAAGCTTAAAACCACAAGACTTTTAGTGTAGGAAAGCAAACACATAAACTACTTAGTTTTTTCAAAAGTTTTTAAAGGGCAGCAAAAATATTCAGAAACAGGGACTTTCAATATGATAAGCAGTAGCTGAGCATTTTAATAATTTTCAAACTGAAATTATAGGCATGCATAAATGCATACGCTCACATGCAGACCCTCTACTCCCAGTGATAGTATTGCTTGCTCTGAGGAAAGATAAAATCACTGAAGGTATAAGAATCAATCCTACATAATGAGTGTTTTTCCTCAGAAGGTTGCTATTTACTTTGGAGTGTAAGAAAGGAGATCCTATTTAAAAACTACTATTTATGGGCTCTCATTTGTTAGTTAGTGATTAATCTTGGAGCCAAATATAAATCCAAGGATGCCTTGCTGACTAAGAATTTACAGAAATAGGGATTCGGGCATACCAGCTCCAGCTGCTGTTGTGGGAAAAATGCATTTTGCATCTAATTGTGTAACATGTATATTTCCTCTCTCTAAAAAAAAAAAAAACAAAAAAACACAGGTAGAAACTTTCAAGTAGTATAATAGGAAATTAGGCATAAACTCAAATCTCAGACTGAAATAGCTCATTGAGGACATTGGACTGTTCTCCAAAAATCAATTTATTCCACTAATTGTGTTGTGCTAATTAAAGGGAGAAAGTATTCTGAAGCTGTAGGACTTTTAACATAGGTTCTACATTTCAGCTTTTAAAACAATTCATTGGAATTTATTCTTCAGCAAGAAGATTTAAAGCTGTTTGATTTAAACATTATCTAAAGAAAACATGCTCAGTGTATTTTATGTTCGATCCTCCAAGAGTACAGTACCATCCCTCTGCACCAGTGTGCCCTAGTATAATCCAAGATTACACACTAGATTATGTGCAGAATGCTTTCAATATCTAGAAAATTAAAAACAGCAGCTACTCTGGATTTGGTAAATTTTAGAATTCTGTATAATATAAAATCATAAATATTTGATAAATATAAACATATTATAATTAACATAAAACTCGCCATAATATAGAAACTAAACATAATATAGTAGCTATTCATGAAGATTCACAGAATCAATAGTTCATGTCAATTCACAGGACAGTGGTCAAGTCAGGTGAGCAGTCAGAACTATGAGATTAACAATTTCGAATTGTTGAAATTGTCCTAACTAGATTTTTTTCTCCTTTTCCTTGCATCTTTGCTCTCTCTTTCTCCTCTTGTAATCAAATATTTACCTTCTCCTTGCCTTCCCATTATTCTAATATATTTTCCTTTCTTCTCTAGCATCTTTGTTAAAGAACAAAATAGTGATTTGCTTTGTGACAGTCTGGAGAAGTCCTTCTCATGTCTTTATTTCATACACAGTGTTACTTCTCAAGAGAGGGAAGGGGTAGGTGAAGGAAGAAGACAGGACTGAAGGCTTGGGGTTTTTTGCAGTTTTACAGACTTATGCCTTATTTCTTTTCTTCCCTTCCTTCTCCCCGGCCTCCCTCCCTCCCCATCAACACTTAAAAAATCATTCCCATTCATGTTGTGTGAGCGCACACGCTGGGAGAAATTACAGGGGCTCTGCTCCAGATCGCCTTGACAACTTCAAGGCATCTCTGTGCGTGGGGACTGGTGGCACGGCAGAGTTTCCCAGGCCCCCTGGGGAAGGGGAGGGCAGAGGAAGAGAGGAGGCAGAGGTGCTGGAGCCAGTAGCGTGTGGAGGAGAGGGCAGCGAGCGGGATGAAAGGGGCACATACATCTCCCGCGGGACAATGGGGGTTTTGCTGGCCGGCTGTGAAAAGACACGCTGAGGATACAATGCTTTGTGACACATGAAAGCTTTGGGGACCTTTCCAGAGTCCCATTCAGCTCCAAGAAGTCTTGTCAACATCTTAAAATGCAAAGAAAACAACCCCTTTCATTTTCTCCTGTTTTAGAAACAGATTTGAAGTATTATTTCAGAAAATTGGTGGTGGTGGTGGTGGTGTGCTGAAAACTCTTGCAGCTTGCTGAGTTCCCATTAATTGCCGTGGGAGGGGAGACTGCCCAGTAGGTCCCCAGTAAAGGCTCTCAGAGGTGAGCACTTGCTTCCTCCTCACACAGATTTTGTTCATGCTTAGGCCTGTCCTCGCTCTGTTTGAATGCTTTCTGCTATACATGTCACGAGCAGTTACCACTCAAGAAGAGAGGAATTGCTGTTCCCTATCTTCAAGCTGAGAAATTAATTATATGATAGCAAGAAGAGGAATGAGACTGAGCAGCCTAAAATCAGGAGCCATGCAGTCCCAGCCAGAGTGCACACCAGGAAACCAGGTTGGAAAGCAGCTTACAAAGGCAAGAGCACGACTCTTGCTCCCTGACATGCCACTTTCACATGGTTCACCACTCAATCCCACAATCAGCACAAGAAGAAATAGGATCAAAAGATCTAATCCTTCAAAACAGCAATCTTTACTGGTAAGGTATGCCCTACACTGACTCCTGGTGATTTTTGGAGTGTAGGAGACTCAACCTACTATAAAGAGTGAAATACAAAAAAACCATCAGGCTTGGTTAAAGTACAGGATGGTGTGCCTGCAAATCCTCTGAGACTGACAGTGCTCAGCCTCTGGTCCTGAATCTATTATCTGTAAGGGGCAAAATACTGGGATCTGACTGATTCAAAATCTCTGCGTTTCCAAACGTTCCTACCAAATTGTATAGGTTAACTTTTTGTGCTCATGTTGCAAAAACAAGTTTTAAAATGGTCTTATCCAAAATGAAAAAATAGATAGACCATTGTTGATCCTTTAGAAAGAAAAAGTAAGAACAGAAAGAAAAAAACCAATTAAAATATACAAAAATGAAATTGACTGGACATGTAATGTAAACATTCATTTTTCACTTTGAAAGTCAGTTTTGTTTTAAGTTTCATATTAATATTTTTAAAATAAAATTTGCAACAAATGCTGCCTGAGATAAATGCTGTACAATTCTATACCAGACTTGAATATTTGCATTATTTTATATTTACCAATCTTTCATCCATAAATAAGAGGGCTACAGGACTTGCCATTTGAAAAGTTAAAAAAGCTATTTGTTACTTGCTAGTGTTTCCCATTTTCCTCACAGAATTTCAAATCATAAATTTAAACTTACCATGAACATTATAATCCAGTTTTGCAGACAGAAAAGCTGAGTAGAGAAATGAAGGACCAAATGCTTCAAATGTTGGATTTCCATGTTCAGTTTCTTGCTGTACCAGTAACACTTTGTTCTTCCACTACAATGGCACACACATAAACCAAGCAATTCAGTGTGTGAATCTAGTGATGTCCCTTCACAATTCCTTTTGTGGGTACAAATATTACTGGCTCTAATGGTTTCTGCCAAAAGGGCAGAAAATCAAAAAAGCAGAACAGAAAGGGTAAGTATGAAGCATGTGATTGGTTTTACACTCTGAAGATTTGATCAGAGCCTGGGACACATCCTTGGTCTCAGCTACCTCAGGGACTAGAGTACTTTCACTGTAGCTGCAACAGAATGTATCTCCCTCTTTAGAAGACAGACAGAAGTATTATATATCTACAATGATTTAAAAAACAGTAAGTTTTGCCAGACCAGGATTCAAGTTTTCTATTTTCATGTTATTTATATTCCTGCAGTCCTCTTGCTGTATTTTAAATGCTTTCCCCTGTAAGACAGACACCCAGAGCAGAAGGTGATCAACTTTTTTTATATTTTATATGTTCAAAGGTGGCATCTATATAAATGTGTAGGTAGTCCATGGAAGAGTGGGTAGGGCAATTCCATATAGGAGGCGATAATCAAGCTAAAAGATCCTTTCCTAACCCCTTTTTTCATTCTGCACTTTGAAAGCTTGATTGCAGCAAGAAGCCTGAGCACTGCTGTGAGACAGAGGGCACAGCCCTCCTGAAGGAGTATGGAAAAATATTGAGGAGAAGGAGCAGTGGGACATTTTAAGGAGAAGAGCTATCAGATTTAGCTGCATCTGCTGGAAAGAGAAAGAGCACTTCCATGTCTGACAGTCCGCATGAGATATTCCTTCTCAGAGACTCAGAACTCTTTCCCTGGCAGAACTGCGCCTTCTATTAAAAAATACGTTGCTGCCATTCATCAGTGCAATCTGATGAACAAACACTATAGAAGACGCCATAGGGAACATACTAATACTCACAATAGGTCCAAACAGAGCCAAGAATTAGGATTAATGTTGCAAGTTCTGCAAGACTATAAAGGCTTATTCATACAATGGTAAGGATTTTCTGAAACAGGCTAGCAGCATTTAATCTGTTTTAAATTCCCATGGCTTGGGACAGAGGTAAACTGAGGTCACCCATTGGGGATTAAAGAAAACTCTTCATACATGTTAATTGTTGCAAACATTATCAACATTACTCAAGAGCACTCTCTTTTGTATCTTACAATTGCAAATTATGTGCAGCACATTTTTCAGACTATTATAACTACATTAATCAGAAACCATGAATTGTCTCACTGGAATATAGGAAGCACCACACTGCATCAGACCAATAATCTTTGCTTTTAATGAAGTGTTGAGACAGCACAGAAAGCTGTAATTCTTGTAACAGAAAATTATATAACTAGGGGGTGGATGGGAAGACAGTGGCAGTATGAGCTGCAAAAGAGGCCTTGCCTTGGGTAGCTTTATGTGGGGTCATCAAAACTCTTCCCATGGAACTATTTTCATCATGCTTAGTTCATCCCCTTTTACTCACAGCTGAATCAGGTGAATGCTGTTGTGCTTACATTTACCAGGAATTGCTGCCCTGGATAGTAAAGCCTCAGGGAAGATGGGAGTCCGAGCAGTAGTCTACTACATGAGCACTACAATCATTGCTGTGCTGATTGGCATAATCATTGTGGTCATCATCCACCCCGGGAAAGGTACGAAGGAAAACATGCACAGAGAAGGCAAAATTGTGCAAGTGACAGCAGCAGATGCCTTTCTTGATTTAATCAGGTATGGCTATGATATTGCACGTTTTCTGTACCAGTAGCTATGACAGTAATCTCAGATTCACAGAGAACAAAAGTAGAGAATTTTAGACAGCAACAAAAAGTTGCCAAATTTCTTTCAGCTATGTGATATCAATATCTCTAGCCCTTACAATGCTAAAAAAGGATACATGGATTTATTTCCAAATTAAGCTGTTGCGGGGAAGAAAATGCTTTTAATACTAAAAGAAAGATTCTTTCTTTTTCTTTTTCTTTCTTTCTTTCTTTCTTTCTTTCTTTCTTTCTTTCTTTCTTTCTTTCTTTCTTTCAAAAGAAAGGCCTCTGTTCTGCTATCTGCATGGGTCTTTTTTCTTCTTCCATAGCACAGGTCTTATTACCAAATTCCTCCACTTCCAACTTGCAACAGTTTTCTCACTTGATTTGGTTATTCATTTGAATTTTGAATTTTAGCCACCAATCCAGGTACATCTACTCAGTTTATTCAATTGTATGAATGGGAAATAACTTCCAGGAACAGGCAAGTGAAATGTTTGATATAGAGAGCACAGACATAAAATCTTGTGTTCTCCTTGCTCAGAGACTCTGCAGTACCTATTTTAGAGAGCTAATATGTCACAGATATATTCCAGGGAGTAGGGAAGCTGAGGTTTTGAACTCAGGAGCTTTTCCACAGGTAAAACCACCAAAATTTTGTGTTCCACTAACCCATTTGGAGAATCCGGAGACACGGAGAAAGGCCTCCAAGGATCACGCTGCCAGGAAGGGGGACTACAGAAACCTCCATGAAGAGGTTTGCACTCAGATTCCTCATGATTTATTCAGTTACGCTGCTTCTAAACCCCTCAGAAATGCACAAAACAAAGGAAAATGAAGAAACAAACCCCCATCTGCAACAAATGTACACACACACGTGTATGTATTATTATTACTATTATAGAATACTCAGACTTCAGAAAGATTTGGGGTTTAACCACAATGAGACTAAATCAAGTGATAACTGTCATTAAGTACTAGGCTACATAAATACAAACATTGTTTGAGAACTCAAAAGACATTAAATATTATTAAATTATTTATTAATCTGGATTCATACAGCATTAATAAGTACAAAATTAAAAGTGAGCCCTGTCCCATACAGCTTTGTACATTTAGTTATTTAGCTAACATACTGCTCCATAACCAGACCTGCTATACAATACTGAATACAGAGATTCCAATTGCCAGGAACTATCCAATACCACATTTCATCCTGGTAAAGCTAACCAGGCCAGTGCTACATGAAAAACTCTGCTTTCTGTATATCTAATCACATATTAGTCTTAGGATTCCTTCAAAAAGTAGCTGGTCAATTCTTTTGTTAGCTGTGCCCTTACTAAAGGATTTATTAGCATATTATTACTTCTCATGCTATTTTCTTTCTCTTTCACAGAAATATGTTCCCTCCAAATCTGGTGGAAGCTTGCTTTAAACAGGTACACAATACTTTTTTATTTCCAAATAAAACATGAAGAAGTAAGAAACTAAATGTAACCACATATGCCTTAAGAAAATCATGTTCTTGTACTTAAAGCAGAAACATAACTTATATTTGCTGCCAGATGTCAAAAAAACCCCGTGAGCTAAACCAATCAAATTTATGCTTTGTTTTCAATTATATTGAGACAACAGTTTCTGGTACGAGATGTGAAGAAAACCCACATGGCTTGACAAATCCAAAAGTTTGTTTTTTTTCAAGATGTCAAATACTTAAGTTGACAGCAAGGTTCATTAAAGTAAATTCAGGATTTGTTTTTCTAAAACAGTATAATGTTAAACTGGGAGATGCTGAGATATTCACCATCTGTGCAAAGACTGGAAGACTTTCAAGAGTGTAATGTGACAAATATGCATATGTTTGAGACAGAAGAAAAAAAAAAACAGAACAAAAAAAGCAAATTAAGATCTTCCTATCACCTACACCAGAAGTCCACAGGAGTGCTTTTTTAATGTTGCTTCTCAAAATCCTCTTTCATTAGCTTGGTCTTAACCTTAGCTGTTCTATGGAGAAAATAATAATAACTAGTCGCATTGTTTTTTTAAAAGGAGGACATTATAGATTCAGTGAAACCTAGAATATGTTTTTCCATAATCTAATTGCTTCATATTGACCTCACAGAAAATCTTGAACTGATGTTATTTATCAGTTAGTGCTGTAGCAATAAAAAAGCTGAAATGTGGAGGTCAAGCAGAGCATAAACTTACCAAAATCCAGCTGAGTTACATCTTGCAGAAGAATTGAAAAGAAATTGCGACATTATCTTTAGTTATATAAACAGAAACCAATAAAAAGGAGTCACTTTCTGCATTAAGGATTTCTAGATTAATGATTAAAAAGCAAACTAGACCCAGGTCCAAATGCCATGCCTCTGTCTTCAGCAGGGATGTTGATGAACTCAGTGCAGTGATGCAGAAAAGCAGTATAGAAAAGCGAAAGTCTATATCTAAACTAGAAATAAATTCAAAGAATGCAATGCAATAAAACACAGGAATTATATGATCTTTATCTCAAAATAATTAAATAATTAGGGCATAAAGTTACAGATGTAGCAGCAAGTATTTTTCATAAGTCTCTCAAGTTTGAAAGTTATTATCTAGAGCTCTTGAAAGCAATCCAAGTGTCTTCCAGATTGTAGTTTCAAAAAGATTTGGGAAATTATTTAAGCAGATAACAGGCTGCTAGTTTGATCTCGGTTACAGTGAAGGATATAAATGCCTAAAAGGAAAAAGTAAAGACTTCATAATAAACAAAAACAAAAAATGCATCAAACAAACAAACAAACCAGAAAAACCTCAAAGGTTTCTGCAACAAAAACTCTACCATCTTTCTTCCACAATATTGCTTGTTTCCTTTTCTTTTTTATTTGTTTTTTGTTTGGGTTTTTTTATTGTTTGTTTTGTTTGGGGTTTTTTATTTTGTTTTTTAGGAGGCTTTTTTTACTTCTAAGAAAAAGTAGAATTTTTAAGATGACAAAAGAGAAATAGCACAGCAGGGGACTGTAAGAATTTTAAAATTTGTGGAGATAGCAATGGAAGTTCCTAAAGGACTGTGAGTACCTCAGTTGGTATCTTTATGAATGACATGGCCGTAAGATGCACACAGTTAAATTTACAGATGACAAGAAAGTCCAAGCACTTTGTGTTGAGATATCTAAAAAATGCCAAAGAAGATGTTAAGACCCTGGCACAACATAATACTGTAAAGTCACAGCAACAAGATGACCCAGCTCTTGCAGATGTTGGCAGGTTTGGTTATCATCTTGTAGCTCTTTATCATATGTGAAGCAAACATTTAGAAGTTAACAATAATTTCTGCTTTGACACAGCAAGTTGTCATCAAAAAGACACAAAAAACTTAAATTCAGCTCTAGGATATACATTAGGTGACTAAACACCAAGACATGAACTAAAGCCAGAGGAATGTGACTGTTTAGAATACTGAGCATTTTCAGTTTTCTTCATTCACAGATTCGTGCAAAATGAACACAGTGAAGAGAGGAAATGTTGGAATTATCAAAAGAACACAAAATATAAAGCAAAAAAATACTGACTGTGAAACTATTCAAGTACAAAGAAAAGTGGGAACAGAGCTAAATAAGATTAAAACATACAAAAATAAAGGAAATTATTAAATATATTCTTGAATTAAAACTGGAAATTAGTAATTTTTTTAACCCAACTCAACTTAGCATTGAATTCCTAAAAAAGAAAATCTTCATTTAGGAGTTATAGGAACACTTCAGCAGTTTTCCAATACAGTTTAAAAAATTCTTTTGATAAAGTATCCTACTGAAACAGAAAACTTGGCTCAGTGACTAGCAACTCTAGACCCATGTTCTTAATTAAAGATGTCCTGTAGATTATGTTAACATATAAGTATGTTGTGTTTCTCATGTGCTTTAAAGTTTAAGGGGTTTTCTAAAAAACAATTCAGAAAAACAGGACATACCTAGTGCAAGTTTTACTGACTTTCAAGAGCAACTACCAGGATTTACTGAAGTACCAGGATTTAAATTTGTCATACCATTACTTTTTGAACTTGGTCCCAAATCCTAGATTTTTATATAAAAGTTATTTTGTTGTAGCAGATTTGTTAAAATAAGATCTTACTTTACAAGTATGTGTAATATTGTAAGGTAAGATCTTATTTAGTTACCCAGATGATTTTGTACATCTGACCCCACAATTTTATTTTCTAAAGTTTCCATCCATTATTTTGTATGTTTCTCAAAAGATTCATGAAGAGGAATGATCCATCTGGCACAAATCCGTTTCTGTAGCACCGAGTTTGATGGTCCAAACACAAAACACACTGCTACTCACAGCTCTCCACACTCAGTGGTGTAATACCAACCCACAGCTTTACACACCTGGAAATCATCACTGGAATATGCACTGCACATTTGAATCACATTTTTGGATAGATCAGATGTGCACATTCTGTCTTACAGCACCCTTAGGCAGGTTTCTTTCCTAGTTTGTACTGGAAGCCACTGGAAGGTGCAAAATGAAATGGAACTGTGTGGAGAGCATAACCAAAGTGGAAGAGATTTTAAGTGGAGTTGGCAATGCTTTTGTAGGGTTGCTGCTGGGAGACAAAGAGTCCTGAAGGGAGATTGGAACCTTAAGACTTATCTAGGAAATATCATCTTAAATTTTCTACTGTTCTTCTTTCAGTTGTTTGGTCTTTGGAATCCTTTTCTTGTTTTTTACCAACAAGACTGTGAGGCAAAGCTGCCTCCCTTTCCTTTTACATCCCCTCATCCCCCTTCTTTGCACATTTTCTTTGCCAGATTTCCCTTTTTCCACTTGACTGGCATGAATTTTCAAGTGCGATGGGAAGTAGTTTGGTTCCCTCAGGACCCTGGGATGTGTTCCATCATGTCCCAGAGACCTCCATTCCATTTCACTAGGTGATTCCAATCTGTTGCTTACAGTGGGAGGGACTTTGCTCCTCCAAACTCCACCTGGAAATTCAGGGAGTTGTGAGATATGGAGATATACGCCAGACAATGCAGCCTGAGACAAAGAACTCATTGAGTACCCCAGCCTTCTCAGGCTGATTGTTAAATAGCAGATTATTAATCTAAATAACATCTTTATGTTAAATAACATCTGATTGTTTTCATATGATATGTCACAACATTCACTATGCACAGCTCTTATGAGTCTTTTGTGATTTTTGTGAGTAACAAGAGACTCTGAATAGATTGACTGCAGGTAAATATTCCACACTTACCTAAATTACACTACTTTGTTCAATCACTTTCTCTATGTCCCTGCCTTCACCCCCAGTTCAGGGATATCTGAAGAAATCTTTGGGTTTATCTATCAGCTCTGGCCACTATATATTCATTTCTCTTTCTTTGCTAAATTAAAAATTGCTGTTTAGCCTGGGGCTGAGCAGTAGTGAGCAGTCTGCTTGTTAAACAGATGCTGCTTCTTAGCTGCTTGCTCTTTGTGCTGTGCTCTGGGGATCTACCAAAGGGCAGAAGCAACACAAGCAAACTGGAGAAAGCAAGAGAAACAGAATCAATCTGAAAATCTGGGGAGGGTCATTCTGGTGTGAATAGAAAGAATTTCATGCCAGCTGAAGTTTAAAGAACTGCATCTGATAACTGCGTTTCTTCTGGGACATTTTTGATTACGTATTTTTTCCTGAACTTGTCATTATCAAGGGAATTGGAAGTTTTAATCACACATCCAGAAATGAACACTAACTAATACATGGCGTCTATTCCTCATGGTAATTTGGGTTAGTTAAGATACATAGTGACTTGTGTCATCAGCTCTCACACAGAAAATTTAGAATGTTTTCAGACATATCCATATGGAAAGCAAAGAAAAAAAAACAATTGAGAAGATGGAATATCTCTGTCTTGTTTTAATTTTTTAGGGTTACATTTAAGTAAACTTGTTGCTTTTAAAAACATTATTCACTAAATGCAGCATCATCATACACACTTAGCGCAGACAGTACTAATTACTATCTCAGACAGTACTAAGTACTATCTCAGAATAAATTATGACATTGAATTACGAATTTGAAGAATAATTACCTTTGCAATTACCTTTTCTGCAAGTTAAACCATTTATAATCTGCTGCTGCCAGGTTATAAAGTTATAAATCTTGTATCATTAATAAAACAGAAATAATAATCAAAATGTAAACAGCTCGTTCATTGCACCATTCAATACAAAAACTATATTGTCCATTTCATAGTGAGCTACATTAATTAAAATTAATTTTGCAGTTGTTCATTACCACCATGTCTTGTAAAAAAAGTCTGGAAATGCATTATTTTTGCATTTTACTTGCAGATACGATCGTTCATAGAAAACTTTTTAAATTAATACATTCAAATAACATTTATTTTGCTTCTCAATTGTTCTCTGTACATGAACTAAAGGGAAAAATATGAGTATTCTGCATCTAAAATCTTACCAGGCAAAAAATACCTAAATACCTCTTCCTGGAGGAGTAGAGCACCAAATAGCCTCAGAAATTATAGGACTTTTGTGATGGTGCCTGGCCCATCACATATTATCAGTGTATGAACCCCTGGTCTCTCTTCTGAGACCCTTAAGCCTACAATGAGTGGTTTTATTTTGCCTAATTTCTTCTATTTCTCAGAGCTGTAAAGGAACAAGGATCAACAGAATCATGATGTGATATCAAGCTGTCAGTTTGAGCTACATTAAAAGCTGGTAACTCTGATTGCCACTGAGATAGAGATCTGCTGAAAACAGGAATATCATAAAAGCTCAAAAAATCATCTCTTGCCACCAGTTACTCTGCAGAGTAATAGTCACCCCTGCTATTAACTCATCTATTTCAAAACACATTCTAACATCTTGAAGGTCGTCCTTCTTCCAGTCACTTCCTATAAGCAGTTGGCTTTTTCACCATCTCACACACAGAAAATACATTTCGTAATGGTCAGGCAATCTTGTGTTTTGCCTTTAATGTCATTTGAAAAACCAGTAGTAAGGATAAAGCTCAACCTACACCCCACACTTTTTTCCTCAATAGATACATCCATTGTGTTTCCTGTACTTGGTTTCCCTTGGTTTCTTTTGCTTCATTAGGAAACTTCTCATGACTTTTGATAGACAACTTTGGGCATAAGACAGATCCACAGAAGGCATATCCACAAGGGTCTCCTGGGGCTCAGACAGCTATAATGAAAGAAGGAGCAGCTCAAGCAAATATTTCAGAGGAAATAAAGTTGCTCTGGTTTCTGTTGCTTAGATTAATATTTTGAATCTCACTCTAATGAAGCTCTTTCTCTGCTGCTCTGGAAGGGGTTCCAGAAATATTATTCTCCCTAGTAATATCTCTGAATACTTAAGTCTGATGAATAAGGTGAGCTAACAAATAAGACCTCCATCTCTGTGTGCCAGTCCAGTAGCTGAAATGGAAAAGGGCTTTGCTGAGTGAGTTCCTAAAATCCATATTGTACCCCTAAAGAGAATTAACTAATGAATTAAAAGCATATTCCTGCTGCAACAGAACTCCAGAATGAGCATAAAATGGCAACACATTCTTATTACCACCTAGAATTCTTTCTAATACAGGTTTTTGAAGGTAAGAATATTCGTGTGATAGTACATTTTCCCATATAGATCCCAACACCTTCTCAGTCCCCCACCATAATTTTGCCATATGGGCAACTCCAACCTCATTAATGAGAGGGGCAACTCTCAGACAAATAAAGACCATGCTGCCAGAGATGGAAAAGTGGTTTATGACTCAGTGCATACCCTGTTTCAACAAGGAACTCTGTCCAACACCTGTATCCCACATGTTTTTGACCTAGTCAGGTAGGAATGAGAGAAGGACCTGAGGGTAATGGAGGAGATTCACAACCAAGTTATGATTTGCTAGGGAAAGTGGGAAGTGAATAGGAAATTTCATAAGAAATTAGGTTTTAATTCCAGACCTCATTGTTCCAGAACTCAGTAAACAGCTTGCTTTTCTACTTTCATCTGATCTGTGTGCCTGCAAGCGTAACACAGTCACATCTTCCAGACATTTGCATTAAGGCATTTGGCACGTACAGTTTTTTCCTGCTGGAAAACAGCAGTAAAAATATAAGTGTAACACAATTACTACACCTGGAGATGGAGATGGAAATGGAGAAGGAGAAGTATAAGGAGAAGGAGAAGGAGAAGGAGAAGGAGAAGGAGAAGGAGAAGGAGAAGGAGAAGGAGAAGGAGAAGGAGAAGGAGAAGGAGAAGAGAAGGAGAAGGAGAAGGAGAAAGGAGAAGAAGAAGGAGAAAGGAGAAGGAGAAGAAGAAGAAGAAGAAGAAGAAGAAAAAGAAGAAAAGAAAAAGAAAAAAAAAGAAAAAGAAAAAGAAAAAGAAAAAGAAAAAGAAAAAGAAAAAGAAAAAGAAAAAGAAAAAGAAAAAGAAAAAGAAAAAGAAAAAGAAAAAGAAAAAGAGAAGAAGAGGAAAAGGAGTGTTTGATGTAAAGTGTTAGGCAGTATTTTAACATTCCTGACAAGACAGAATAAAAAACACTTTAATGAGTACTTATATTACTTTTCCATTTACACTTTAATACCACTCTGTTACTTAAAGACACAACCCCATCCCTCCTTCCCTGATTGTGTAGTTCCAGTCTCTGTGTTCTTTCCTCTCTGACATTTCAACAACAGTGAGAGCTGTTTCACCTCCTCAGGGTTTACCCAAAAAATTGTGACATTTTTTGCTTGGTAAGATTTCTGCCACTTTAAAAAGTAGAATTCTCTCACTAAGAGATCAGACAGGAATTATCACAGGTTGGATGTGAGTGGGTGAGGCGGTGGAACTGGGCTTTTCCATGTCTTTCCATAGTTTTATTTGACATTCTGAGAGACTTAAGCCTTTAGAGGGATACCTTAAATATGTGGAAGGAGTACATGAAACTATTCAGGTGCAGAAAGTAACATTAAATCAGGCTGGTTGTTGAAAGATGATGATACTCAGGTTTCCCATCTTGATCATAGCTACTTCATTTCACTCAAGTTCTTCTGAAGTCTTCAACAGTCTCCAGACATCAGTGAGGATACTAAAACTTTTGGATTTAGTTGGCTTTTCTTGGTAGCTCCAAAAGAATAAAAATCCAAAGCTGCTGAAAACCTTGACACCAGCATTCTGCTGTTTTTATGGAGTAATTAACATCCTAATGGACTAATGAGATACATGAGAAACATTATACAAGTGATATTTAGTATGCTTTGTGTTCAACAGAATTTAACCAGGCTTTTTGAGCTGAGATAGAAATATTCAGGGTGTAAGTCTCCCTTCGGAAAAACATTAGGGGATGAAAGACTGGTTTTCAAAGCAGACATTTAGGACCATATAGAGATTTAGAAATCGATTTGTCTGTTCCATAAAGGAACCATTTAAATGACAATCCTTTCCTTAGTTAAGAAAAGTGGTGACTTGTACTGCAGAGTAAACTAATGGCTTTGCCATAACAAAAGAAAAAAGGATATGGTGTATTTAATTTAGCTTCTGTCTTTTTTTTTTTTTTTTAATACAAAAAGATGAAGAAATAAAGAAAGTCCAGAGCACAAGAAAATATTAGCACTAGCCAGAAAAGACAATACAGGTTGGAACTTTGTTTTTAAGAAAAAGAGCAATTTTTATAAAATGCAAGGCAAAAATCAATAGTTTTGCTACAGAATATAGGAGCATGACAAATCTGCACCTTTGACTTTGGCTTATTTATGAGAAAATTATTTCTAGAAGCTAAAGCTGAAGATGTAACTTTTGAAGTTAATATGGATTTTTGTTGCTTTCAGGAAAACTAAGTTTTCATCATAGTACATTTTACCTAGAAATACTAAACTAAAAATTCAAATATCCTATAATAGTAAATAATAATTTAATTTGTGATTCTAACCTTTGTTTGCTATGATTCACCAAATTTCTTTCTTTTATTTTTGTTTTAACAGTTCAAAACCAACTATGAAAAGAGAAAGTTTAAAATGGCTATTCCACCCAATGACACATCCACAGTGACTTCCATAATAAGCAACGTGTCAGAAGCAATGGAAGCTCTCACCCGAATGAAAGAGGAAATAGTTCCTGTTCCAGGTTCTGTGAACGGAGTGAATGCCCTTGGCTTGGTGGTGTTCTCAATAAGCTTTGGCCTGGTGATTGGGAGCATGAGGGAGCAAGGTCAGGCATTGAAAGACTTCTTTGATAGCCTTAATGAGGCTATCATGAGATTGGTAGCTCTAATCATGTGGTAAGTGCCTCTTCGATAAATTCCTTTTTAAGCTACTAACAATATTTTTTCATCATAGTCAGGCACTGAGCAGCAAGAGTCTGTTTGGCAGAAAGTCAGACAATAAGATTGTATCTACCTTGGAGCTTTTTTCATGAGTGAACTCAAGAGCTGTAACTCTCTGTGACAATAATGTGCCCAAAAACACCAACTCTTTCAGTGCGTTTCGCTTTTGACATGAGAAAAATTCAGGTCTATGGCAGAAGTTGCTACCCTTATACAGAGCCATCCTACGTCTTCGTAAAGACAGCAGTCACAGCAGTAAGCTGTTAAAGTTTCCTAATATCCTAATCTGAATTCATTAAAGGAAACTGACAAACCTCTCCCATAATCTTATTTCTACACAGCAAGACCTTGTTATCATAATTTTCCAACACAACTGGTTCCTGTAGTCGAGGGGTTTGTATGTTCTTGCATTGTAGCTGCACTGCTCACACAAAATTTTCCTGCATTCTTTATTGTGTTCATTAGGTAAATAAAATTGATACCATTTCCCTTGAAGTATGAAATCTTTTCAAAAATTAGGACCCATTATTCTCCACGTAGAAGGTTAACTATGAAAAGCAATTATATCTTGTTGCCTTCTTTGCTACAGAAAACAAACAAATCAACTCCAGGAGTCTATCCAGGAGTACACATGTATACTGCCATACTAGATACAAAACCAAAAATAAGTATATTTGTTCCAATAACTAAAATCTTTTCTCCTTCACAGGCACATTTAAAATGATAAAGCAGAGGATTCAGATAAATTTCCACACAGACTTTATGACGTACAGGGCAGTTGAGATATAGTGGATAGATTCTGTTCTGTGGTATCTCACTGTGAGAAGACAAGTGGACATTTACAGGAGTAAGGCTGTACCTAAAGAACTGCTCCAGCAGAATTATGTTAGAGCTTTATGCTCAGCACCAGCTCTTTCTTCACCTCTAGCTGTGCTTCCTGATAGGCAAAAGCAGATTTTTTGTCCCTGCGCTGCTGTCCCTCAATGCAGCCAACTTTTGTCATACAGCCTTTTTCATGGTGATGAATATGCTTATCCAGTGCCCCACTGGATGAAACGTAACATAGCCAGAAGCGATGCCTGGAAAATAGAACAGATCTCCCCAAAAACATTAGAGTGAATATAAAAACAAACCTTTACTTGAAACCTTTCAGGTGCACAATATGATGAAAATTGCATGTGGTGTAGTAATTCTACAATTTTTATAAAGCTAGTCTATTAGTGTACTTACCATATACCATCCAATTAAAAGGTTAGGTGGTTAGGTAATAATTCTGGGGGTTCTGCCCCACTGGAAGCAGTCCAGAGGTTTCTTTTGCCCCACTTTTTTTATGTCTGGACCATATTCTGGTTGGAAAACAGAACGTTCTTGTAGTTGGCACTCTTCTAGGAATAGAACTAAACAATATTTAGGAATGCATTTATAAGGTTAACTTATTGTTCCTAAATGTAGGGAAGAAAAATAGAAAAATACTAGAAGCTATAGCCTAGGCTACAAAGCTACAAATATGTGGAAAATATAAAAACTAAAAATCTGCATCAGAAGCAGCTTGAAATCTTCAGAAGTTACCAGACTTCTGTGTCGGTTCCTTCCCCAACCACATGGGAAACAGCACTGGAATAGAGCTGAGTGCTTGGCACAGTCTGTACGTATGCTGGTTGAGCCTTCATTGATACAGGAAGAATTCTAATAGAATTGGCTAAATTAGCTTTTAAATTATACTTGAATTCCAAAGAGAATTCATTTCCCTACCTGTCTAAATGGCATGCTATACATCTTGAAGTCCTTACCAGATGTTGAATCCACTGAATCCCATCAGAAACATTCACTGCTGTGTCATTCACTGAGTCGAAGCATTAAACTTTTGAACTGCTCCTGAATAGGAGCATCCTAACAGTGAAATTCTGCATTTATGCATAGAAACACAAACAGTATGGATGTGGGACAAAATCTCTACTTTGTTTTGTAATGCTGTTTTGATTTCTTATTTGTAGGTATGCTCCACTTGGAATTCTCTTCTTGATTGCTGGAAAAATTGTGGAGATGGAAGATATGGGTGTGATTGGTGGCCAGCTTGCCATGTACACTGTAACAGTTATCATCGGTTTGCTAATTCATGCTGTCATTGTCCTACCTCTTCTCTACTTTGTGATCACTCGTAAGAACCCGTGGGTATTTATTGGAGGCTTAATCCAGGCATTAGTCACAGCTTTGGGAACATCTTCCAGGTATAACACAATATTTTAAATCCAAATCTTTTTTTAGTATTGCTGGTTAAAGAAACAATTTTGCCTACTGTTTGATGAACTCTGTATTCACTGGGGCACTGTAATTCAGTTCTGCTGCTCTCCAGTACTGACTTGAACTCTGTTTTCTAAAAGAAACCCTGAACAGAGATGAAATTAATCTGTTTGGTGAAGTCGACTGTATGGCCAGAATCCTTGTGATTTTGGTTAGTCCTGGTGTTTGCTATTCTAAGTAGTTTGTGATGGCTTGGTATTGAAGGCTAGAGGAGGAAAAGAATATGAAAGGCAAAATGGAGCAGCAAATAGAAAATTCCAGAGGGAATTCCTATTGGCAGCTGATGTTTTGTGCCCAAAATCCTGATAGCCAATTATGGATACAGAACCTACAATAGAAATGCCACTTTTGCTCTTTGCAGGTGGTCATAGTTACGTCACGTGAATTAAAACAACTCTTTGCATGTATCACGGAAGGAAACATTACAATGAAGTGTACAATTCTATATATTTGACCTTTCATAAAACAGCTGCCATTTTTATAGATTTTAAAAATGTCTCCTAAAGACAAGGAGTTTCAATCAGATACTCTGTGATGCTAAATTCAAGTACTTGATGTTTGAGATTATTTTGAAGTAAAAACCCAGGCTGATGCAAGACAGCATACTGTACAGCAAGTGGATTTTAAAACTACTTAAAATTCCCCTGTAAGATGTCTGTCTGCAAAGATATTTTTCTAACATAATCTTCTGCAGCCCCTCTTTACTTTTTGTCAGTGTTTGACCAATATTGATAGAGTTTTCAAAGACTAGATAGTCTTTTTAGTATTTAGCAATAAATGTTTCACTGGGATCAAGTAACCTGAATTGCTGTGTATTGAAAAACCTCTTTACTTTGGTATGATCACATGTAGAGATACAGGCCTGGACTGAGTTAGCTTTCTTCATAGTAGCTCATGTAGATTTTTGGCCAAAACAATGATCACATGCAGACATTTTAGCTGTTGCTGAGTATTTGCACAGCATCGAGACCTTCTCTGACTCTCACTCTGTCCCCACAGTGAGTTTAGGGGTTCTCAGTGGGTTGGGAGGGCACATGGCCAGGCAGATGAACCTAAGCAAGTCAAGGGATATTCCATGCCACATATATCATGCTCAGTAACTAAAGGGAAAAAGGGATTTTAGGAAGGCTGGCCACGTACCTACTTCAGAACGTGCTCCAGATGGCCACTGGTCCATCTACGGGAGTGGTGCACTTGCATCACTTGTACTGTTTTGTTTTCTTTTGTTCTTCTTTCACACTTCTCCCACACTTATTAAACATTTTTATTCTCAACCCCTCCATTTTCTTGCTCTTACTGTTCCTTTTGTTTTTGCCTGTCCCATCAAGGTGTGGAGGCAAGCAAGTGGCTGTATGTGCTTAGCTGCCTACTGGTGTTAACCCATAGGTGGGAAGAAAATGCAGCCATCAATCAAAATACCCTTTGCAGGGAAGCTCACAAAAAATAAGAGATAACAAGCTTTTTACTGAATGTTTGGGTAGTCCAATTTGTATACCTTCAAGAAAGAAATGCTTAGGGATGATTCAGTCACAGCTCCATGACTTAAAACTGAGAAGCAGGAATTTTAAAGAGATTTCTGTGCCTAGTAGAAAAACCTTGTCACAAAACACTGAACTTCAACACTTTCAGACTAGGGATTACATAGAGAATGGCAATAATTAACAGTTGGAAAACGTTTCCAAGAGCATTAGAACTCCCATCATTAGAAATGCTTAAATTCAGCACCTGCATTTTAAAAAAAGTTCTCTTAGATCACATAAAAACTAAGGCAGAACTGTCATTATAACGTGACACTCTTCTCTTTCCCTCCTTGCAGAATTTATATCATATATTATCTTCTTTCTTTTTGTTTCAGTTCTGCAACACTACCTGTTACATTTAAGTGTCTAGAAGAAATAAATGGAGTGGACAAACGAGTTACAAGATTTGTACTCCCAGTTGGTGCTACAATTAATATGGATGGAACTGCTTTGTATGAGGCTTTGGCTGCAATTTTCATTGCACAGGTCAACAACTTTGATCTGAACTTTGGACAGATTATCACAATCAGGTATGGAAACCATTATTACCTACATTTAATAAATGTATATTTGTGATGACCCCTTGCTAGTTTATGTGGGATTAAACAAAAGCATCTAGAGCTAAAAACAGGAACTACTACAGTATCAGATTATCTGTAATTTGCAGCTTCTTCACACAAAAGGACCCCCAGCATGTATTCTCGTTTAGATAAACTTTTAACAGAATGTAACATGACACACCTATTACTGCACTTAACAAAGACAACAAGAACAGGTTTCAATTTTTCTTTCCTAAGAACTCATCCAGCTGTTGGGACCTACAGACCCATAATAATGAGTACCAGGTAGTTTATAATGCGTGTACAAAGTTGAAGCATAAAATCATCACAATGTTATTGCTAGGAGAGGTAGTGTTTTCCAGGTTTCAAGATAAAATCAGGGCTAGCTGTGTAAGGAACAGTAACACATTTTTATTACATCAGCTGACAGAAGTGATGAACACAGGTTATGTTTTCAAGCACACAGCCCTTCTTGCTTGAAATAGAACAGCAAACAACCCACTAGTTAACAGTCAATGATAACTGATCTGCTTTGATTTCATTATGTTTATCACAGTTAAGGAAAAAGGCTGATGGGTACACGTGCAGAAGAACGTCAGCAATGGGACAGGCAGGCATTGTGGGACAAAGACACGTATCTATCACACAGGAACACTGCAAGCTTCTCTCCATAAAAGCCAACAGATCTCAATGTTCATTAACATAAGGCAAAACTCTGCCTTCACCCTCCGAGGCAATTGTTTCACATCCATTAGTACTAGAGCTGCTCCCTGGAAAACTACCTGAGAAAACAAATTCTTCCTAAACCAGGTGTGAACAAACACAGTTCTACAAAGTCACTAGACTGTATGACTCAGGGTTTCTGGCAGCTTTCTATTTTCTGATGGCAGAACACCAACTGCTGGAGGACAGAGACTTCACCTGGCATGAAGTTATAGTGAGATGGACAGAGAGCAAGAGTTCTTGTGTTAGATCTGCCAGGACAGAACTACCTCCTCAGCTTTCTTTTGACATGTTTGAGCTTGTGGAGACAGCTTTTTCAGTGGGTGGGGACATGTAACTATAATGTTTTTGTCTGGCCCTTGGCACTGAGTAGGCAATTTACCACCTAACAAAATCATGTTTCGAGGTTTCTGGATAAAGCTTTAGTGAAACACTTTGGATCAAGAGTCATACTTCCCTGCAGCTATACAGTGTTCATATAAAAGACTAGGCTCATCTTTTTATTTACTACTGAGCAAATACCATCTTGCTTTATATCTGGTTTTAAAGTTTTACAGATGATAAGGAGAGTTTTTATTACAGTTTAATTACAGAAATCAATTAATTTCTCCTGCCATCTCTTTGCACAGCATCACTGCTACAGCTGCCAGTATTGGGGCTGCAGGCATTCCTCAAGCTGGACTGGTCACCATGGTCATTGTGCTTACATCAGTAGGTTTGCCTACGGATGACATCACTCTTATCATTGCAGTAGACTGGTTCTTGTAAGTATTTTTATGGAGTTGTTAAAGGCTTAGGCCATATTTAGAAGTGAAATATCCAGGGACATTTTGGCTATACTACAATGTTTTGCTCTGGAAGGCAGCTGGAAACAAGTGTTGAAAAGAATCACTATTTCTTGCTAGTAAGGTATTTTCTTACAGCAGATGGTGAGGGCTGTTGCTTAATTATGGTTCCTTTTACATGCAAAAGTTTACCTAGAAACCTGTATTGTTAAGATACTAAGAAAGCTTTCAGATAATTAAATAAGCAAAGAATTGCTTTAGTCTTTTATTTTTTGTAGGATGGCAATGAAAACTTTTCAGTCAATCAGACTCAGAACTGGATGAGATCCAACCAATTCATTGCAGCCTTGCTGACAATCCAATCTAGGAAAGATTCACCTGTCTACCATGCAAGCAGAAAAAAAAATTAATTTTGTAACTGCCACCATAGTTTTTCTATTCATCCATCTGTAGAAAGCGACAGATGCCTTTTGATATATATATATTCCCTTAGGTCCAGCAAATAAATCAAAGGAAGGTTCTCTCCAACATCTGTTTCATCTAACACCTATTATTTAGCTTTTCCAGGGCCTTTTGCCCTTCAATCTTCTCAAGTGATCCCTGAAAGAAGTTGCCTGTGTTGTTATCAGAACAAAATGTCTTCAGATGATTACCTAACCACCTGATGCAGGTGGATGCTTACCTACTGACACTGCCAGCAACTCCTTGTCAAGCTGCCTCCTGCATCTGTTGGGCAGAGTCCTCTGAGAGGGATGAATTTTTGTAGCTTAATTTGAGTCATTCCTGCACAATTCCAGCCTAAATTACACATCATATTTTATGGTCAGGAGACAAACATATGTAACAAGGTAGATTCTTGCTGGCTTACATGTTCAGAGGATATAAACCCAAACTCTTGACACCCAAGAGTATCAAAATGCCTCCAAGAAGCCATATGCTCCCTTTGCCACCCTCACGACATGACTGTTTCTTGTTGTGAAGTTGCTGAGAGTGTTAACACATTTTGTGAGTCCATATCCCACTATATTTGTTAATTTCTGTAGAAGAAATCATGGCATTGACAGTTCAGATAAGCCAATGTACATAAAACTCATCTAGGAACTATTTCAGGGCCATTTTAGCAGCTGATCTGCTTGCTTCCCTGAGCAGGGGATGGAAGTAACTTACTTCTTTTTCCCTAGGGATCGTCTCCGTACCACTACCAACGTCCTGGGAGACTCCATTGGAGCAGGAATTGTTGAACATTTATCACGGCATGAGCTGAAGAACAGGGATGCTGAGATGGGTAATTCTGTGATAGAGGAGAATGAAATGAAGAAACCATACCAGCTGATCTCGCAAGAAAATGAGAATGAGAAACCAATAGATAGTGAAACCAAGATGTAGGCTAGAGAAAGCGTGAGTTCAACACTACAAGTGTGGGAAAACACACACTTTTTCCGGCGATTTATATCTTGAAATCACCAACTTCATCTATTCCTTCATTTCTCCCTTTATGCTCGCACTGGAAAGAATTAATGAAAATATACTCCAAACTAGCAGTGATCATGGTATACGTTGGCTTCCCACTTAAAAAAAATTAACAGGCAACAACACTGGTCCTGCTAGACATATGCTAACTGGGGATAAAAAAAGAGATTGTGTATATGTTACTCAGTCCTGTGAATCTTTTTTTTCTTTTTTTTTTTATGAACTGGAAAGTAAAAACAGATAACAGAGCCTGAAAATGGTTTTATTTTTTTAAATACCTGTTGCAAAATTCCTAACATCTATAAACACACAATCAACACTTCTAACTTGATAACTGCATCCAGCTAAGTAAATTAACAGGACTTTTGCTATTTTATCTGATTTTTTTCTCTAGTGTTATATTATTGTTCAAATAAAAAAAAAAAGCAGGAGATTAATTGAGGGGATAAAAAGGGGGAAGATATATAAATACAGAAAAGAAAATACCCCCAAATCAGCACTTTTACCAGCTGAGATGAAATATTTCTGAGAAAGTTATTTTATCTAGACAGTTTTTCAAATTAGATTCAGCTGATCTTTATAAAAATTTAGCCTAGTTGGCTCCCACTGACTCACAAACATTTACATATGCATGTATGTACTTCCAATCTGGATTTGCTCCCTTAATTTCAACAGCACAACCCAGTTAAAAAATCTGTGTGTTTAAATATTTGTAGGAGCAAGGCCCTGGTCTGGGACAGAAAATGTGTCTTCATCTCTGTTTGGATAAAAAACTTTGCACGCTCTGGATGCACTAATGAGCTACTTAACAAGCAATTACAAGAAGGCAATGCCAGCCTTCTAGAGAAGGTGCAGAGGGTGAGATGTTCAGAGCCTAAATGGGCTGCATTCTGAATCGGAATCCCTGAGACCAGCAGAGGTTTTCTGAACAGAAACCTCCCAAATTCTTGATCCACTAATTAATTATAGAGGCATGAGCTGGATCTACACTTTTCCATCTGGAGAAGGCTCCCTATCTTAATGTGAAATTTTGAATTCCTAGAGAGTTTATCAGTAGCACCTGAAAAAGAAGAGAAAAGCCTTTAGAAAATAAAATTAATGGGTGCTTCTGTACTTTATCTTAGGAAAAGATATGCAAACTGAAAAATAATAAGGACTATAATATATGTTGAACTTTTAATTAGCAAGGATTTTAAAATGAAGTATTGTAGGTAATTTTCAGGGAATATATAAGGAAAGAACGGAAAAAGGGAAACAATGTAATACAGTGGGTTTTTTTGTTCAAGATTATTCCCTGAAGAAACCCTCTTCTAGAAATACAAATTATGTACTTTTTCCTTTTTGCCTTGTATTATTAGAGAGGTTAAACCAGAAAGTTTTAAAATGCAGATGCAGTTGGGAGAAAGAAAAAATATTAATGGACAGGCACAATAATATTCAATGACCTGTTTTATTAAAATATCCAGGTTTCTTCTTTATTCCTCCCCTTGCCAAAATAATTCTGATGACAGAAATGAAGGATCCCTTTGCATTGTCCCAGCTTCCATTCAAAAAGCATTCAATATGTTGCATCTGTCACTTAAAGTCCATAAAGAGGGTGTACCAGTAACTGTAGTGAAAATGTCAGCATGCTGGTCAAAGACAAATCTTTTCCCAGGCAAGATTGGCTTTTTGGGACTGAAAATTCCTGTCCATCTTCTCCAGTTGAGTAATCCAGACAACATGAGCAAGAACTCTCAAGTGAATGAAGTGAGCAGGATTTAATATAGGTTACTGAGCAGTTAAACCAAGAAAGCTCTAAAAGAATCTCTAAATGAATGACTGAAAGAAAATATGGGTTGTTTTTTCATTTTTGTTTGGGTTTTTTGGGGGGGTTTTTTTGCTAACAAAATGCAAATCTAGGATGCAGACAGGCATTTTCTGATATATAATTAGAGATATTTTTATATAGATACTGTATTCAGAATGTGTGTATAAACATTAACTGTAGAATTTATGGCATAACATTTTAAATTTTTGTTAAGATTTTGTTTGGAAATACATTGCAAAGACAATGTAAAAGGCTGTCTTTCTATGACATCAGCTGAGAAAACTGAATTGTGTCACAAAGAATGTGATCTTTTTTATACTAACTTTGTTTCTTATGGAAATCAGGTATTATAGAAAGATTCCCTTCCCCATCCCTCACTGGTTCTGCATTGGTATGCACCCAGAGTGGACTGAGAAACATTACTTTGTAGATGTATTTTCAATAAAAATAGTTTTACATTACTGCTCTTACTGTGATTTAGATTTCTTTCAAAGGCTCTGTAACACAAGCTTCTCACAAACTCAGAGAAACTCATAGTATGGGATTTCAGGAATGACAGGCCATTTTGTACAGCAGGGCTTTGACATTACAGGGATTCCTCACTATAAATACTTGCTTAGTTTAATGATCAAAAATTAAGAAGAGTGGAAGGCAGGAACATTAAGAATTAAAGGAACCAATGTTTACCCCACTGAATTTCATCCAAAATCAAGTATATAAATACATACTAATACCTGCAAAATAAATTTTTTCAAAAGTATTTACATTTTCAGTGATTCAGCTCCTGCAAAGCTGCCAGTTCATTTTGGATGCACAATTAGACAGTCCAAACTCCAAATACAGCTTTGTAACATTACAACCTTCTTAGGCAATCCACTGTTATGCTCATTAAAGCAGTTTGTGATGCTGAGTTCATTTGGCAAAAACTTCAGCTAGCAGTTATTGTCTAATGGAAGTGAATACCTCATCAGAAGTACTGGAAAGGTATAAAAGATACACCTGGGAAGTTGAGTTGTTTGGAGCAAATGGAGACAGCAGGGAGAAGCCCTGCCTTCCTGAACACACACCAGTAAAACACGAAACAGTGACCTCTGTGAATATTTCTGTGGTGTTACCAGTGTAAATAAATCTTGTGAAAAAAATCAGAGAAGGAAAAAGTTCAGAGAAGGCATGGTGTTACAGAGCATATGAGCATAACTCTTCACAATTCTATTTTCTATAACATGCAGTTATCTGCATGTTCATTCACCCAATCCAGGTAAGTATCCTTGTGTCTCTGGAACTACTATCATGATGGGAAGAGTGTAAAGAAAGAGGGCTAGTGTATCACAGAATCATTTAAGCTGGAAAATACCTCCAAGATCATTGAGTCCAGCCTTTGACTAATCAACATTTTGTCAACTAGACCATGGCACTGAGTGCCATGTCCATCCTTTTCCTGAATACCTCCAGGGATGATGGCTCCAACATCTCCCTGGGCAGCCTGTTCCAATATCTGTATCCAATATCCTTTCTGTGATGAAATTCTTCCTGATGTCCAACCTGAATCTCCCCTGGCTCAGCTTGAGGCCATTTCCTCTCATTCTGTCACTCAGAGGGAGAGACCAGCCCCTTCCTGGCTACACCCACCTGTCAGGGAGTTGTAGGGAATGATAAGATTCCCCTTGAACCTCCCCTTCTCCAAATAAACACCCCCAGCTCCCCCAAACACTCTTCACATGACTTGCTCTCCAGACCCTTCCCCAGCTCCACTGCCCTTCTCTGGACATGCTCCAGCATCTCACTTGGAGATATTAGTGGCACAGTGGCCTTGCTTACTCTTCTGTGTCCTCATGCAGTAGTGAGATCTCTGGTATTCCATAATTTTTCAGCAGTGTTTTCATTTAGAAGTTGGGGAACAAAACAGCATTGCCATTCTTAGGCAAGAGTTCATGTCTCTGTAACAGTGTGTGGCCAGTATAAAGCAAAGTGATCATGCATGTGGAAAATCAACTACTGGCACAGGAGAGTATTTCTTCTGAAGGACTGAATTCGCACAAGTGACATTTGTGTTCCAGTGCAGGCACAACTGACAAGAAATCCAAGGTTTTTTTTTTTCAACTAACCCTTGCTAGATTTAATAAAATTACAACAGAAATGGTACAGAAGAGTGTATCTTGCTTCTCATGTGATCAACAGTGTCCTATTTGTGATTACAGTGTGTGATCAACTTGGTTCTGGTGGGATCAGCCATTTCCCAGAACAAGACAAAAATTCTGAGATGAACTGAGACATCACTACCTGTCTGGGTTTCTCTCTTTCTAAAGGGATCACCTTATCCTGGAGCATGGAAAAGGTGGAAGAAGATTTCTACACCTTGATGCAAAACTGAAAACTCAGACTTGCAACATCAGTGAGGCAGCAAGGTTTCACTGGGTAACAGAAAGCAGTAGTCAGATGATATAATCCTTCATGATAAGCCCTTTCCTTTGCCCCTTCCCCCACCCAGCTCCTCAGATGTCTCTGAGATACACAGACATATCGAAAATTCCAAGATTTTAAGACAGGAATACCCGCAGCTCTCACCAAAGTTTCTTTTGAACATGCCTCATTACACAACTAGGGCTGCACAAATAATTGATTTTTCACTTCAGTGAGAGAACTGAAAAACTAGAGAGAATACTTCTTCCAGGGCATCATTGAAACAATTTTTTGTCGCTTTAAAAAAAAAACCTATCTCACTTTTTGATTGCTTCTACTCTATTTTAAATTAAAACAAACTCAACTGTAAAATGAACTGAACTTGGAAATAAAATACTGAATCACTTTGCTAGGAAAATGCCAAAATGAAATGTTTCAACTTTTGTATAGTATCTGCTCACTTTAAAGCCAATTGTATTTATAGAAGTTGGCAGAGCTTCACAAGTACTTGCTTCAGAAACTGCATTTTTCAGCAATATATTTTTATATTAATGCTTTTTCTTTGTTCTTTACAACTTCCTTTCTCCAGACATTGCACATTTTTCTGGTTTTCCTGATTACTTAGAGTTTATTCTTCATTGTACTATTGGCTTTTTTAGATCTTTATAAAACTCTTGATATTTGATAAAAATGGTAAAAAATGAACTCTCTTCTGATATTTGTCCACTATTGTTACTATTACTGTGGATCCTAAATTTGTGCTCATTTTCTGCACCCTTTCTTTTTCAAAACCTTAATCAGTTTCCCATTTTCTGCAGTACCATATTCCTCTGTCCGTCTGTCCCACTTGCTCTCTCGGCTTTACTCCTCATTTTTACAACTTCTCCTCCAAGAACCGTCCTGCAGCAGGTCTTCATGTACCCAGATTCAGGTCTCAGGAATATTCTCAGTCTTCAACATGACTTAACCTTTCTGAGTTTTGGTTCCTGACTGATAAAATATGGACAACAGCATTGCCCTGGCACCAGGGTTTCCAGAGAAATTAAGGTTGTGGAGAGCCTGCACAATGGGACTGACACAGACACCTGGGCCACACCTCAGGGACCATCCAGATCCTAAGGATTTGTGTAGCAGCCTTGTAATTTTATCTCCTGTGATCTAGATACTTGAGTGAATTTAAGAATTTACCCTCACTTCAAAACAGAATTAGATTAATTTGTTCTTCATAATTATACCTAAAAGCAGTCCAAATCATAAAGTGCTCTCTGGCTCCTTCCACTGGCAAAAATACCACGAATAGCAAAGACAGAAGCATAAAATAATGATCTGAGTTGGATTTCGAGCACTACTTTGCAAATAGATTCAGAATAACACTAGTACTGACAGCAGATGGTGACTGTCATTCTTTCTGAGCAGGTGCCACACAAACCTCCCCTCACAGATCTTCCAGTTCATCTTGCCCATGACCCGCAGTCCCTCTCCTATTCCAGTCCTTCTCCTCTCCCAGGCAGCAGCTCCTGGCCATGCCAAATTGCCTGGTGGTTTTGTGATAGGCACAAATGGGGACTGGGATGAGACCACCCAACTTGCTTTCATTTGCAGGCTCAGCCAGGATGTAAGCCCGAGTCTCCAGAAGAAAAAGCCGACAGTACTAACCCACTGTGCCACTTAGGCTGCACAGCGCAAAGGAGCTATTCAGCTGCTGCCAGCGCTTCGTTTTCAGATGTACTGTAGGCGCCCTAACAATCAGCCACCTAAAAACTGCAGTTTCCCAGCAATGACAGCCAAATTTTTTTGTCCCGCTGGATTATGCTGCCATCGTGTGGCAAATGATTTTTACAAGGCACACTTCGCATCCAATTAAAAAAATTAAGCTAAATGCTCTGATGAATAGTTGAGCACAGCACCTAATGTATTGAGCACAGCATTTGACATTTGTTCAGCTGCAGAATGTTTTTGTTGCTATTATTACTATTACTATTGCTATTATGATTACTCACATAAAGAATATACTCATTCATCTTGTCCTCTGTTTGACACAGCCTTGAAGAGGTTTAGTGTAATACTGTCATTCTTATATTGATTCTTTCGTGTTTGTGTTCATTGTCTCTGCTTTCTCTGAGTATCTCTCAGGCAAGATGAAGGTATCTTGGGAAAAATGTGCGCCAAAATTCCCAAAACCTTCCCTTTTGTGTATGGACTGTTCTGCTAGGACTAATTGCTAACATAGCAGAGTTTCACACAGTACTAATCTGTCTTGCAGTCTCAGTTGTTTCTCTTGGAAGGGCTCTGTCTTGGTAATCTGCTGTGCCCCAAGGTTTTGTGAAAATGGTAGATTTGCACACTTGGAATCTGCACCTGCCAAATCGTGTCCCTGTTGAAGCATGTAGGGTGTACCTAGATACAATTCATGTCAAAATGGTGAGGAGCAGCTGAGGGAGCTGGGGGTGTTTAGCCTGGAGAAAAGGAGGCTCGGGGCAGGCTTGATCATTCTCTACAACTGGAAGGAGCTTGTGGAACTGAAGGGTTTGGTCTCTTCTCCCAGGTAACAAGGGACAGAATGAGATGAAGTGACCTCAAGTTGCACTAGGGGAGGTTTAGATCAAATATTAGGGAAAATTTATTCATGGAAACCATTGTCAAGCCCTAGAATAGGCTGCCAGGAAAGTGGTGAAGTCACCATTTCTGAGGTTTTTAGGGCTGTGTAGATGTGGCACTTGGAGACTTGGTTTAGTGATGGACTTGGCAGTGCTGGGTTAGGGGTTGGACTCGATGATTTTAGAGGTCTTTTCCAATCTCAGCCTTCAGTGATTCTATGAAGAAAATGCTGCGTGGCATCTGGCCAGGGCCTAAGCTGTTCCTTTACAAATCAGCAGTGCTGCCAATACTTGTAGTAATAAATATTGTATTGCAAACTCCTGGAGACAGAACTGGGAGAATTCTGCTTACACTGTCTTCAAATAAATTTCCAGCCCTTAGCACCATCTAAAAATATCACAGGACACAAAGGACCAGAAAGCAAAGAAAAAGAGTTCTAAATTACTATTTTTAAGTCAGACTCAAAGGAGTCATGATTTTGAAAATTAGATATCTGTAATACTGAATCCTACTAAAATTACATCCCTCAAAAGTTAGTCCAGAAAATATTGACCTTCCTTGCAATTACTGTCTTTGTCAAACTGAAACAGGTCTTTCACAGTTGAGCAGTAATCAAACCACCATGAAACTTCACCACTATCAAAAACTGCACCATCTGCTAAAAATACAAAAAAGAGTTTTAAAATTCTAAATATAAATCCAGGAGCATGGGCCAGACTTTGTTTACCACCAGCACAAAGCAGCTCTTCTGTTTCAGAGCCATCACCAATAAACTGTAGTCAAGCTTTGCTTGCTCCTTCATTCCTTTCAATTCATTACTTTCCACAGTATACTTTAGTCTGGTCGGTAAAGCATTCTCCAAATATAAGCTCAGCTGTGAACACAAGCAAGGGAGAATTGAAAGGGTAAAAGGGTGCAGGGGAGATATTGGGAACAGAGCAGCAATTCTGACTCCTGTCATGGCAGGATAATAACACAAGCCCACTCAGCACATGAGCAAACATAGGAGGATATTGCTAAGGAGCTGACATGTTTCCAGCAAAGAGAAAATCTGCCTCAGGGAAAATTTGCTTCATGTCTCTGCTGGACTTCCCTCAGTGCACTAGGAAGGAAACTTGTGGATGCACTAGTGGGTGCAAAGAATCTGAATTTTCAGAAAGCCATAGATAATGTCCTACACCAACAGCTAATAGAGAAAATATAGACTGAAAGATAGGTCCTGCATGGATGTAAAGCTTGTTATAAGGCAAGAAACAAGTGGTAGGGTTTAACTAACACTTCTCAATAAGAAGAAGTGTTTCAAGTGAGTCCACACACAAAATGCTTTGGGAACTAATTTTATTGAACAGTTTTATCAGTTCCTTGGACATTTTGCAGTGCAATCTCTGTAAGTGGTTAAATAGCATCTTGTTCTTTAAAATAGCTGTGCTCCTTGACAATGGCAACAAATTTCAGAAGGAGCCCAGAAATCTGAATGGGTGGAAGTTTTCCAAGTCATCTCTCCTTAAGAAAAATACGAAGTAGGGCACCTAAGGGGAAAAAAAATTCTAAATGGCAACTACATGATGCTGAGCCCAAAAATGACAGTTAGGAGCCAAAGAAAGGATCTTAGAGTTGCTGCTGTTTCCTGGAATCACTGGATCAATGCACTGGCCAAAAAAATGCAGCAAGATGCTGGGAGTCATCAGAGAAGATACTCAGAATGAGGAGAAAAGTGGACATAATTTTGCTCCTGTGTGAGGTTCTTGGTGTAGCCACACCTCAAATCCCTTAGGATGTCTCAAGGAAGATGTAGAGGAATTACAAGAGGTGCACAGAAATTAAGTAAAACATTCACAAGAGGTAATACAAAAATCTGGGAGATGCAAAAACACCCTTAACTACAGAAGCTGCATGATGAATAAAACAAAAACAAGAAGAAAATGGATAAAGCAAATGTAGAACTGCTAATCACCATATCAAACAACACTAATCACAGAGGGTACCGGGCAAGGACTTTAAAAGAGTTTAAACTGCTTAAGGAGTACAGCTTTGCAAAGTGGGTAGTGAAATCTGGAACTACATTGTCACAGGACACAAGGAGAGATGGTATCACAGTGAGGCAACACTATCAACAGGTTCAAAAAGGGATGACGTACATTCAGAAACAGGCCTAAAAGCAGATACCAAACTAGTAAGGAAGGACAAATGCTCCAGCATCCTTAATACGACTTTGAAAGTTATGGAAGCCACCCAGAGAAGTGGCAGCTCACATGCTTTCACTACACAGTGTCTCCACTGTTGGGCAGTGAGAAAATACTGGTTTTAACAGAACGGTGGTTTGATTGTGCAGGAGATTCCTAATGTGTTTATTTTTACCATCTGTCCCACAACAGCAAGAATTTAGGCAATGTAACATGGCTCATTCTGTTATCTGCTAATAAGTATTCTAGGACAAAGTAATTCCTTCTGTGACTTTCCACTTCACTGACACATTCCTTCATATTATGCGTCTTGCATCAAGTAGTCACTCTGGAGCTGCTAATTGATGACTCATATGTTTCAGGAAAAACTATTTTCTGCTTTCCCACTTGCGATGTTTTGTGTGCTCATGTGTAAAATCCGCTATCTTCCTCTTTTGCAACATGTTTCAAAATTCCTTTGTTTAACCTTTTACGAAACTGGCACGACTCCCCCAAGCACAGGCCTCTCCTCCAGGCTTGGAGCAGCAAGACCCAATCCCAACAGCTCCCAGTAAGCACCATTATGCAGTTTGGGCAGTGCAAGAAACACCCGGTCAGATGCTGAATAAAATGTCACGTCTTCCCATCTCTTGCTTTACAGTTCCTTAACCAATTTCAGAAAATCCAGTGGAGCAGCCTGGTAAGTGCCAGTATACAGCTATAAATTTATGCTCTGCTGTTTTCAGGGTGATCCATTCATGCAGGCAAAGTTCAAAGTCTGGAGCAAGGAGACTTCAGCTCGTTTACATGCACTTTCCCAAAATACTGAATACAATACGCTTTCATTATTCTTATGCTTCCTCCACGGTATCCAATAGTCTCTCAAAGAACTTGGGAAATTATTAGGACTGTGGAAAAAAGGTCTTCAGAAGCAAGATTTTTTTGCAGGTTCTTTCCACTCCTTTGCTTGGAGAAACCAAAAGTAGATAAAGAATGACAGCAACCTGCTGAAGTAATTAATCTCTTAATGAAAGTAGTGTCAGAACCAATCAGTGAAAAGCTCCATTTAAAAGTCATTAATGCAAATTATTTTTAATACACTAAGTTATTGTTATTTTCCAACACAAGTTATCATTTAAATGTTCTTGTTCAAATATTTTACGGATTTTCATCTTTGGTTAGCAAATCTTTGAAAGCGTTTTATTAAAAACATGTTACTTAGAAAACCTAGCACTAAGATATGTAGAAAGAGCATACATAATGTGATATTCCTATTCTAACCTGTGTACCAAGTGTATGGGAATGTGAGACTCGTGATTTCCTCCCCTGAGGAAGTGAGGGCTGTAAATAGTCATAACCCAGTCACAGAGGCATCATTCACTAGCCTGATTTGCCAAGATTAACCATACCTTCTGTGACATCACAGAATACAGAATAAAGCGCTCATTTATAGCAGAGTACAAAGGATAGCAGCTCAGTTCACTTGATTTTTATCCCTTTTTATCTCTCTCCTCCTTTACTCAGTTTTCTCTCCTGACTCTTATTCTCTGGAGCTCAGACTGGTGGGTTTTGTACATTTATGTACATTGCCTGTTAAGCAAGCGAGCTCCTGGAAGTCCCTCTCAGAGACTGGGCAGTGGATATCTCTCCTTGTGTCATGAAATTGGTTGAGGTAAGAAGCAGCTAGAGCAAGAACTTGTGTGCTCCCACATGCCAGAGATTTTGTGTTTTCAAGCTGCACTAAACCAGTGAGGTTTGAAGTGCTTTCAGCAGAGTACTTTTATCCAGAAGGTGCATCACACAGAGAAATATAAAGGAAGCCTGAGCTATAGATGTGACACACAGCCCTGCAGATACAGCAAGTCCAGAGGCTGAGAGCTTGTTTCTGCATCCCTTCCTCAAGTGGATTCATAGTGGATTTGCAGTAACCCCTTACCAGGATGAAATTCACCCTAGTTCAGGCAGGGTGAATTCTTCGTTCTGCCTGACACCTAGTGGTCCTAAACAGAAACATTTTCAGCAGTTCTGGACAGGTTTATTTCAAGTTTCCTATTGGGATAATACACACTCAGCCTGTATGTCATGTGAAAAATTTACTGGTTTATGACCTTTTTTAGAATTTTCCTCTGAAAATTATTTTAACCAGCCCTCTGATCTGAATGCTGCTTACCTTTCAAGTGAAGCAAAAAACTTTAATTAAGTACAGAGATGTCAATTGACTTTCAAGATAATCACTTGCCAGGGATCTTCCTTATGTGTACAAGAATGTTGTGTAAGAACAGCTCTGATGCAGGACCATCAAAATACTGGTACTATGATACACAATTCTCTTGCTTTTATGAGTTGTACAGATTTTCCTGACTAACTGTGTTACCTTTATACCTGGCTCTCAATACAAGGAATATGTGAAAATTCATCTTAGAATTTATGAACCTTAATTTTCACTTTTCATTATTCAGATTTAAGGAAATAATATCTTTTTTAACTACAATTTTCTGAAATGAACATAAGAACTACCAGTATGAAATGCAGTATCGGGAAAGTCCAAACCCTGAAAGGATGGATAAACGTAGAAAATAGTTGTGGAGTTTTTTTCCAGTGGGTTAAATGAAAACTCCTCACTGTTCTTCTTTGGCTACATCAGTTCAAAAGCTATGCAACGTCTAAAAAGCCTTTCAAGAAAGACAAAACTCCCTTGAGGCGAGAGAGGCCCTGCAGAGAGACCTGGTAAATTAGAGAGATGGGTGACCACCAACCATGTGTATTTTAACAAGGGCAGGTTCTGGATTCTGCACTTGGGGCAGGGCAGTCCTGGATGTACAGACAGACTGGGGAAGGAGATGCTGGAAAGCAGAACGGTGGAAAGGCACCTGGAGCTCCTGGTCAATGGCAACCTGAACCTGAGCCAGCAGTGCCCTGGCAGCCAGGAGGGCCAATCCTGTCCTGGGGACATCAGGCACAGCATCACCAGCCAGGCAAGGGAGGGGATTGTCCCGCTCTGCTCTGCACTGGGGTGGCCTCACCTCGAGTGCTGGGGGCAATTTTGGGTGCCACAATATAAAAAAGACATTAACCTGTAAGAGAGTGTCCAAAGGAGGGCCATGAGGATGGTGAAAGGTCTGGAGGGGAGGCTGTGTGAGGAGTGGGTGAGGTCACTTGGTCTGTTCAGCTGGGAAGAGACTGAAGGGACACCTCACTGCAGCCACAACTCCCTCACAAGGGGAACAGGAGGGGCAGACACTGATCTCTTCTCTGGGTTGACCAGTGACAGGACCTGGGGGAATGGCCTGAAGTGTGTCAGGGGAGTGTGGTAGTTTCTAAGCAAATCAGTGAGAGGCTCAAAGTCAGAACTACAATTTAATAGGAAAAATGGAATAATACAAAAAACACTGACAGAGTCAGAATACAACCTGACACCCTGTCGGTCAGGGTGTTGGTAGTAGTCCACTTAGAAGGTGGTTGCAGTCCTCTGGGAGTGATAGATGCGGGGCATCTCACAATGGGATCATGAGCCACTATCTGCAATGTTGGGGGTGAGTAAAGTGCTCCATCCGGCCCCAACGACCGGCCCATTAGCAAATCATTCTGCAGCCATCAGGAACACTGCCACGCCCGGCCCCAACATCCCATGAAGATGGTGATAGAATACATACCATTGTAACCTAAGACAGGGAGGTTTAGGTTGGATAACAGGAAAAGGTTCTTCATCCCAAGGGTTGTTGGGCACTGGAACAGGCTCCCTGGGGAAGTGGTCACAGCACCAGCCTGACAGAGTCAGGTATCCTGTGCAGCGGCAGGAGTTGGATTTGATGACTCTGATGGGTCCCTTCTAACTCAGGATGTGTTGGCTGTGATGGTATGAAGAGAAGTTATATTGGAGGAGAGGAAAGCCTCCTAGCCTAAAGCAAGGAGTAGAACTAGTTGGAGTCCTACTAAAGAAAGTGTTAAGAAGCCAAGATCTCCATTAAGTTTAAAGAAGATGTGTCATTTATGTTGTCCTCTAATGAAGAAGCAAAGTGGCAGTCCATGAAATTAAAGGCTGAAAATTCACACATTGCAGTTAGTTACTTCAGATTATATTGAGGTGAAGATTTCAGCAGAATCCAGAAGTTTTCATGTTTATAAAGATAGTAAGAACTTTCATACTTACAACAGATAGAATCATATATAAACTTTTGAAAGAGGTAGAAATTCTCAGGACACCTGCTATTTTCTTTGTACTGAGTAGGAGGGAAATCCCCCAGGTGCACATTGGATTACATGTTGTGTTTAGAAGCTTTGCACTTTCTCTGAAGATTTAGCTTGCAGTTGTTGACAAAATCAAATTATCAAATGAGATGGACTCTGGAACTCTGACCTGGAATGGCAGTCCTCACACCCCCAGTTGCCACAGCAGCATGGGAAGGCAAAAGACATTTATGTTTATTGCTGGCGGACAGGAAGGCAAGAGAGCAGGAGCCCTCATACCACTGATAGCAAACCATACATCTTTGTCATGAATTTAGCAATCCATTTTAAAAGCAATTAGGATTTGGCTTTTTATCTCCCCCTTTATAATTGGGAAGCTGTTTATTGACCTATCTAATGGTTAGGAATTCCCTCTTGATATTCTATTTTAAGTAACTATTTGGTTTTATTCTACACTCTTTCTAGCATGTAAGTACCTCCTCTCACTCCCCTTGTTTCCTCCCTGTCAGCCTGTCTTTTTCTGGACTAAGTAAATTTTTTCAGAATACCCCCACGTATCTCTGATCCCTGGATTGTGCTGGTAGTCCTCTTCTGCTTTTGAGCCCTTACCACTCTTGTATATAGGTGACCAAAACTGCAAATGGAGTTTCAGATGAAGTTTGGGATGCACAAAAAAATATATTCTTCCTAATAGCTACCGAATACTTTATTGACACACCCAAGATCTCATTTACACCAAGATCTCATTTACTGCTTTACTAGCATCTCATTCTCTCTACATGTAGTCATCCTTTAAACATTTTCAATTAATTATCTCCAAGTTTATAGCAGAAATCCTCATTATTTTTCCCTAATAGCAATGACTTTGCTCTTTGTTCAAATGAATTTCATTGCATTGCATCTGTACTTGAATTCTTTTTATATCAAAATCAAAAATGGAATTATTAAGACTGGTCTCAAATGGGATACTTTACTAACACCTCCCTTCCCCTCAATGTCACTCTTCTCTTTTTCCTCTTTAAAACTGTCTCAAACTCCTGAGCAGTTCAAACAAATCTTCTCCAGTGCAGTTAATAGTTTTCTTCAAGACCAAATATTATGTTGAATATCAAAAAAATGAGACCTAGTAAATTATTGTTGTCAAGAAAATTACTTGTATTTGGAAAGAAAATGATGCCTCAAGTTTGATCCATATCTCATGATTTTACACTGCATTTTATCCTATTTCATTTAGCCCCCACACCTCATCTCACCTCCTTCTGAAGTTTGCCAAGTCTGACATTCTCCTAAGCTCAGCCTAGACCTGGTATCACAGCCATGGGGCTTCAGAGAGATCTGTACAGTCTAATGCCTATGCAGAGACAAGATCAGGCTCAACCAACATTATCTTTGGCAGATCAACCTGTTTTCAAAAACTATCATGGCTGTAAAAATCTTCAGTTACCCTGGTGTTACACTCCAGTTAGAAGTAGCTCCTACTGTTCATTCCAAGTCCTCTCTGCAACAGAAAATGCTGTTGTATCTTGTTGTTTTCCCACACAAAAGATAAAATTATTGATTGACATTTTATAATAGTCTTGCTACATGGATAGACTATGGCTGTTTCAGTGTCTTCTTCTTTGACATTCAAATATTCCCCTTCTCTCAGCACCTCTTAATTTTATGCTTTACAATGTGCATTTTACTTCATATCTTTGTGGGATTTTCTCTAGTTTATTCAATAAAATTATTTTAAATTATAATCGATTTACTACATTTTTCAATACAATATCCCTAAAATCAGGTAATCCCTGTTTCAAATATGAATGAAATATGATAACTAGTACAGTAAGTATTTTTTGTAAAAGTACACAGGGACATGTAAACAAACATACACAAAATGAGCCTTAATATGAAGCAAGTATTTCTCTGGGTATTGGTCAAACAGATGCACCTGCTGTCCATTTGAAATATTTTTTCCTCTCCTCTACATATCTGAAATCCTGATGCCTCAGACTTGAAAACTTAAGTCTGTTAAATCACTCTACAGAGTTCATCCATACAGTTTCTGATTACTCCCTCAAAAGAATTATTAACCCATGCAAATCTACTTTTTGTAAATTGTGCCTAAAGCAGCTAATACACTTGTTACATTTACGAACAGCACAAAATATCTAACAGTTTCTACAGTATACAAAACTATTCAAAGAATATTCAGGTAAGACTTTAGTTGATACACAACTTTACGTTTCCAGCCTTCCTTCAAGAACCAACCACTGGATAAACCAGCTGAGATTGACTGCTTGGTCAGAAAGTACCCTGTTTTTTCTGGAGGAGAGAGATCCCTGTTAAATGGCTGCTGAGCAGCCATGTAACATTGTCTGCCCACAAATTTATCAGAATTCCATGTAAAATAAGATAGATACTTTGATCAAACAGTTCTATACACGATAATCAAATGAGATGTTTAGGAGATAGAGCATAAAAAATGCTGACATAAAAAACCAGTAGAATACAAAGTCTTAGAGGTTTGTATTGGGAAACCTTGTTGTGCTCCAAGATCTCCCACCCTGTGCTGAAGGAGTTCCTAATGTTTTTCCCATGCAGCCTTTCCCTCAAGTAGAAGCCTTTGTAAAATACTAACACTTTCTAGGTTTGGGGATTTTTTAGAGAGAATTTATCATTTTGAAAGCAAATATAACTTCATCTACCTCACATATTTTTCTGCAGCACTGATTTATTCTTAAGGCCCTCATTGTACTGTAATTCAGGTACTAAACTCTACGTTTTGGAGTTTTTCTTTCACTCCCTTCCATCACAGAGATAACTAATGCCTTGCTTTCAGCTCTAGGAGCACTATTGCATCAGTTTACAAGCTTGAATTCCAGTCTTGTTGTCTGAACAACCATGATGAATATCTGATGCAAGAGACATTCCCCAGGTGGCAGCTGTACCTTATTAACCACTTGTTAACATTAAGCCCTCTGATTATCTGTCTCAGAAAATGCTGCAGTCCCCACCCCTTTTCTCCTCTGCTGCTCAGTGACAGGAGGGCTTTCAGTGACTTGCTCTCATCTCACCTTCTGCTGCCCTGTGTTTAAAAGAAACAAGCTAGAAAGGGTGTTGTCCTGCAGCAATCACAGGCTTTAGAACAAGGGTGTGTTCCAGTCCCAGGCAGCTTTTCAAGCTTCCCACTTTCTGACGCTCCATACTAAACAGTGACAGGATGTCTCAAGGGGTTTAAGGAACCTGGGCTTGCTTGGCAACACAGAAGGAAAACCCTCTGTTTTCTGCAGCTTAAAAAGCTACAGAAACTCTCTCTTTGTAATTTGAGAATTCAGAATCTGTCCTTTTGAAAGCATCTTCATGCAAAAAGCCAAGAGACCTTTCAGCTGCTTTTTTCCACTCGTTTTCTGAGTACAATTTCTGAGTTTGAGATCACTGTGGGTCACACTCTGAACTTACCTGCTTACAGAAGTACTCATTTGAGGTGTAATTAAAAGTTCAGGGTGGTGATTTTCTTCCTCTTCCCTTTCTTCTCCTCTCCTGTCCCCCACAGTCATAGGGGGTTGGGTCTAATCTATCCCAGACAGCACTGACCATAAGGACTGCAGTATATTTTCCTCATGAAGACTTGTGCTCTGATTTCCCAGTGATAGTGCTATAAACACCACTCTCTTTGGAAAGGAAAGTGGGAAATTAGACCTGAAATGTCCTTTGAGTATACCTCCTCAGGGAGGGAAATTGCCCTGTCCCAGATAAAAATATTAAATTAGTACCAGTCACTTGAGTTATGCAATTTTTTGTTACCTAAATGTAAGGGGCATAACACCTAGCACAGCACTTTACTGCCTGCCTTCCCTGTGTACTCCACTAAGTACTTCCATATTTATGCTTGTTTATGCTTCACTCAGGCAGGAGCCTGATATATTACCTTCTAGAAAGCAAGTAGTTAAAATTCTATTTGAAACAACAGTTCCCAGAAGTTTCATTTACCTCAGTAACCACTGCTCAGGGAAAGGAAAAAAAAACAATGTCTCTAAATCTTAATACTTTGTTGATAGTTGCTCTTTGCAGCTGACATTGTATTTACTGATATATTTTAATCCAAGCATGAAAAATTAGTCAAATACTAATAACTTTGTTATCCAGAGGCTGACAAAGAAAATAACATAGCAATTAAATTACACATTGGAACAGATTCCTTAAACAAATATACCTGCCATTTTACTGGCCACAACATCTTCATTAAAACTGGTTTTAGTGTCAAGCAGAGGGAGAGGAAAAAAGGGAGAGGAGGATGGGAAAGTGAGAAAGAAAATGTAGTAATACTTTGCAGAACATCTTCCAACACAGGAAAGAATATGGGATGAAATTATGTTTATTTTCTGTCAGAGAGTCAGTGCCAGAAGTGGACTATGTTTTATTCCCCTCACATGATCTGTGACCTTCTCAGTTCACACCTGAGTGACTTTATGAGGGAAATAAATCACCTTGGGTCAGCAACAGAGTAAGAAAGTGCTGAGGAGACAATAGGATATTGTGCTCTGACCCACACAGGATTAAAGGTGTTCCTGCAGGATCTACCTGTGAGCTTCCAAAGGCCACAGCAACCAGTCAGCTGCTCACCATAAAGCACTTACCTAAAGACATCAGCAAACTCGGAAGAATTGTGGCCAGATACAGCCCTCGTGCCAGATGTGCCAGTGGCTTTTCTTAAGCCAGCACAGTGACCTCAGTGTTCTGCATGGATCCTGACATTTTCCATGACACTTTTGCTGTCCTCTTGAGCACTAAGTAACCAGCTATTTGAAGAGGTTGTTTGAACATTTCACTGCTCTTCGGTTTTCCTCGTTGAAGTAAGTGGCATTAATAACAGAAGAGATCAGGTGGGGAAGATTTCTCTAGGCTAAGGATATGCCCTGTCTAAATCTGCAAACAGATGTCTTGAAATTACTGGATTCACCTGGGGAATCTGTTTCTGCCAGGAAAAACAAATCTGCCTCAGTCTGAGCCTTTCAAGCTCACTCACGTAAATCTCTCGCTGTCTTCATAGATTGCTGTGTCCAAGTCATGTTTACAGCCACAGTTCCCCCACAGAGAAGTTCTTCCACAGCACCTTTTTCTGTTCTGTGAAAATCCAGCTTCTGGCACCAACTGCTTTACTAGTTTTGTATCACCTGATGTGGGAACCAAATGCCACAAAGCAACCCCACCCCTCCCTTTCCAGTCTCTACAGGATTCATGCATCCAACATTTAATGTTAACTTGGAGTAAGAAATCTGTGCCATGCATGGGTTGGAATCTTTCAATTTCAAAGAGTAATTATTCAGCCAGCATAAAACACATGAGTCAGATGTAGAGCAGGGTGGCTCAGTGAGCAGGTCCAGCAGGGCAGCAGCTCTCTGCTCTGCCACCTGAGAGAGGCCAGGGCTGGTGGGAGTGCCCTTGGAATGGGAAGGTGCTGACTATGCCATGCTTGACAGAGATGGAAAATGCATTTTTACAATGGCAACACCAGTCGTCTGTTGGCACCTTTGAAATGCTTCCTGAACATTATAGATTAATTTCAGCCCTTCTGTTCCTGAAAATGTGTGAAACAAAATGCGAATAGGGCAAGAAAACCAAAACATATGGCAGAGACAGGGAGTTGCTGCAGTGCAAGCCTCCTCATCACCAAAAAAATTGCCTCTGGCATTACCTTGATACATTCAGGGCTGGCAGGATCTATGGAGGTCTCATGAGCCCAGGGAGCAGATACATAACTTTGTATGTCCCTAAAGACCTCAGCAGGTCTGTGTTTCCAGCAACATTTCCTCTCACACTAGGGGACAAAAAATCCTATTTCTGGCTTCAGAATGAAATGTTAAGAAACTACAAAAGATGCATTCATGGGAATCAGCCTTGCCCCAAGCATTCAACAATTTTGCATCCCACAAATCTCCAGCTGGGAGATGCCATTAATCTCCTATAATCTTATTGTGCACAAAGTCTGACAAAACTTTGCTGTGCCTCTAAAATTACCTAAGGTGCAGAGCAAAAGAGGGGTTTTAGAGCAAATGGAAACTCAAAATAACAGTGGGCTGAGGGATTTGGAGCCAAGGGAGTAGCTGGTGTGGCGAAGGGTAGGGATGGCCACAGAGCAGAAGATGGTGATATTCAGATTCTGAGGATCGTTATCAGCTGGATGGAACATTCCTTGTTCAGAATCAGATACAACAAGTCCTGAAAGCAAAGGAAAATCAGCCTCTATCTTTGTGAGTCAACAAAAAGTTAAATAGTAGTAAGGTAGTAATGCTAATGTCTGGAAATGTGCAACAATGTCCTGGGAACAAAGACAGAGAGGTTTGGATGAGAGTATGTGATCAATGAATTTCATAAGAGAGCAAGGAGACAAAAGAGTGTGTGCAAGGAGGGTGGACCAGAAGGACCAGAAGGTGGTTTGTCTATCAGTATACAGCCAGAACCTGGAGTCATGCAGATCACCAAAAGGTGCCATGGGGGAGGCAAGACCATCTTGTGTAATTAAGAGATTAGAATGTTCCAAACATAAAACACCAAGTTCACCTACAGCCTACCACAATTTCTGCCTCTATTGATTTTCTTGGGATTACAGTATATATTCTGTATATATATATATATATATATATACACAGAGATGTTTAATCAGCTGTTCTGTTCAAATAATGGTTTAAGCATTATTCTATCCCTACGTGTCAACTTCTGTACAGGATTACAGGATTGATCCAGTAGACTACTTCACATCAGAGAGAGCTGTGGGATTGAAAGCTACACAGATAATCATCTTGGGGGTCTGGTTTCCCTATTAGAAAACATGAACAAAGGAACTAAAATTCATGCTGGACCCTATGTGAATCTGTAGTTACCGCAGTTCAGCTCTATGCCTAGTTTTTTAGTTCTATGTCTAACTGCTCTGAAAGGTCCTTTGCCCAAACTTCATGCAGGAAAACACAATTCATACTTGGCATCTAGATCAACATTACAGCAATGTGATTCTTGTGGCCAAAGGCAAGCAGATTTTTGTACACTGTGTGCACTACAGGAACCTTCTGTCTGAGTGCTCTGGGTGCATAATACTTGTAAGGTAAGGCAGCTGAATTTGCCTTTCTTTCACCACAGGCTGAGCTTTCACAGGAGTTATAAAGCTCATATGTTGGGAAAGCAAGGTTTATGAAATTCACAAGTAACACAATGAATTAGCATAATAGAGCACTGATAAACCCCTGCTAATACACAGACACGCTCACAGAGTCAAAGAGCAGTTTTTAAAAACTGGTCTTATCACATTACTCAACAGAGTAGTAGCTCTTTTAAGAGACTAAGAGAAAATGCTGCCTCCTGTGGAACTTGTTCAGCATATCAGAGAAGAAGGTGGTAGGCAGCATCTAGAAATGGGAAAGTTTAATTCTAAGTAAATTGGCTATATTTAGAGTAACTCCAGCTTCTCTGTATGGGTCTCTGTAAACTGTTCCTTTCAAAACAAAGAATTTTTCGGGCATCAAGGATTATACTTATATTGGTTCAAAGTTACATCATGGAGGTTCAGACTGGATTTCAGGAGGCATTCTGCTGGTGAGAGTGCGGTCAAACACCTGGAGAGGTGATCGATGCCCCAAGTCTGTCAGTGTTCAAGAGGTGTTTGGACAGTGCCCTTAATAACAGGCTTTAACTTTTGGTCATCCCCAAAATGGTCTGGCAGTTGGATTAGATGATTGTTGTGTGTCACTTCGAACTGAATGATTCTAGTCTAGTCTGGTCTAGTCTAAAAAAAGACTGTGGAATCCTTTTGATGTACAACTCTTTCTCCAGATTCCTTTCCAGATCTTCATATCCTTCCCAGGAAAAGTACACTACAGACAAGTCAGTGGAAGTATGAGAAATGCTAGAGAGACTGATTTCCAGTGGGGAGGGACAAATATTTTTTAAATGTTTGAGCAGAGTGTAGTCCAACACAACCCATTGCAGATTCTCAACTGTAAGTTTTAGCTTCTCCACTAGGGATAAGACCCATGCAAGACACCTAGAGGAAAGATGTGTGTATAGATCATAGAAAATCAGAAATTCTTGCCTGTAACCTTCTGTACTACACAGTCACACTGAGCCTGCATGTGTGCTTCAGATCAAATGACAGGATTTATATGTGTCTTGTCTCATTCCTCCTGCTGCTGTGTCATTCTCTTCTAGGATCTTTAGCCCCACAGACTAAAGGCTGCTAGCATTGTATTGAATTTGTCCTCTGAGGCTGGGTCTTCACTTTATTTCTGTGAGGAAGCTTGGGTCACTGAGCATGCATGGTTCTTACAGTGCAAAGAGGAGAAATGGGCAAGCATCACTGCCAGTGCATGCAGCTCACTGCATCAAATATGCCTTTTGTGGAAAAGCCCACAGGGCTCTTCCCTTGTGCATCTGCTGAAGAAAATAAATGCATTTCCTAGTGTCAACACATGGTAGTTGTGATGCCTTGGAGTGGCTACCTAGAGCAGAGGCTAGACAAAGCTAAGAGAATAAAGTGGGTATTTATTAAAGGACTTCAATAGATACACCTTGGGCAGTCAAAAGTCTCCCAGGGGCTTCACCCAAGGCAGACAATAGTCACAAGTTGTTCAGACAGAAATAAGTTTGGTCTATTTACATGTCAGGGGTTAGTTCTCTAATTACGTCTTCAGGTTATGAAGTCATATTCCTCCAGTTTGCTCCCCCCACAATTCACTTTCATGTATGTGTTTTGGGGCCTGAGGCTGTAGGGTGTCCTTGGGTTCCAGGCCCAGAGGAATTCTTTTGTCTGACCAAAGTGTGAATACAGTAGCTAATACTATAAAAATTTGGAGTTATGCACTAATGCAGCACAGGATTTGAAAATTATAAAGGCTAAAATCTTGAGGCATCACTTGGACTGATTGTCCTTACCCAAACACAATGCAAGTGCCACAAAAAATCCCAAGAGTACAGGAAACCAGAAATGTGGTCTTACTTGTTCTATTGGTCTTTTCAAAGGGTCCTGTCACCACAGATCACTGTAATCACAGGCAAGATTAATCTCATGCTGCAGTAAATCCTGGGCCACTTGGGCTGAAACAAGACACAAGGTAATATGTTCATGCTACAGGGGTCACAAGGAGGTCAGCTGGCATTAGCAGCCTTTTAGGAACTGCTGTTTCTCAGGCTAGAGCTGGTTCAGGCTCCACTGCTCTGCAGACAGGAAAGCTTTGAGCATTCAGCAGGCCAGGCAAAGCTCATTAAAAGGAAGAGTGGGGGAAGGAGAGAGGAATGACAAGAGGCCAAGTGAGAAGAACATAGCCAGTTGTTGTACAAGGGAAATCTCCTGCTGGCTTTAAGCCCAATGGCAGCCATGGTCCTTAGTGCTCAGGCGAGGAAACAGGACAGAGGTAGCAGAACACAAATGTTAAGAAAAAGGAATGACTGCTACTGAGGTAGTTGTTTATTTTGCTCTACTTTTACACTTATTGCTTCAGCTAAATCAACTTTACTTGAGCTTTCTGTGTAATGATGTAGCTCAGCTGTTGGGCTCTTTCCATCAGGAGCAAAATGCCTCCTGTGTGTAAGGTAGGTGCTGGACAAAGACTTATCTTCACACATGCTTCAAATCAAAACAACAATCTCAAAAGAGTTTCCAAAAAGCTTATCTTTCTGGCAAATGCTTTTTTTTCCTGGTTACATCTGATGCAACATTGCTGGGTTCCTCTGTCTACCTCAAATATACTCTGGAACTACCTAAATGAGTGTAACAGAGAGAGATAGAAATAAGCTACCTTGCAACACTGAAGCATTACAAGGAATGCCAACAGACCTGCCTTTCTTTCTCCCAAAAATGTGCAGCAACTTCAAGGCCGTTTCCATTATCTTCAGATTTTCAACCTTGAAAGCTGGAAGGATGCTGGAAAGCACACTGTCCTCAGCTGACTTTGCATGTATCATTTCCTGAGGCAAAGGGCACCCGTGAGCTGGCCAGAAGCCCTGCACTGGTGCTCGTGGCCTCCACCAGTGCATGCAAGCATTCTATTCCTCCACCTGCTATAAGGCTCCTCTGACAGTGTCCCCAGCACAAAGTTTGTGGTGACTGGATGGGGGAGAGACCCAAGAAGAGACAAAACCCCAAAATATACTGGAGTCCACTCCTCTCCAAACTTCCAACCTGACTGCAGGTACAAACATCCCATGAGTTCCATCTCATTTCTCTAATTTTAAGATCAAAGTGGAAATACCTATTTATAAATAACAGTTGGAGAGGGGAAAAAGAAACCCCAAACCAAATCACACAAAAACAAACAAACAACAACAAAAACCAACCAACCAAACAAAAAACACCAGAAAAACATCAAAAGTAAAGCTTTGTATAGCAGCGCAATTTTCCACTTTAAATATAAATTATGAATAATCAAGTAAGATTTCATTTAGATGGCACATTAATTTTCTTCTCATATTTAGGCATAACAAATTAACCTGCTGTTTATATGAAGCTTATTTCATACCTGAACTATGTACAAAATGGAGATGGCATCTCTTTGATCAGGACCTTGTTTGTCTGCCTTGATGGTTTCACTTTCAATCACAGGTAGATTTTCAGGAGTGATTTTAGGAGACAGATGTTTTGAAACTGTTCCATGCTCAGATGTGTTTAAACCATCATTTGTCATTCTTCTTTTCACAGAAAGAGAATTCCACTGCCTGGAGCAAATAAATACGTTAAAATACACAACTACAAGATTAAAAATTTACAGATTAACTAATAAGGAGAAAAATCCACTTTGTTTTCTCCCAGAAAGTAACATAGGTAATCTGCTTAAGTCAGGGGTGCCTGCTCCTGAATGCTGTGCAGAGCCTAGCATATTTCAGCAGCTTCACAGCACAATGAAAAAATGCATATTGGTGTGAAATGTGGCACCTTATTGCTGGTTGTTCATCATTTATTTCTGTTTATGCATTCTAAGAAGGTATAAGTGAGTATATTTAAAATATTGACCTTCTAGTTGCAGTCTGTAGTGAGTTCTGCTGGAGAATGGAAAATTATCTGCAAAAAACAGATTACCACAGCTTATAGCCCTTTATACAAATAGCAGAAAACTGTTCTCATTATAACTATCCATGTTTTATTGCAAGTATGTTTGTGCTCATCAGAAAGATGACTGTATTGTTATCTTGTCTTTAAAATCAAATTCTCTCTTGCAAACTATCATACTGAAAGGGTATAGGGACAAATTATTATATTGGAAGTTTTTAAGATAGTAAAAAGACTACAGTTTATTTCAAAACTATATTTGCAATTGTTACAACCAAACCTTAACGGTTGAATGATGTCGTATTCCACAAAAGCAGAAAATGCTGTTTAATATTTAACTGTAGTATCATTGTTGCAATAATTGTGTTTTCTCGATTTAATTCCTCAAAACAGTATTTCTCCCACAATATTAAAAGTATTTTAAACTCCCATTTCAGACCACCACAGGGCAATATGATGAGGTCGATTTTGTAACGTCTATTAGGAAGAAACTGTAAACTCTAAAACTGTCTTCTGTATTAAAACCATTTAACAAAATTTAAAATGCATTATCTCATTTATTCAACTTTTTCACCATTTACATTTTCATGAAAAGGAAGAAACTGCATTGCACATCAGTGTACAAAAGGAAAAAATACAAAGATAAAATGAGAAAATGTGAAAGAAGGCATTCTTTTCAGAAGAAAATGACAAAAAAGGGCTCAGAACATCAATAACACTCCTGTTGTCCCAACTCACTGAATTTGTACTCTGAGGTAGGTGGAAAGTTGAGGATCTAGAAGGAGAAAGAACTATGGTCTTTTGGTATCTTTTCAGACAGAGAATGGTGTTTAACTGACTGTAACTAAGGGCAAGGTTCAGTTAATCTTGAACACCTGTTGATCTGTTACAATCGGGTATAACAGCACACAATGCCTTTACTATAAATTCTTGCTGGCAACGATTTTATATACAGCATCTCTTTATATCATGTATATAAGTACTGCCTTACAGAAGAAACCTAAAACTGCATTTATGGAAAAACTGGCGATTCAGTTAAACTGAAGAAAGCTGTGTAACTGATCAAAAAGGAGAGAGAGAGAGCTACAGGGGACTAATAGCTTAAAAAAGAGTGGACAGTTCCAGAGATTACATTTATTCTTACAAAATTAAGACTGGAGTCTTCATTTCATGTCATTTTCCTTCAGAGTAATTTGCTTTTTTTTCTAGATTTTAAATAAAACTCTGAGGTCAGTTATAAAGAAATGCCATATGAAGGCTAATTTCCAAGAGGATGTTTTTAAAGACAGAACTTCCATAATACAAAAAATAGGATTTTGTGCAAAACCAGTATCTGAAGAGTCTTGATGCCCACTTAAAATCATCCAGGCCAAAGAGGAGTGGAAGAGACTTACCCCAATAAGCATGACTGTAACGAGTTCTCAGCTTCTTACACTGAAACCACAGAGATACCAGGGATTATGAGCAAAAGCCCCACTTTGGAATTCTTCAAAGTTTAGACTCTTGAGTTCCAAAAGGATCTGACTACTTTCCCACATATGAAAACTATTACAGAGATTACACTCTCCCTGGTTTCAGTATGGTAACATTTATACTTATGCAATTAAGAAGGCACAAAGACCTGGCTGGCATCCCTCCCTGAAACTTAGGAAGTCATTACTTGCCTGCATGCAGTATAAAATGGATAACACAAGGTACAGAATAGCATGTTATCAGTGAAGGCATTGTTATAGAAGGCACATCCCATCCACAGGTTTGCAGGGCTCCCAAAGCCTGGTAAAACCAACCACATTTTATGAACATCAGATATAGTAAGTGCTTATTTTGTACAGACAGGAATTTCTAGAAAATGGCTTGACAGTCAAGAGAAAGACAGATAAAGAAAATGACTGCAAGCTTTGTGCAGTGGAAGTATGTTCACCAGAGAGAATCAAAGGAAAAACAACTGGGAAGACAACAGAATTGCAGCAGTGTTGATACTTTGCTTTTAGATGTTATCTTCCTTCTAAGAAAACTATTTCCCAAGAAAGGGGAAACATTTGAGAAAATAAAGGGGTAGGATCCAATTTAGCCAAGGTCACACTGTGAATCAAAGACTTAGGAACAAAAATTCACATCTGCTACCACCTGCTCTGCTTCCCAAACAATGTTCTCTACTTACCTTGCTAAAAGCACTGTTTTCATGCGGCACTGGTCCTTTCACAAAGAGTAATCTGAAACTCTCTTTTGCACAAGCTAAATTCACATCCATTGGGAGGTTCTGCATCATCATTACTTGTAACATGTGCTCATTATAAGTTATAGTAAGTATAATGTGTATATTCCAGTCAATTGTGGGGGTAGCACAGGTACATTTAACTTCTAGATTGGTCACTGCCTGAGCTGCATCAGATTTGGCAGAGCTTGCACACACTGCCACGTTCAGGGAAGGAGTCTGCAGTGCCATGTCTGGAGAGCACATCTGTCTCTGAGCAGCTAAATCCAGCACCACAGACAACTGAAATATCACAAACTTGCTGAGACTCAAAGGTGACTCTGACCTATATTCTGGTCTCCAGGCTCCTTTTGGATTTCAGTTCCATTCAGCGTACTTGCCATGAAAGAGTATGAGATGAGGAGGGGAATAAAGATGAAAGCTATTTACAAACACAGGCCTAGCTGGAATTCCACCACTGTTAGATGCTTGAGCACTAGGGCCAGTGTCAAAATAAAGCTAAGATGCATCTTCAGGACACACTTTGATGAGAAACTACTGGCACATCTCACCTTTAACCATCTGGCACCAGTCAGTCATGGTTTCACCAGCAATGCAGTGGCATCTGTAGCAGCTAATTCCTTTATCCCAAACAAAGCACACTAAGTACAGGGAAATTCTCAAATGCAAATCAGGACATTTAAGGGCAATACACAGAGTGGTTTAGAACGGTCAGAATTGTCCTCGATGGTGCTTAAAGTGAGCACTGAAGGCCAAAACTGCCTTCAGTGCTGACGCATTATGCTTTGGTTTCTTTCATGTTAGAATGTTGGCAATGCTCTTTCACCTCTGGGGTGCAGTATTGGACAGTTAAAGTAAAATGGAATCATTTTACAACTCAATAAAGCACAACTGCTGCCTCTTCCACAGGTTGTTGATTTTGTAAGATTTGGTTTGACAGTACCTGCTTTTTACTATTTTTTAAGTTTGTTTGGAAGAAAAAAACTGTAATATTATTTAGTTCCCTAACTTGAAGCACTCAATTTTCCTGAAATATGTCTTAGGCCTCATATAGCCTGGTCAAATAAGGCCAAATAAAGACACCTATGGTAGACCATTAATTCATGAAAGGGATCTGGACCTTGCATCATTGCCTGTTCTTTTCGTATAAACTGCCCATCACCAGAATTGGAAAGGTTCAGGGTTTGCTATCACATGAAGCACAGTTCTTGCCAGAAGTGAGCCTTGCAGTAGTCAGAGCTCCAGTCACATCACCAGAATGAACAGAGGAGAGTGCCAACAAGACAGATTTTATATCAGTGATAGAAAGGTTGTGGGGTTAGCAGGAAAGGAAAACTAGCCAACACTTTCAGTCACATACAAACACACTGTACTTTTATAGCTCCAAGTTTAGCAATCTCCCAGGCAGTGAATCAAATGACATGTAAACTGTGCTGACTTGAGGGGAGGTATGCATGTCCCACAACAGTTAATACAACTGGCAGCTCACACTTGAGTTTATGTAACTCAATTTTCAGGGGAAAATTAAGTAAAATTGCAAAAAATGCACTAGAAGCACAAACAGCATGACCAGGAATACACAGGATCTCAACTGCTTTTTCACTTAGGAACTTAATTCCTTAGAAGACTTACATTTAATTCTGAAATTCAGTTTTTATAACAAATAAATTCATCAGTCCTAAATGAGGAGACCTTACCAGCTTCTTCTGTTCGAAATTAGTATTTTAAATTTTAAATTTTTTTAGTATTTTAAATTTCTACAGAAGTACTCTCCCTGCAGCTGTAAATTATGAGTTATCTCAGATTTTACCTCCTTTGCTTGAAGTACCAGCTGGTGTTTTAAGTTCCCTAATGTTGTTTACCCCTCCCAATATCTTCTCACAATCTTGACAGAAGCACCACATCTCTCAAAAGACAGACCCTAAAGGGCATTTGAGTAAGCACTTCAGAGCTGCACTTCTAAGGCACTCCTATTATGTCAATTTAGCTTAACCAAACTTCCACAACTTAAGTGTTCCTATTCCTTCTTAAATCATTGTGTGAGTCCCAGCCTAAGAATTTGGTGCTGCAGAATTGTGTTGTGGTATTTGTGACTGAAAAGGGAAAAGCAATGATACTCAGTGACCTCTAAGCAAAGACATTTTCCTGTGGAATCTCTCACTTTGGCCTGCTCTGTAGACTTCTGCATAAACAAAAGAGTGAAAGAATGAAAAAATGATCCAGTTTATTCTGTTCCTTTTTAAACTGCACATTTTCTGTCTTAATCTGTCTTACAAATTAGCTTTGAGATCTGCAGAGCAATAGCTTATCTGTTTGTTACTTTTCATACAACAGCAGCAGCCTTGACATTTGTTATCCCAGGTAGCACTGCTCTCTAAATGCCTGCAAGATCAGGAGCTTTTCTTATAAAGGTTTTCAGTGCATTTACATGGCTAAAAGAATGTCCAAACAATCAGATCCCCCCTATCCAAATGAGTTTTGCAAACATTTCATTATATAATATTTTTATTGAGAAACTGCTAGGCTAAATGGAATCCCAGATTATTGGTTTTATAAAACTTAATATCACAAGATTTACTGTGTGTTTCAAATATATTTTTAAAATTCAAATGCAGTAACAGTGTGCTAAAGAAGAAAAACAATCCCTGCAGGGTTTGCAACCCATGGACTGGATATTTTGTAAGAACAGAGTTTCTGAGAAGTTAAGCTATTTCTAAAACAAGAGTAGCATGACATAAAACCTTTCAGTTTGGAGTTTGTTAAGTAACACAGTTAAAGGAATGTTTTGTACCTGCCAGTTTTAAAATTTCATCTGTGGCTAACATGAAGAGCTAGTCAGTGGCAATAAAGCTGAAAGCTACAAGAGTAGATGTGACCAATGTAACAAATCCTTTTGTTGTTCTGGCATAAGGTGGGCAGGAAATGTGGGGCTCCTGCTTAAAATACTGGCTTCATTCTCCCTGTTATTTTAGTGTTTTCCTAGCTTAGCCCTTAATTAGTCCTTAGACAAACTCACCTTGAATAAGGGCCTCAGGCTGTGACACAGTAATGAGCATTTTGGGTAACCTCTCTACAGGGGGAACAAGGCTTTCCAGCTTTCTGTCATGGACGGGTAACAGAAAATCTTTGGTGCCACAGCAAAAATTTGTGATTTGTCAACTGAATTCTGGATATCTGAATTCTTTCCATGGACTACATGAGCTTCTAGACTACCTGAGCAGAAATGTGGATGATCACCTTGGAGAACTGCAGGGGTCTTGCTACAAAACTGCTTTTACTGTTGAGCATCGTGGAAGAGTCTGTTAGTATCAAGGAAATATTTGATTTCTTTTACTTGTCATTGAAAATGTACACTCTAATGCTCCCTTTAGGGTTTAAATATTCAGGTCCACATCTTAGGAATCACTGGGAAAACTTACTAGCAATACCTCCTATCACTAAGGTAGTGTGTTGCAGGAACACTGAATGAAGACCTTTCTCTATATAACAGGACAATTTTTTTTTTATTTGTAAGATATTTCCATTTTACAACATAAAGAAAATGTAGCTCTAACTAGAAAAAAGGGTTTTTTAAATGTCTAAGACCAGTACTGCTTGTATATTTGTGTGATGTGTGGTAGCCCCTGTTTTTTTTTAAACAGATTTTGGATTTAGAACCCAGAGGAAAGAGGTGTTCAGCTTTAAACAGGTTGAGTCACATGGCCAAGCCTGCTTACAACATATGCTAATTTCAGTGCTTGGATTTCAGTGCTTGTTCAGAATAATGAGATTTTTAAGCTATTACAAAGGTATTGCAAATGCTCCAGCTGCCTAACCAGCATATATTTTCACAGTTTTTGTATTGTGCATTCAAGAACATTTTAATGACTATTTTTCTATAGTGCCAACAGGAGCCATACTCCTTTTTTAGCTGTAAACGACAGCCTTAATTTTCACCTGTGCTTGCTTAAATCCCACAGTGAAGAGGAAATGATGCAAGAGGAATGGAAATACTTCTAGAGATGCTAAGTAAAAAAAAAATTGACAATTAAATGTAGAATACATCTTGAAAATGCTCAGACATCTTGGCAGCATTCTCTGCATGAACAAAAGTATGTGCTCGATTCCACAGGTTAACAGAGATGAGAAGCAGACTAAAAACCAAATAGCATTAATTTGCATTTAAAGTTCAAGTTGTAGCCATGCTGTGAATGTGTATTATGGAAAGATTCTTACTAGGCAAAGAAAGGCTGATAAATTCCACCAGTTTTACTTTCTTCTTGCCAGCAGGTAAGTCTGAGAGATACTGTATAGGAGAGGTCAATCATTCCTTGCTGGAAATGCACATATGGATTCCAGGTAACAGACACATCTGCCTGTTACAATCAGCAATATTTTATTAAAATTCTTAAATGTTAAACACACCAGTAGATACATATTTGCATTATCCCTCCCTGTCAATGTCATCCTGTTTTACCACAAATTGTTTGTGCCACTGCTCAACCATTACTAATGGAAATAATCCTATAATCCTGATTTCTAGTACACTGGAGAGTAGCTAAGGTCTTATGAGCATTTAAACAGGTTATTTTAGACAGTATGAGTGTCTAAAAAGGTTATTTTAGATACTACGAGTATCACCCTAGGGACAGTCTATCCCATTACCCTTCTGAGACAGTCTGCCTTCCACACGGAGTCAGCAGGATGGCTCTTTGGTCAACCAAGTACCTCCAAAGAGCAGATTCACTGCGTGGCAGCTCGTGGATCATCCCTGCCTGCAAGAACTCTGCAAACAGACCAAAGTTCAGCAGCCCTGCTGCAACCCAACTGAAAGACAGTCCCAGTCCTTTGCAGAGAAAGTGTATGGACTGGCTGAAATGAGTCAGTCAAGAATTTTTTGCAAAGGATGACTGAATGAGAAGGCACAGCCAGGATGAAGGACAGAACAAAAAGGTCCACAACAATGCTGTAAGCTTGCAGAAGAATATTCTACATTTGACAACCACAGCTTTGTGCTCTCATTAGTGATTGTTTTGAGCTACATTATTCTTTCAGATGTAAGCTATTTCTCAAATCAAGTGATATAAATCAAGGCATAAATTATTTCCACACCTCTTGTTGTCTCTTGTAGGCTTCCCCTCTCATTACAGAGCTCCCTTAGTTACTCATGCCTTTGGCATCTGGACTGACTCCCTTCTAGTGATTCTGCATCAAATGCAATCTAAAACACTAAACCAAGAAATCCACAAGGAACATGTTGGAATATTTACTAGGTGAGTTTTTGTCACGAGTAGAAGCTACAACAGTTTTTCAACTGCTGGCTTCTACAATTATTTCTTCTTTGATTCCACACTGAGGGTCTGGTCGGTACAAACCAAAAAACGGTCTAAAGGAATTGTCTATCAGTTACCAACCTACATGACAATGAAGCCAGAGAGTACTTACAGATACTTAATTTTCTATTCAGACACAAAAGGATACAGCTATTTATTTATCCACCATAAAAGATTTCCACAATATAAGCCTCTGAATTGACTGACGTGTTTTGTTGATATCTAAACTCAGTGAGATACTTGTCTTTTGTTCCTCAGGGGATTATCTCTTGCAAATACTGGGACAGGAATGTTACCTCAGAACCCCAGAAAAGGGCAAATTATATGTGATTTATTTAAATTTCTGTACACGTTCCTGAAACAAAAAAGCAATTAAAATTTTTTTTTTAAATTTTGTGAAAAAATTATGAAATTATTAAGAAAGTTGTTTTCAAATTAGAATTTTACCATAGAGGAAATTTCTTGAATTACATATTCTTTAGGATCTCTTGGAGCAACTAAGTTTCAGTATGCAGCATTCCAGCAGATTTTTTGTTCCTTTCATTACTTTGCATGGCAATCCTTCGCAAGTTGCTAGTATCTGTTCTAGGTACTTACTGCTTAATCAAAGTAACAATAACAATTAACTAAAAAAAGACTCCAGTGCATTTTCACTACTGTGCAGAAAGACAAAGAAGAAAAGAACTATATACACACACCTAAATCCACCTTGACAATGACCATTTCTGGCAATCTGAAGTTTGTACCTTGATGTTCATTCCCTAGAATGAGCCCTAGGGAAACCTGAACTCTCCCCTTTAGCTATAAAGCATCTTAAATCAGTTTTTAGCTAAGCCTTTAGCTGCCACATGGAGCAGCATGGATTTCCTCTGCTAAAATGAGCAAAGTAGTGGAAGGAGAGCCCTAATGGAGAATGGTTGTGTGCAAATTACTGTCTGGAGCACAGGATAGCACCAGGACTCGTCTTTTAAAATGCACAATATTTAGCCCATAATATGCACTTATAGATGGACAATAGCAAAATTAATATCTGGATGTCACTGACTGGGTAGATTTTTACTATTCAGATGACTTTATAAAAGCTGTGCTGCAATCACCTTTGGCACAACAGATAAAAAAGTCTCCTGGAACTAAAAAATGTTCTGTTGGTACACTGACTACAATGGCTTCTGAGTAGTTATGGTCTTCCAAGTCATTGATCTGCAAACCAAATGTCACCAAAGGGGACTTGGGCACTGAAACAAATGCTGCTTAGCAGCCCCAGAGTTATTAATTCACTAAGCAGAAGGACTTACTCTGATTTTGCCTCTGACACTCAGGGGCCCTAGCCATGCTGTTAACTTTTGTTAGAACAGATGATTTCTGTCAAAATTCTGCAAGAGCTTGAGGGTGTTCAATGCAGAAAAAGAGATGTGTCATCTCTGTTCTGCTTTGTTCTGCATCTCTCTCAGCTGACTAATTTCCATCCTCTGTGCCTTCATTTGTAAATTAAGTGAAAACATCCCAGTATTTTTAAGGCCAAAGGGACCATTACATGAAGCCCAGTGATTTGTGTTTGACCAAGCATATCTTTCACATAATTAGTTACATAATTTTATACACAGAAATAATACCATTTTATTATATCCTCTGTATTTAATAATTTTAATTATGGAAATATCTATTAAATGAAGAAAGGAAGAACCAAATAAAAATGCCTTGCTTGTGTCATCTCTTAACTCACTAGCATTTTATTTGAAGCCCTCCAAAGTTAAATGTTTCTTTGAATATAGATGTATACAGGATTTGGGTACTGAATGAAGTCTATGGCCAACAAATATGAAGAAGTTATTTTTATAATAATTTGAATTATTACAAACTGAATAGCAGATAGTAATTTTTCATATATTTTCATCTCCTTCCATTCGGTTTTTCAATTGAATTGAATAATTTCTTTCTGAAAATATTCAGTTTATTGTTAATTTCTTTCTGAAAATATTCAGTTTATTGTTAATTTGGTATAAGTAAATAACAAAAAAGTCTATTTTCATAAGTTCTTACCGTAATGTCTTTAATGAAAAAAGTCCCCTTTTTCTTTCAGAAGGTCTAAAGAACAGTTGAACATTCAAAAAAATCACCATGTGTAAGAAGACAGGCCTATTTTCAAGTTCTGCTTCTGAAATTCTCCCATGTGATTAATTTTACAGCAATAAATATTTCATTCAGCTATTATCTCAGTGAGTTAGTTGCTGCTTATTTTCTCTTTATTTATCTCACTTGAATAATCTTGATGTGTTGGAATAAAATGTTGGAATAGTCAAGCCTTAATAGGTGGTTTAGGATCACTATAGTATCTTCAAGATTAATAAATTAATTCTGTTAAGTCTTTGGTTTGAAACTAGATAAGATCCAGATTCTTCCATCCTTCATCTTGATATATCCTAATAAAATTGTCTCTCCTTGGGAGAAAGCTAGCAGAACAGGAAGTTCATTTCAAATCTTTTCCTGCTCATGCTGTAACTTCAGAAGTTTTTAACTGAGATGCTTATATTTCTGTAGCAACTCATTTCAATCTTTTTCTTCTGCAAGACAAAGACAGGAGAGAAGGAAGAGGAAAAAAGGTACTGAGTTTAAAGTTATTTATATCTTGTATCTCCCTACTTTTTATACCACAGGTAATGAGCAAGCTAGCAGTTCAACAGGATATAGTGCATCAGTGTCAACTCCTTATTTTTTGTTAGGATATCTTAGTGCCCTACTATAGGTGACAATTTTATCTGGAGCTGTTTAAAATAAGTATTTTTGTATCAAGTTACAGAATGATTTAGCAAACTCAGGTGAAACACAATAGCAGCTAACTACTGATTCTACTAAGTAAACAGTTATTTTCCATAGAGTATATTACTATTAATGTAACTCATTAAATTAAAAAAAAAACAAACAAACCCAACCACAAAAAAAGCTTTTGAAACAAATAAACAAAATCTGATTATCTTAAACTATTCCTCAGATGCTGATTATCTCAAATTGAGACTGATGAAAAAGGATGCAAGAAACTCCAAAAAAAAGCAATGAACACTGTGGAACAATTTGCAAATGATTGAAACAATCACTTGGTCAGGGTCTGACTCCCAGCCCTGATCTCTCACTGCCTCTGCCTCCAGGGGCTGTGTAGGTTCATTGCTTACCACCGAGGGGGCAGGGTGAGAGTGTAAATGATCTTTATCACTCATCAAAAGCAAATAACATCAATCAAATAAGCAACACAGCAGACTCTCTGGCAATATCTATATACAGAGTCCAAAGCTTTTCTGTAATGTCATTGATTTCAATGGAACTAAACCAGTCTGCACTAACTGAACTTTTGGCCTGATATGGCTTTTATAAAGATATCAAAGAAAAAAACATGTAAAGTTTCCACCAGGCAGTTCTAGATTATATTCCCTGCTCCCTGTGGAAGAAAGGAATACACATTTATTTCCATGCTGTCATTGTTACTGCTTTGTCAAGCAATGTGTAGAGGATTATAATGGTGCCATAATCCTTGCGTTTTGGAAAAATAATTTCGCACTAGCTACAATGAAAGACAATTCCAGTAGGAAAACCAAACAATAAAATACTGTCTCCAGTCAAGCTTGAGAGTGTTTAATTTGCACTGCAGAGTGCCAGGGGTGTGTATTTTTACAAATTGCTCACAGAGTCCGTGTTCCTTGTGAAAACCTTGTGATCGTTCCTGATCACTGCATTGTCTTCATATAGAATGAGATCTTCAGCATGGAAGATTCAGAGCATTGTTTTCAGTGAATAATTATCAGGTCCTGAGCTGATTCCTACCCCTTGCATCTGTGCCAGTTTCCCCTGAGAGTCAGATTCCTCATGCACCAAACATCTCCACTCTGAGTACTGAAACAAGCTTGTAAAACTAGCAGGCACGGCAGCTTCTGGAATCATGGCTGAGAGGGTTGTTATCCTAAGTCAAGTGCTTGGAATGAGTTGTTTCCCAATGAAATAAAATGTTTACATATCTTTTTAACCATAATGTTTTCACTGATGTTACACACACTGCTTCCATTTGGTCCTCAAATCTCTACACTACAGAAGAAAAAAAATCACCAAAAAGACACTCTCTTCAGACCCCAATTCAGAAGTGAAAAATACATTGTAGAAGCAGCTGAATCACTTTATTTTATACTAAAGGTCAATGTAGCTTATTTGCATTCATTTTTCAGTGTTCTTGAAGCTCTTCTCACTCCTCTTTTCAATGGCTTCTTTGTCCTTTTTGAAATTCTGTGATTGCTCTCATATGGCCTGAAGTGCTTGGAAAAACCTCACTTTTCATGGAGAAGGCAGAGTGGTAGGAATAGAGCCATTTCTATTTTGGTTTGCAGCTAGCTTTTAGGAGAGAAGAGACTGCCATTTCCATGCAAACCTCTATGCACAGGCTGTGAAAGGATAGGGTAGCTGCAATCACAGACAAACACATGCTGTGGTGCCTCTTTGAAGCTCTGCAATTTTTGCCACTGTTCCCTTCATCCAGGTGTACCTCTCTGCTTCAAGTCTGCAGGAAATGTAACACTTAACCTCACAAAAGCATTCTTCATTGTCTTTATTATTTTGAAGTGGAAGGCTATAGTAGCAGCTCTCTAGTTTCAGGATCCACAGCTTTTTCCCCTCTGGAAACCAGCCATCCCCCAGCACACTGACAGCGTTCTTTCCATCTAGACTCTTCAGAGTTTATTTCTAAATCTTACATTAACTTCCAATATGCCTGTCCATCACTCAATGCATCTTTTTGACTCCTTCTGTTTACAATGAAAATGTTTGTAAAGCTTTAGTAGGTGTAACAATTTATATATTACTAAGGTGGTATGTGGAGCACGTTATGCCAAAGAAAACACTTATTGGAAAATAATAGTTATGTTCAATAGGAAGAAAAAGAAGAAGCAAAGCAGGAAGAAGCATAAGAGTAAAAGAAAAGAAGAGGGAGAGGAGGAGAAAATGCTTCAGTTATTAATGCAATACAGAAGCTGTAGGGTCTATAATTAAATTATTTTCCATTAACTTGTCGTCTATACAGTGCTTTCTCATACAAAGTAGTTTCACTTATTCTTGTAATCTCTTGTTCTAAAGTTTTTTCTGATTTTCAGTATCTTAACATTTTCCACTACAAATGCTTATACCTGTCAATGCTGGATGTTTACATGACAGCAATTGCATCTTCTGTAAACTGAAAACAACCTCCCTCTTTTCTTCCACAGCTCTCACTTTAGTCTTCACAATCTTGCAGCAGGAAGCACTTGTATTCCTGTCTAAGAACTTGACTCTGCAAAAACTCTTCTGACTGCTGTGTTTCTAGTACAGGCTTTAATCCAGCAAAGTAGAATAAATCCAGTCTATCATTAATAAGTGAAAGTGCATGGGCTCCAACACATACATCAGTTTCCATTGAGCCAGATCTTGCAGTACTGTGTAAATACTCAAAACATTATGAAAAATATCTTCTCCAAAATTCAAATGCCCAAATTGCACAGGACTCTTCTTCTGAAAATCTGACCCCAATCTCAAGTATATATTTCAAAGTTCTGTTTATTAAATTTCCATAAAAAAATATGAAACCTTCTATTGGTAGTATCATTCTTGCAGGTATTTTTGTTCTGATGAATCACTAGTTTTCAATTTTGCTCCACTCATTTAAAAGTGGAATGTTAAAATGTGAAAATTATTTATTAGGACTCATATAAACTGGCAGATTGAAACAAGTAGATTTTTTTCTGTTACTTTTGCAATAATTTATTTTTAACTCTACCTTTAATTACACACCCTAGAGCTGCATCAACTACTTGAAGCCCATATTCTCCTGTTCAGACTTCAAATTAAACATTAAATATTTATTATTTTAGAAAGGAATGCAGAACTTTAAAAAAAAGTAATTTCTATATACTTACTAATTCTTTATTAGCATAGCTCAAGCACTGATACAGTCCCAAGGTAACACAGAGTTAATCTGTTAAACATAGTTTGTTGTATCATTCCACTGGAAAGAGCAGGAATGCAAAGCAGGCTCTTCCAGCCCCATGCACAAAAAGGTTGCAATTCTTCTTGGTATTTTCAAGAGCTGCCTGAGGCAGGGTAAGCTCCTGAGCCATTCTTTCCCCTTCGCCCCTGGAGAAAATGAACCAAACTTCAGGCAGGCACCTGAGCATTTGGTTCCCTAAGAAAGGTATTTTGCCTTCATTACAGTTGGTAAAAAGAAACAACTTCCAGTCATTTTTTGACTTTTGATGAAGTTATAAACTAGGTTGAAATTTTAAAGAAAATCAAATCTGTATTTGAAATGAAATAACAAAAATAATAAAATGTTTTTCAATATTCCTCTTTAAAATCCTATTTTTTCCATAAACACATGTGTGATTTTCCCCTGATAATAGAAAGGAAAAAAAAATACATAACCTGAAATAAAAAAGACTCAGGGAAGCTTGTAAATATACAGAGAAAACTTTATCTACAAAATCTAAGTATTTATCTTAGAGATAATCCTATAGAATAGCCTATGAGTATCAAGCAGGGTCTTTAAATACTTTTCAGTTTTCTTCTTAACAGGATTATCTATCAAGATTGCATTTTAACTCTTTCATTATTAACTCTGGTGGTTAAACTGCCTTCCTCTCCCATCACAAATGACTTGCCAATACCCAGGCTGGTCAGTGGTGATAAAGAGGATGGCATTCCGTTGTCTAGAGATGGCAGCAGTATCTGAAAGCAGAAATTTCACTGTAAAACTCTTCTGTGCATAGTATATTAAAGTGTTGCCTTTGTGGAGGACTGATGTGGACCTGGTAGGCTACTTACCATTTAGATAAATGTTGACTTACTTAAAGGTTTTAAATTTATAAACATTTGATTTACAAAATGTCAGGAGAGTGTGTGATGCATATATACACTCTGGTACTATAACACACATGACTGTGAAAAATAAAAAGCAGCATGATGCCCCTTCTGAAGAAACAACATGTTATTTCTATTGGTACTCCCTGTGCATTGTGCTGTTTTCCTAAGCAGTTTCACCACGAAAATCTACAGGATGCACCTAATGTATTAAAACACAGGAGTGCTTCCCCACCCTGTTGTCAGTGTCATGGTATGCAGAGGGAAGGCACCGGGCAAAGAACAATTGTCCTCAAGAACACCTGTATTTTCTAATAAACAGTTAAAAAACAAGGAGGAACTTGAAGCTGACACTTCTAAAGTGCAAATTTGAGAAAGGGGAGAGGTTTCAAATCCAAACTCTGCTGTTGAGAGAAAAAGTGAATACAGTACTTGCAATGAGTACTTCAGAGCCCAGAATAAACTCTTTGTTCTTCCCCTGAATTTTCTTCACCATCGTGTAGATCCCATTCAAATAAATGGAAAATGGTATTTTCATCTTTAACAAAAAGAGAGAAGTAAGAGGCAATGGATTGTGCTGCCTACTGCATATCTCACTAATGTCAGATACATCTGCAGATGTATCTGTAGATACTGTAATATACATCTACTGGTACATGCAGATATACTGCCATGTACAGATATCAGTGTAGATGCTGTAAACAAAGGCAAAATTGGGTGTTAAAAGGATGACTCTGATGTTCAGAAAATCCTCTAAACGAGACCCTGAAAATGACAATTATTCCTGTTTTGAGGGTGTCTCACTGCTGTAAATTTATCCTAGTGGTAATCCTAGAAAGCATATTTCTAACACAGCAACTTGTAAGTCATACTGATTTCCTGAATCCTTTTCAGAAGAGTGCAAACACAAATTCTAACCAACGGTTCTCAGCACACCTTGAGAACAGAGAACCCTTTATTCCCATGATTCACTAGTTTTCCCAGTGTAATTGTCAGAAGATACAAGAATCCATTAGAGAAATCAGACCAATATATCTGAATCATTCATTACCACAGAAAATTTCTGACTTGACTGTCTATATCTGATGAAATTGAAGTAGTTTGTGACTGTAACATGGGTTTAGAACAATTTCCTGGGGATTGAGAAATGTGAATGCTACTTTATACAGAATGCCATTTTAGTGAGCAATTCCATCTCTTTAACCCCAGTATTTATCTCTGCCTCCAGCTGCTTGGAAAACCTTCTGTTAAGCAACTATCTACAATTTCTCTCTAAAGACCTTCATGTTTTATCATTATGTGCTTTGCTTTTAAGATTTTCAAATTTTGCTCTAAAAACTTGGGTGTCTTGAGTAACATTATCTTCAGAATCTTGTTCAAACAGTTCTTTGCTTTCACTATTTTCCATTTGTCAAAAATATGCCTCAAAAGTTTCTGTCTGTGCTTGCTTTTCAGATTTAACAACCAATTATGTAATAGTATTATGATTTTCTAAATGAACATTGTGCTGTACATGGATATATGAAACTCCCAATGACCTCAGATCTAAGCAGCCACTTGAAAACCCAGCAGTGTCAGTTTTCCTGTTTCAGCCTTTTTTAAACTTTGATTCAGTGTTCTGCAAACACAATTAGACAATGTTTAAAAAAGGAGTTCCAGATAGCATGCGATTAAGATAGTGGGATTCACTTAGAAGCAGATTCAGAACATACTCCTGTTGTCTATTTTTAAAACATTATTTCTTCCAGCATTTCTCTTCCTCACCAGTTTCACTTCGCTTTTTAAGGCCAGTCCAAGGAGTTTTGACGGAAACATTTAGTTTTAGCTAATTTTGAGAGAAACATTTAGTTTTAACAAATAAAGGACTGATTAACTGAAATATGCTATTAGGTGTCATGAAGCTTTTACAACCCCTCATTTTGCATGTGTACAATACACTTCACCTTTCTCTTCTGCCTTCTTTACTAAATGAGTCTCAAATTAATCTCATTCAGTCCTGTCTGGCATTTGCTTCTCTTCATTGACAAGCTCTTTTCTTTCATACCCACCACAGCATTTTGCAGCCCACCACTGTCACCAGGTTCATCACAAATTAAGAACATATTCCTATTTGCTGTCTCTATGAAAGACCCATATCAGTGTGACTCAATATTCAGGCTATACTGAAGAAAAGTCACATAAATAGAAACATAGCAAACAAAACAGCTGTATTCCTGTGACTTTTAAATATTTTTGAAATATATAACCAAGGCTATCAAAATTTTGTTGGCATACAGAGTTTAAAATCTCTCCCTGAACAATTTTCATCATGTAATGCACAAATTAAAGGACCTTACTCAGGTCTGTAATAACACTCTACCTGTTTGGCTTTATTATAATGACTGTCCAGCAATCCTGCAGCATATTTTTAATAACAATCTGACTACCATAGAAAACACAAAGGCATTTCCATTTCTTCCTGCCACATAAAAATAATATAATTACCTTCTTGGTGCTATGTAAAAATCCAGTAATTCCTAATTGTTTTTATGTTCTATTGCAATACTTGTGGGTACGAGACACCATCTGCATTGTATCTTGATTTATACAAGTTATCCAGTCATTATAGCTTTTTTTTTTTTTTTTTAATCTTGTACAAGGTAATTAGGCAATTTCTAGATCTGATGGCAAATACTCGGGTAATACCTCATGCTTCAACTTACTTCCCCAAGCTTTCCACTCAAAAGTGAAGAATCTCTCCACTGAAGTCATGCCAACTTAAACCATCTACTTCAGTTTCAGTTAGTTTCTTTCTGGAGTCACAAACTGCTCTTCAGACAAACCTTTTATCTCTGTCAAGAAACTCAGCCGAGACTTCATTGCTGCTGGCCTAGTGGGACTTTGTCCTTTTGCACAGTAAGAATTCTGAAGTTCTTGGAAAACTCTGAAGAAAAGTTGTTGGGTTTATGCATTTGTTCCTTTTATCTAAAAAAAGATGTAACAACCCTCTTGCCTGACACCTCTGAATGTGTTGTGGTCTTTTACTGAAAATACTTGCCCTAGTAGCCAATCATTTTTCTTCCATGTTCTGCTTTAAATAGGCAAAAACCTTCTCTTTTAAAGCTCTCAGAACTTTAGTTGTGAGATAGAAATTTTATTATCCTTGCAAATACATGGTATTTCCAAACTCATGCCCATCTTTCCTATGTATGATATTTTTACTTTTATACCTAAGTCTCATGGGAAACCTCACTCAAAACTATTTGTCAGTTTTCAGTATTTCAGAAAAGCAGTTTTCAATTCATTCTGGGAAATAGATTTGATATTTGAGCCCTGTGGATTGTGTCAGGTGATCTGACATGTATTTCCTAGGAATTCATGGACTGGACTTGGAGTGGCTTGCTCTAATGCCCTTAGGCTGTCCTGACTAGCCTGCAGCTACCTGCTGCAGAAGATCTTCTTGCCAGGATCCACTCTTTGAATAGGATTGCTCTTAGGATGCCATAAGAGATATTTAAGAAAGTGCATGAAATCTAGACTCTTGGTAGAGCGGTGATTTGTTCTAAACCAGCCAATCTCTCTGACAGCAAAAACAATGACAGTGGGAGTTGTGGTGGCTTGGCAATAAGGACAATAATACTTGTGAGTACTACACTTACATCCTTGGATTCCTTGGTGTCAGCTCCCGATGTCACAAAATCACATGGTTTTAAACTGTCAGAAGTTCAAGTCCAGCTCCTTGCTGAGTATCTCATACAGCTTACTGTTGCATTGGGAGGTAAGATGAATCTTTGTAAACACAATACTAGCCTTGAGTCTCCTGAACTTGATATTTGTCAGTGTATATGAAGATGCCCAGCTTCAAGCTAATATCTCCATGCTATTGCCTGGGAGCTTTCCCAGCATTGGAGAGACCTCTACCTAGGCACAGTCCAGACAAGCATTAATCACACACCAGGTCAGTGAGGTTGCACTGCTTTGTGCCAGCACTATAGCTCCTCAGAGATGCAGGTGAAAAATGCCTGCTTTGTGGATGGCTGGGCACATGCTCCCTGAAAGACATGGCCTGTGGATGGGAAGAAGTGGTAAGAACTGGAGGATTTGGACCTCTTGCAACCCAACTCTCCAGAGTTACTCTTACAGGATTTAATTATGCAAGGAGTCACATTTGTTGAGGAACATATGAATCATGAGAAGAGCAATACAAGACAAGCATGTACTAGGTTTTTGTCTCCATCTAGCTTTCTCCCACCAAGGACTCATTTAACTTCCCTCAGAAGAGAGAATTTAGGACCTTAATTAGAAACTCTCACAAGTAATATAAATGTCATCCCTGAGTGACAAGCTCATGTAGGAAATTATTGGCAGATACAAGCATAGCCATCCAAATCAGGATCAGTTCTTTCCTTGGATACCCACACATCTTTTCTTTGTCATCTGCCTAGGTGTCAGAGTGGTGAGTGGGAAAACTGACATGCCTCCTTCCTCTGCACTGCCAGCTCCTCCTGGGATAGTGCAGGTGTTAAGAAACCCCATACCAACTAAAACTTCGTAGATTGTCTCCACTGTGGTGTAACTGAATCAGAGGTTATCAATAGAAAGCTCAGTCTACAAGCCAAGTGGATGCATCATTTTTGGAATTTCAACAGGATAGTATCTTGTCTAAATTAAACACAGCGCCTTACTGCAAAAGGGGAAGGGGAAGGGAAAAATTAAGTACCTTGTATCTAGCACATGCAGGGTGTTGACAAATGTATAAATGTAACAATAAGTGATAATAAGTAAATTATCTAACAGATACCTTAATTAATTTTTAGTATTTGTGAACTAGTTCCAAATACAGATAAATTAGTTTTTCATGGGTAAACACCTATCCACATAAACCAGCTGAGAATGCCAAGAAGTTTCCTACATCGCATTAGTAAGCTATTTTCTAAGAAAATAATAATAGTCTGTTTCTTGTATGCCATCCATAAGCTCTCAACTAACCCACAGTATACTATGTAAATGTAGATTGCCTGTTTATAGTGTGACTTCTGAACAAAGAAAAATTATTGGCCTATTGATACCAAAGAAGTTGATTAGAGAAATGATCCTATCAAAACAGGTTTTTTTCATTATTTTATGCGCTTCTCCGATCCCTAACAGAAATGCCGCTCTTTAAAAGAAACAGTGACATTACATAAAGTGTATTTTAATCACCACTTAATTACAAGAAAGAGTAAACCACTTAAAAACCAAAAGTAAAGTGTCTTTGCTACTATGTAACAAAGGAGTGTAATTAGCAATAAAACAGGATACTCTCCTTTTGACAGACAAAACGAGAACATGGGACTCCTGGAATGCTTCTCCCACTGGGATGCATGACAAAGGCAGAATCTTTCAAAATTATTACACAGAAAATCAAAGATTACTTGGTTAATTATTTAAATTTGTCATATAAAAAATTTGAAACTGCTTTTGTCTTCAGATGTATTCTTTGAAAGCAATTTCTTTTGTACTTGTACAAGTCTCAGAGATTCATATGTACATGGACTTCTTTCATTTCAACCAATTTACCACAATAAGTTTTTACGAAGAATAAAGGTTTGGCTCTGAAAATGGCTGGGTACATCTCAGGGACACATACAAAAAGACATCTTTACAGAGACCACAATACAGTCCAAGCATTAAAGAAATGGTGAAGCCCTTTTAAAACTCTGATTTCAAATTCAATGTTAATGTATATTGCATCTTCAATTTTCATCCTCTGTTCCAAGTTTCGCACAGATTTTATTGCAGAGGCACTCTCCTTTTCAGGTGTGTGGTCCAGCATGCCTCACATCACCCCAAGGAAGTTCACTGTGCACTTAGCCACAATTTCTTCTGATCTTTAGATTAAAGCACATTTTATGAATATTGTTGAATACTACTTTCCAAGGTTAATATTTGGAGGTTTCAATAAAGTATTAGAAATATTTTTTTAACTGAAAGAGAGGTTAGACATTGGAGTAAGCTGCTCAGGGAGGTAGTGGAATCACTGTTCTTGGAAGTGTTCAAAAGGAGTCTGGATGTGGCACTTCGGGATACGGTTTAGGAATGATTATGGTTGGACTTGAAGATCTTGAAGGTCTCATCCAACATGGATGATTCTGTGATTCTGTGAGGGTTGAAAATGTCAATAAAGGGGTTTTTTTTTAAAAGTATTTATTTTCAAGCTCAATAAAGGAGACTGCAAGAGGCTGCTATAAAGGATCCATTTCTTCTAGTGCAAATCAATGACTTTCTTACAAACTAACTTAAAGATACTACCCAAGACCTTTTGTGGATGCAAAGAGACCTGGCAAAACTCCAGCTCTAGTTCTCAGAAAACTGAACACATGTGTACATTGCATGTTGAATACTATATGTATGTATTTGTAGAATGAAGAGCAATGAACAATTTTTGAGAGAAATTTATCTTGGAGCTGCAAAGTAAATGGTGAAGGCCCAAGCTACAGAAGCTTGACTGTCACTGTTCTCATATGTATTCCTATTTCATCATACCAGAACGTATCTATCACATTTCCAGTGCAAACCACAAACTCTGATTTACCACCCTGAATACACAAACACACACAATGACTTTACAAAACCACATCCTGATTCCTGGCCAGTTGTGTATAAACTCTCAACCCTGCTCAGCTGGGTCATAGGAAGAAATCATGCACCAGTGTATGCAAGCATGTAGCTGCAGGAGAGGGGAAAAACAAGGCAGAGAAAAGGAAAAGGTAATATAATGCCAAGTAAGATCTGGGAACAAGAAGGATTATGAACACAAAACCAATGTAATTGTTTCAAAATACTACACATTCTGTGAAGGTCTTCAGCAGCACTTTGTGGTCTGCTCAAATATTTTGCCTTGCTTGGAACTTCTCAGTACCTGTGAAATAAAAGGCCTCTATTGATTTCGGTGCAACAACTGCTGCTCCAAATGGCTGTGTTTGGCAAACAGTAAATGCAAATGGTAAATATTTTAAAAATGGGAGGTGACCATCACATAAATAAATTCCGTTTTCATTTTCTTTCTCCCACATGAAAGGATGATTCACTATGATAGCTGTAAGCCATCTCAAGATGTGCAATAATCAGATAGTTGACATAATTCTCAGGTGGACAAAGGCAAAAAGCAATATTATTCTCACAGTTTAATACTATAATCCTAACAATTAACTCCTCCTTATCACATATAGATCTCAAATACAAAGGTAAACTCACACTGCCTTTCTTGGTATCAGTCACTAACATCATTCCATATGAAGATCACAGTTTAGGGTACACAACACAGTTAGACTAACATGATTAAAATTAGCAAACTGAATCTCTCACAGGCTCTAGAGCTTTACCAGACTGCCTCTGTTCAACTTGTCAAAAGATTTCACCCCTAAGTATATCCTATCATATAGCCCAGCAGATCCTACAGAAACAAATAAGCAATGCAAACATACCTACACAAGCAAAGTACAGAAGCTTGTTATCACAGAAGCTTGTTATGTTTCTAACTGCAGAACACCAAAATTATGCAGTGAAGCTCATGGTGGGTTTTTTTTCAGAACCAAGGAGAGAGAGATCAGCATAGTTTGCAGCACGTCCAATTTTTGCATCTTTCTCACTGCAGGTGTGGGCTTTCTGCTGTTTATGGAAAGTCCAATATTTGCATCTTTATGAATGAAGATGAAAGAAACATTACTGAGTGGTGTCTGAGGAGGAGTGGAATGGAGAATAAGTGTTCTGCACCCACAGAAGAGTACTTTGAAAACAGAGTCTGCTGTTGTTCAAAACAGGATTTAACTTGTGATTATAATAGGCAATGATGCAGTTATAATGAAGGGAAGAATACTGAAAGGGTGCTAGTCTGTGGCCCAGATACATCAGAAGAAATGAAATAATAATACTGATTTTGCATATATGCTTGCATAAATATGACATGTTGGGTAGCAGGCACTGAAAAGTGTATGTGATTGGTTTTGGGTCTCCTTTCACTTGACTGCATATCTTACCTGCCAGAGTTAAATTGCAGACACACCCAGAAGTCCTCTCGGTTTCCACAGCTTCAGTTTATAACCTGGCATTAACCAGATGTTATGTTGTATTTGCTGGCACATTGTGAATCAACCTTCTTATTAACTAAAATACTAGTAAGATAAATATACAATTCTCCAGCAGTCAATCATAAAGTGTATGTTTTAGTTTTCTCATACAGTTTGCCTATGAATTGGTAAAGCTCATCAGATTAAATTAACTGGTGTCTCTGCTCTACGGCAAAAAGTATAAACACAAAGCATTACAACCAATCTCCCAAAGAACACTGTATTCCCTCCAAAAAATCACAATATTTCATAATCCAAATTATTTGCCAGAAGAAGAACTGACACTGGAATGTTACAGTATTCTTTTCATAGTTAAGACTGACACCAGGTTAGTCTTGTACTACTTTGGTTTAATATTATTGTAGTCTGCACTGATATTCCTCTGCCTAAAAATTACAAGATATACACTGAATATAAAGTAGGCTTCACGTTCAAAATTGGAAAGAGAATTGTCCTACTTTTTTAATGCAGAATATAAGAAAATTACTTGACTAAAACATTTTCAGTTTGTTTCACATGTCCTTGGCCCTAGATCAAAGACAATTTTTTACTCGTCCATAATACTTCCTATAAGTTTTGTTTCTTTTAGCTTTGTTAAAATAGAAATTCTAGTAAGAAATTCTGCTGCTCAGAAAATACTGACTCTGTTCTTCTTCTATTGGTATTAACAATTATATTGTCATTGATTTGAGAAGTAGAGCTATGTTCTCTGTGATTACACAGGTACGGCACCTCTTCATATTTCTTCAGCAATTTTCACTTAAGGCAAGTTACAGACTTTTGCAACCATCATGAGGAACTTCAACACTGAACTCTGCCTAATCTTGTCTGATTAGAAAGCTAAGGCTCTATTCAGGTGCTGAGATTATTGTCTTCAAAATTTCAGCATTCAAATGCCTCAATATAATTTCTTCTCTCAATTTTCAAGGTGAAGTTCTTTTTACTGTCTGCACCACTAAATACAATTAAAAAACATTAAAATACAATTAAAAAACTAACTGCCTTCTAAATTTTCATGAAGCTGATAAATAGAATGATCTTATTCTTGGTAATTATTTCCTTCATGGAACCATACATTCAGCTACAGAATCTTCAGAAAAAATATTATTTTCTTATTTTTGTAATAGATTTTGATTCATGTAAATATAAACAGAAAGGTGATCAATTTCTCAGCATTATTTCGTGGAATCACAGAATGTTCTGAGTTGGAAGAGACCCACCAGGACCACTGAGTCCAACTCCTGGCTCTGCCAAGGAGATTCATACCATGTGCCAGACGGCGCTGTCAGGCTTGGTGCTGTGTTCACTTCCCCAGGGAGCCTGTTCCAGTATCCAGCCTTTCTCCAGGTGTAGAAGTCTACAAGTTCTTTCTATTTTCCAACCGAAACCTCCCCGACACATCTTCATGCTGTTCCATTGGGTTCTGTCACTGTCACCACAGAGCAGAGATCAGTGTCTGCCCCTTTGCTTCCCCTCATGAGGGAGTTGTAACTGCAATGAGGTCTCCCCTCAGTCTCAGCCACTCCTCACACGGCTTTCCCTCAAGACCCTTCACCATCCTCATGGCCCTCCTTTGGACACTCTCCAATGGTTAAATGTCCTTTTTATATTGTGGTACCCAAAACTGCCCCCAGCACTCGAGGTGAGGCCGCCCCAGCGCAGAGCAGAGCGGGACAATCCCCTCCCTTGCCTGGCTGGTGATGCTGTGCCTGATGTCCCCAGGACAGGGTTGGCCCTCCTGGCTGCCAGGGCACTGCTGGCTCAGGTTCAACTTTTCATTGACCAGGAGCTCCAGGTGCCTTTCCACAGTGCTGTTCTTCGGCCTCTTCTTCCAGTTGCTCATCCATGGCACGATGTGTTTTTTCAGCTGTGAGCTGAACATTTTGTCCATGAGAGACAGTACAGAAAACTTTGCTGAAACCCAGGAAAATTCGAACAGCTGGCTTCCTTTGATCAACTAGGAGAGTTATTTCAAAGCACTAGGTGTTTAGAAGATCCTAGCTTGCTGTAAAAATTTTGAATAATGCAATTTTCTTAGCTTACAGAATGAAGAAATGAACATTGCAAAATGTACTAGAATCTATATTAAAATTATATCAACTTAAAACTTCGCAATGTTCTTGTTGTTAGAATAGCTGCCACTCATACTATGTGATGACATATAACATTCCACTTGAATAATAAAAATGCACAAATCTTCACTGGATTTAAATACAAAGTCATAATCATAATCAACATGTACATTTGTGTTCTAAATGTGTTCTTAGGTCCCCAACTTACATCACTGAAGTTCATGGAGTTTTGGTCATTCTGGTTAGCATGACCAGGATCAGAAGCTGTCACAGATTTTTAGCTCAAGGACACTGTCCTGACATGATATTTACCTGAAGTTCATTAAATTTCTCAAAATTTTTGACACAAGTGTCAAGTCAGTAGGAAAGTTGAGTAATCAGGAACACACCTAAACTTCCAGAGTGAAAACTGACTTACTAGTTTTCGTGAGGCAAATCCAAATTTATAAAAGGATAAACATGACTATTATTTTTCTTATTCAGGAGCAATTTTTGCTTTTCCCAGTCCCTAACTGAAAGTACTTCCAATGTGGTGATTCTTAATTAGCTCAGTTTCCCTGGTAACTGCTGGGAGAATAGAGACCATTGTTATCCTATGGTTGTGTACAGTAGTTCCCATTGTGGGTGGATAGGAAGAAATGGGACTGACCTTCAAGAAAACCAGTAAACAATTACTCTAGAGGAAATTTCAAACTGTTATGTAGAGGTTAAATGTTGCAGATGATGTTACTTCACCCTCACTTTTGAGTTTTCCCTAAATAAGTGGCTAACAGAAGGAAATGATTGTACATTCAACTTATATTTCAGAGATCGTATTTTCTTGAATAAAGTGTTGCTGTCTTTAAAAACAAAAGGTCATTTCCCTTTTCAGAATATGAACCTTAGTACTCTAAAAAATACAAGATGATTAAATAAACTAATACTTCAGTTTATTTATTTATACTTACTTGAGGTAAGTGTCCTCAAGTATTTGGGTAGTTTATTTCCCAAAATTTAGGAAGGGTGTTTTAAAGGACTTCTAAAGGTTGCAAGGCTAGCAATAAGAAGTAGTCACAGAATGAGTGAGGACTATAGCAGAAATGCAGGCAACATGAATCCACAAACTTCAGTTGTAGTCCAGAGGATAAAAAAAATATGGACACACTGAAGACTCTGGATGACAGAACTTTTGGGGGATGTTTTTTGTTTCAAAAGCATCATTAATGCTCAGACATGAGTGATGTGAGGGATGTGAGAGATCAGAACCTTAATTGCTGAGGTATTTATTAGCAAAAACCTTATTAGCAATCAGAAAAAACAATCAGAATTAAACAATGACAAACTTTACTTAATTGGAATAGTCATGTACAAAGAGCACATATCTAGATCTCTCTTATGAAATACAGAATTATCAAGTGAATTGCCCATCACTGCAAGCAAAAATTAACATTTTTAAATTAAAATTAATTTTTTAAAATTAGTGTGAATTTCACCTTCTTTACAGATTACATGAGAAGCTACATAAAGTCAAGCTGGCTGGCCATTGCATTGAGGGTTGTCAGGAATATAATTGCTGCAGATGTTTATATTTTCTATGACATCCTAGCTTCATTTGCACTTAAAGCAAAACTCCTCATTAAGAAGAGAGTGACACCCTCTTCTCATGATTTCCCCAAATTGTATCCTGAATAATAAAATCACTTCTAGCAAAACTCTCCTTCCAGTTTGTGATGCAAGCTACAATCATCTCTACTCTCATGTTAAAGAAACCTAAGGATCTTTACTTCATTTGACTACATTATCACATTTCACCCCAAAGGTGATGCCATTCATGGCCAGTGGACTTACTCTTTTCTAGCTGTAGCAGAAGAAGTACCTTCTGGTTTAGACATGTTTGAGAAAAGTTATAAATGCACCTCTCAGCTGTCACAGACAGAGATTAAATGACTGAGAAAAGCTCCTGCAATTAAGACTGGGTTGACTTTCTGGTTTAAAATCCACAACGAAGTCTGCGATATTTCAACACTTTAAAATAGCCTGGAGTTTCATGAATAATACAGTATATTCTCTTTTATTTTAATTTCTTTTGTTTTTATTTTTTCCTGATTTTTCTCTATCCTTTTCTAAAACCAATGTACTGATTTCTGCCTCTTCCTACTGAGTTGAAAATAATTTTTTTCTGTTTAGAACTTACATCTAGGAGGTAACATTTTCAAGCTGCTAATAAATGGAGCAATTTCACTATGTTAAAAAATCCTACTGTGTGTACATTATTGAGCATGCAGAGTAATTAATTTTCATAACCTCATTTGTCATGAAATTGATTTCATCATTTAACTTCAAGGGATGTTTTTTCCCATCCCACAATCCAAATTATGTCTGTGTAGGTGTACTGTGATGCCAGTACACAGCAGAAGGAAAACATGCCATCTTCATTTCCATAGTACCTCTCATGCCAAAATGACTCCAAAGCATTGTAAATAATCCAGTCAAGAAAAACAGAAATTTATGTCCTACAGTAAAATGCAGTATTTTAAATGCTTGTTCTTTGGCTTTATATGATGTTATAATTAATATTTTAAACATGATGATGTGATGAAAATGGTGAAGCTTTATGGTGAAAATAAATTATCTTGCTTCAGTTAAAAAAATTGTGAGTATAAACCATTGGAACACAAAAGAATTTGGGAGCTGAAATTTTTCTTCCCTCAGCTCATAACCTTCCAGTCCCCTTTTCCCTAGTGACTGCCTGTAACAGTTTTTTCCCCAAAGTAGGATTATTGCAAAGATGAACAGGCAAATATTAGAATAATACTTTCAAACAAAGTATAGCATCAGTTAAACAACATTAAATTAATTTTTAAAAATTCATTTAAAGAAGAAAAGTTTCATTTGAAAAAGAAGATAAATTGCTACAACTTCTGATTTGGGTATTTTCCAAATAAGAATTTTCCTTTTGTCTCTATTTTTTTCATAAACCACTGTGACAGTTCCTAACATCCAACAGTAATAATTCCTTCAAGAACAAACACATCAAAGTAGAAAGCAGGTGCTGTCAGTGTTAGCAAGGGACACAGGGCAGGAGGAGTCAATTTGTGCAGTGAAACCAGTGGTGATGAGGGCAGGTGTCCTCAGGTGTCCTCAGGTGCCTGGGTTGGTCCCCTGAACTGTGTGACCATCGTGTTTTGGACAGATTTGGAGTGCTGGCTCACCCTTCTCTGAGCCTGTTGTGCAAAGCAGAACAATGGTAAGTGAGCTGGTTGCTTCAAAACTAAAAAAACTAATGAAGATGCACTTTTAATTGATTTTTCTGATGCATATTGAACTATTATCATGATCTAATGGTAGAACAGTGTTGTAGAAAGCAATTTTTTAAAGAGAGAACACCTTAAAGGAGAAGCATTTGGACATGTGAAAATCAGGATGGTGAGGGGAATTAAAACTTTATAAAGTTTGCCAAAGTTTACTTTCAAACGCGTCATTTGTCACTAACTATAGACACTAACTATTTTCATACCCAAGTTTAAGATTTACATATTGAAGCAAATGTAACTAAGTATTCGTGCACCTGAACTTGCTAACTGGAAAAAAACACAGAGTCTTCCCCAGAAGGAACAGGATTAGCTATATTCCCAGATCAGATACTCAAATTATATAAGGTATGAAGTCCTACGAGGTATCTCTTTTCCTGTTTACTATTATTAGCTGGGTTATCTACCACCCAAAATCTTTACCATTGCACTAAATAATGAACAAAAATACATTAACTGTTTCCAAAAGAGTACAGGGTCATCTTCCACTACAAGGAAATTAAATACATACAGTTGGTGCAAGGAAAGGGACCACTAAGTAACAGTTAATTAAGATACACAAAATTATCTATAGAACTGCTGATGAAAATGAGCAAAATATGGTTATTGTAAATGTCATGGGAAAAGATATGGAGAACTGTGAAAGAAAATTATTTATTTGCTTTGTCACAAGACTTTTTCCGTTCTCAGGGACAAGAGGAGAGAAAGCAAATACCTGAAAGGAGTAGATGCTTGTTGGGTGAAAAAGACTGTGAATGTTGCTGAGGTGAAGACAGAAATCACCTTTCCTATACGTCTGTAATCCAATGAAGCAGGACAGATGCTAGTAATAAAACTTCTAGAGATAGGCAGCAGTTGGGTTTACTGCATTAATTAAAAATTGAATTAATATTACATGAGAATTGTGCATTTTTATCTTTTTCACTTTGGATAAAACAACAGCTCTGAGTAGCTACATAATTCTATAGAAAATGTTTTTCCTGAACACCTTCAAGGTATATCCTCTTCATTTGTGAAAAGTAAAATACAAAATTAGTTAAATATTGTTATTTAAATGACTGCTTCAAATGATCACTGTAGGCACAAAGCCCAAATATACAAAGAAAAGAAATCTCATTAGTCTCAATTTCCTTTTATTGGAAAATGTTAAGTAGCAGAAATAAAAGTCATGCACTTGAAAAATGTGAGTTTTCATTCTGGAGGTGACCCCTATGCTTTTTGTCTTCCCTAGTATCAAAAACATACAAAGGCTGTGCTATACAATGTAAGAGAAAAATTGTAGCAGCTTGTTGGAACAAAAGCTGCTCATGAAAGCCATGCTTTAGTCTCTTTAGAGCCTACCTCTATTTCCTTTTAAGTGCACAGGAGATTTTTACTAACAACGTTGGATTCCAGCCCCTTATCATTCCTGGACAACTCATCCAGCAAATGCATCAATTACACAGACCAAAACTATACCATAATTATAAGCCATATTTTAGCTAAAAGACAGAAGACACTGAAAAGCGTTATTTGAAATTTAATACACCCAAAACACACAAGGAAAGAAAGCAGACAAATTGGGAGCTGCTTCCAATTCCCACCTACAGTGGGAATTCCCACCTAAAGTCATCACCACCACCACCATCAGATTTAAAAATCTCCAATCCTTGATTTTCATTAACAATTTCAGCTTTGCTTATGTCCCTAAACCATCATAGCTATCCCATCACCCTTTAAGTATTTGAAATGTAAATCATAGCTTTCTGTTACAGAAAGTATCAAAAGCAAGTAAATTAACCAAAAGCAACTTTTGATAACAAACTCCTTACAGTTCTCAGCTTGAGAAAGACTTTTATCTTCTATGAGTTGCTGCAGTCTGGAGGGGAAAAAAAACAAAACCAAAAAACCAAACCAAACCAAAACCAACCAAACAAAAAACCCCAACCAACCAACCATCCAAAAGTTAAAAGGCAATAAAATTTATTATTGACTAATGTGCATGCTGTAAATGGCAAAAAAAAAGTGCTCCTTAATTGCAGCTCCATACTTTAAATTTCATTTAACATAGTTTAGTATTTTAAATGTAGTCCCAAAGTCAAGACAAGGCTCAAGACAGCCATTGCAGTGTCTAGGACTCACATATACAAGTAATTCTCTGCAGCTAATGCCTAATGCAGATTCATTAGATATTAATCTTTTTACAACAGGTACAATCTGAAGGGTTTGAAATAAAAAGACTACATCAAATACATTAAATCAGTCCCTCTTGAGAAATAATTTAGGCTTTCCCTTCCTCATGTTACTGTGGAACTATATGAAAGACATTCATATCAGTACAAATCGCATTAGCTCCAGAATACAATTAATTATTTAAAAATGCTTATCATCAATGTCTTATTGCAGAGATGAAATTGTCTTATTGCAGAGATGAAATTTGTTGTTTTCTTTGTTGCAAAATTATACTCCAACTGGAAACTAAAAATGCTGGTCTTTGGTTTTTAAAATAACAATGCAAATTTCTGCCTTCATTAATAGAGGACAATAATTCAGCTACAAACTATGTTTATTTACCCTGCTAGTCTCTGCCTTTTTCTCACAGCTGACTTAATTCTGTAAAGGAGATAAAAAATATAAAAATCATAAAGAATTGAAAGGAAACTGATTTAGTTCATTCTCAAGATCTAAACTGCTCACAGCACCTGTCCTGAAACCTTCAGTGATAAAGATACTACACTCTGTCCAGGCCATTTGCTTCATTATTTAATTATCAAATTGTGAAAATACTGACTTTGTTGTTGTTTTTTTTTCCTCTAACACTTAACATACATCTTTCTTCCTGCAAACTGAGCTCTTATTTTTGTCTCAAAACAAACACTGGTGTTTGTTTTCCCATTTACAGATATGCTTTACATATTTGAACACAAGTTGTTCTAGCATTGGTTGCACAGCCAGAATTGATTTTATGTTATTTTGTTTATTAATATTTTTGTAAAATTTATTTTGTTCAAGTTGTTAGGCATACCATGTTTTCCAACAGGTTGTTCTTACTGCATCATGATTTGCAGCAGGTTTTTCTCTACTGATTCTCAAGGTGTCCAAAACTTTAATGACACTCAGTCCATCAAAACTGAAAAAAACCCCGCTGCATTTTAGTCTTTTTCACATTCAAACACAGTGGACATAGTACTTAATATATCTTACAGATACTGATTTAGATGTTTTATTTAAACATCTAAAAATTGTGCTTAGTTATTGGATTGTAGTATGACAGTGCTTAGAGATATTCAGGATAACCACTGGTACTCTCTCATCTTTCTTTGCAAATCTGCCATTTGGTAGTCTACATTTTTTGTCTTATTATTCCAAGCTTCTTCACTTTGAAATATTTCTGTCTTTAATGTTGTTAGTATTTTTTTTCCTAAGGATCTGCTAGCATCCTGACATCTTTATTCCATTACAATCCTTTACTATGGGATTTTTTTACTAATGGTGTTTTCATTTTCACCCTACAAATCATGAGTTCTCTAATTTCGTTTCCACAATGATCAATGTTGCTTTTCATCTCCAAATTCCCCCAGAACTCTATACTGACAATTTCAATGTCAGATGTATTTTACTTAGTTTTCCTTCTTAAGGCTGAAATAACAGATGTGGCCAACACATTCCAAGACCTTGTGTCTTGCTACATGCTTCTACCAAAGTTCAGCCTAGTCTGAAATTCTTTCATCTGCCTCATCATCACCTTTGCCTGATGTTTTATCCTGACTGACCACAAAAGCACTTTGTGATTTTATCTCTCTTTTATCACCACTATGGACTTTAAACATGTACAGCTACTGGCAGATTCTGCCACTCAGAGCAAGCATGTGTACCTCAATATATGGAATAATATCTTACCCCTCTTCTTTGACTGTTGTGCCTAAAAAGGTTTCATATTCTATATTCATATTTGAATCATGAGACTTAACTATTGTTAGGTCAAAAAGATGATTTTTTTCTGCTTGGTTTTTTTCTCACTTCACAAATTGATGTATTACTAACTGAGTTTCCCAACAGTACAGAATGACAGCATGGTTTTTAAACCTGGTGAACACGCAACACTAAAATAAATCAACCATGCTAAATAATAACAATAATATTATTAAGGATAACACAACTTTTCTAAAAATAGCGACTGTCTGATTGAAATTTTAGATGCAAAATTTTTCAGCAGCTCGGTAGTGCTGGGAAGTTGTCCAGCTGTGCTAATATCATTATTACCCTATCACCAAATACTTATCCCAGTATCAAAGTGTATTTATATTACTATGTTGTTATTGCCTTAGGGAAATATATTTTTAATTAGGTTATATACCTGTACTTCTAAATGATACCAGAAACAATAAATGGACTGTCTGTTACAATTATAAAGGTTTACTTACATTTTCATTAAATTTTCCTTAAGACCATTTACAGCTGAACAAGAAAACCCTTTCAGTCCATTGTTCTTTTTTGAGGATTCATTTAATTGCTACCTTAGTAAGACATTTAACTAATACAATTCAAAATGTGTATTTTCTAGAAAGAGCACCTTAATTTGAATATTATTCTAATGTGTTGTGTAATTTATTGCATTCATTTTTATATCTTGTTCAATGTATCACTTGTGAACATTTTAAGAGATAAATAATATGATTTGGCAATAATAGCACAGTACATCTGTTACGTCTGACGCAATAGCTACTGAACATCCTAGGGAAACTTCAAAAAATTAAATGGTTGCAGAACTGTGGGCAAGAATTTTCTCTGAAAACCCACATTTCAAGCCACAAAATTCCCTAGCAGGGTATACACTTAGGTAGTGAAATAGAAAATAAAGCAGGATGCTAGTATTTATTAGGCTAGTTTGTTGATCAGAGAGAAATTCCACTGTAGTAGCCACTAAGATTCACAATTTTCAAATAATGTACAAATAAGCCTTTTCCTGAGTAGAAAACATAACACATTGTTCTTCCATATTCTGAGGGCTGCTCATCACTGCAGATACGCAGCATGCAAATTAAACTTTTTTGCTCCAGCAGAGGCTGCACTTTGCCCAGTGAGTGATTTATCTTCGCAAGAGAGAAAGCAGTATTTGCACCATTAACCTTCCCTGAGACTTTGCTGGGAAAGCTTTCCTTATCATTTTATACATGAGAGTCTAGGTATGAAACCCACCCTAGATAGAAACACACCTGAGTATGTCCTGGCCATGGACTTTGTATCTGCAGTGTTACCCATTTAGGGCACAGCATAGACCCTAAATGATGCTTTAAGACAACTGTAAACTGCTTTTACCATTTTCTGTGAAACTTTCTATTATCAGAATGAATATCTAAATTGTATTAGTAGAATCTGGCACAACTTAGAAGTGCACATGAATCCTAAAATAGTTTATTTGGAAGAATTTATACCTTTGAAAAAATCTTATAGTCAACAGTAACGTAACTGCTGGTGCACTAGAATAATCGGCAAAAATAAGATTTGTCTACTAACATCTATAGATTTGTCCTCCAAAATCAAAATAATAATGATTGTTAAATGTATTTCCTTGGATTTTTTATCTTTAATATCTATATTTTATCTTTAATATCTGTATGGGCCTTAAAGGCCAATAGAAGTCAGATTCCCTTGTCAGTTCAAAAACTAGTGGGAAAACAAAATACTCTCCATTTTTAAGGAGAGGTAAGTTAAAAAATTAAGAACAAACATCATAACAAGATAAGCATTAAACTCAGCTGTTCAGTTGTTCCATTCTTCCATTATTTCCCATTTGGTCCTCCTTCCCTTGACTGTTTATTTAAGCTGCAAGCAATTTAGGGTGAGGGAGTTGTTTTCTGACTTGTTGTCAACACATTGCTGGCATTCTCCACTAACAAGCAACGATTATAAACAACATGAATATTCTCTTTTGTACAAACACAACAGATTTTCAAGAGTAAGGCTTAGACTCTACCCCTTAGAGTAGAAAACTAGAAATTAGCTGAGATTAAATAAATGAATGAGCCAGATCCCTGGAGTTAAAGCAGAGACGTTGGCAGTGCCAACAGCAGCAAGAAGCACTGAAGAGACAGAAGGGAAGCTTCTGTTGAAGCACTGGAAAGGGTTGAAAATGAGACATGAGTGAACCACTCTAGTGTGATTATAGCTCTCATTCAACAAAGCTGAATATTTCTAACTAGAAATCTCACATTATATAGCTTGAAGATAGTTGAAATCACCCGAGTCAAAACATGGGAAGAAAATTCCAAGCTTTGCACCAACACTGCTCAACAGATAACAGCAGCTGGGTCTGAAACAAGGTCTTTCCCTTTCTCAGTGGCCAGTTCAGCAATATCGCAGTGACACTACAACACAGTTATTTTACAGACAGCTCTATCTTTATTCTAATCCATTTCATTTTTTAAATGGAAAAATTTACTATGTCGAGCCTAACCAAAGGTATTAGTAAATACTGTTTTGGTTTCAAAATGTAAATAAAAAATATGTGTGTATATCACTGAAGATACAATATAATCAGTAGATTATCAGATTCTCTTAATTGATTAAGGAAATTATTATGTATGCAATTGCATGTACTGAGTCTACTTAAGAGGGAAACATGATGGGGAGGTTTATTCATTTGTGCAAATAGATAGATATAAAACAGAATAGGCACTAAATGAGAAGAATTAATTCATAGTTGTATTTATGGAATTTGTAAGAATACATGAAAGAAGTACAATGCACATTTGCCCATCTTAAAGGTGGGGACTCAAATCACATTGCAGAAAAGCATAAGCTAGATTTTAGTCCTGAACAACAGTATTTCTATTTATTATAATAGAATTATATAATATAATATAATATAATATATATTATATTATATTATATTATATTATATTATATTATATTATATTATATATACATAACAACAATTCTACTTATCACAATAATTAGTAAATTAGATTCTAAATATCTTTGACTAAGTCTTGCTTCTCAGTGCATTTCCATATAAATTTTGCATCAAGTCATTACTTTTGTCACTTTAGTTGATGCTACCCGCTTATTTCAAGATAAAACTCTTAATAATTTTTCTTTTTCTCACCATACTTCCCGTATCACAACAAAACTATCATGAAATAAAATTACTATTATAAAATTTTTCCCAGTATACCTGGAACTACAGCCTAAAAAGCCTGATGTTTGCTGCAGGTGAATTGGTAAAAATGACACCGAAACATGCAAATAACAGACACACGGATAATACTAATAAAGAGGGAAGCATGACCTTGGCTTTCTAAAGTCAAATCATTTTTTCACAAATCTCTTGGACCACTGTAGATCAGCTTTTAATTTTTCTATTATATGTAATCTTCATGGGTCTAAATCTTAATACACAGAATCCTCTATATGATTTCTCACATTTCATTAAATATATTTTCAAATGTCAGTAAACTCCTGGGAAAAACTACACCTGTCAGAAGGTGGCAAACATATTTAAATTATGCAAAAATCACTTATTTGCTCAACACTAACAACTTTCTATACTAACTACTTTTTTAATGCTGTTGATCTACTATTTCATTAACTTAATTGTTCTACAGTTTATGTTCCTTTTTTTACCCTTTGAGAAATCTGTCTGTTTCAAATTTAGAAGTCTGAGGTCCAAAATCCTTTACTTCAGAAACAATACTCTGAAATGTTTCAGGTTTAATGGGTGGGTCTAGATGTCTGTTGAATTATTCTTTCTCAAATGCAACACTGTGGTAAGTAGTAAAAATAAAGGCAGAAACTGGATAAGAAGCAGAAATGATTGTGGGAACTAGGTAGGGCATTAGAAAAAATGTGCTAAAATATGTATGCTACCAGAGTAAAAAGGTGGACATGATTATTTTGTGATAGCTTATATCCAAGCACCTGTATCATTAAAGCTGAGAGGGAAAATTAAATTATATATAGAAATTCCAGTAAATACCTGCCACAGCCTTAATGAAATATCTCTAAGCAATTTTTGTGCTATTTGTTTATTTTTCATCCACTAATGCAACTCTATTGGTGTTTCTAACAGTGGAAGCTACAGTACAGGCAGGACGCATTATCCGTATGTCATCTCATCCTATTCAGGGCAATAATAGTAGAGAAAAATGATCACAGATTCCTCTAGAAAAAGACTTTTTACTACCTGAAAAGATGAGATAATTATCAATGTTGTGAAAAGAACGTTTGAACTATCACAAAAGATACAGTAAGACACGATGAGTGACAACATCAGGGTGTCTGTCAAGAAAGACAGAAGGAAAGTCTGAACTGGTAAGGTTCAGCCAAGGTGTTTCGGTATCTAATATTAATAATCGTACTGACAACAAAAAAAAAAATACTGGGAAATCTCTTGTTTCCTAAAATGTCTTTCTTTCTGCCGATTTCTAATAGCAGCAACTTCTACCACAGTGTTTTCAGAACTTAGTATTTCAGAAATGAAAACTGGATGCTGACAAGGAAAATTGCAAAGCCCAATTTAAATTTTACAGTGTCAGGAGTGAAGTTATTTTTTGATTTGCTAAAGTACTCTAAGCAATTTTAGCCTCTCACTAATGATTAATAAACAAAAGCTTTCCAAATTATCTTTATTATTCAATGTTCCTATTTTCCATTTGCTATACTTTCATGGTTGGAGTCTGTTGCAGTTGTCATGGCAACGTCGGCCCCGGGCTCCCGGAAGGAAGGGTGGTGGGTGAAACCATCTCGTGGAAAGAACCCCCCGGGAGCCATCCCCACCTTGGTTTAGTCCATTTGATTTAGGTTACGCCTCTGTTTGATAATTTGTTAGTTGTGTTGTCTCTCAAGTTCTGTATCCTCCCCTGTTTCTGGAAAGCTCCGTGCAGGTGCTTCTCGGATTGGTCCCTGAACCTTTCTCCCTCCCTCCCTTACTCCCGGTTGGTTTGTGATTCCTCTCCCCGCCCCAACTCCTCCCCCTTGCTCTGCCGTGATTGGTTGCCTGAGTTGTTTATCCGTCCCTGCACAGCCTTGTCCGGCGCCATTGTGCTTGGGACGAGGATCAATAAACGTTCCTGTTGCCCAGCATAGTCGCCGCTCCTTATTGCCTTGATTTCGCAGCTACTGGTAGCAAGAACCCACGCTTGCAAACACCGAAACCTCAGCACTTGGGATTAGCGTTGCTGTGGGCAGGGAAACATTAGCCCTGGTGGCGCCCGGGCGTCTGAGGCAACCATCTAGTAGGTGGCCACGAGGCCGCGAAGCCACGAGGTACACTTACTATTTTTAATAGTAGTCTGCATCTCAGATGGCCCACACCTTTTTAGAAGATTTAGGCCTGGAGAGTAAGCACTGAGATAAATGCAGAGGATCAGAGAAAGAAGCATGGAAACCACTGGGGAGCAAGAACTGTGAAGGGATTCTTTTGCAACTCATCCACACTTACAAAATTGCTCATATGATGAGGATTTTTACCTGTTTATTTTTAAAAATGCGAAGTTTCACAGGTGAGAAAGAACTGTGAGACTTTTAATTGTTGTCAGTTACTTTTCATAGGCACCATTATTTTCCCACAGCCCTTACCATGCAGTTGCCTAAAGTCTATAACGTGTATTTTTGATACCACTACCTACCTGTGTTTCTAAATATATCCACAGCTTCAACTTTTGCCGCTGTCTTTACATATGAAAAACAGTTCCACAGATACTCCTCTGATGCAACTAAGATCTTCCACAGAATCATTCATGCCATATGGATTGATAGATCGCTATGTGCTGACTTAAAATCATGTTTTGCGTTAGACAAAAGACTGTCTAACTCAGGCCATTTAGAATGTCAAATTTCTGAAACAGATATTCCTCCAAAATGTCCTAATAAGCTTTGAGCGACTCAAATACTTCCTCTCTCTTTGTAAAGTTTGACTTCGTTTATAATCTTACCGGAGTCTTCGCTTCTTACAAAACAAGGAAAAAATTTGTTTGAAAGCACTTTCACGAGTCTATTAACTAGTGGGAATGTGAACCCACAGGAGGTAAACCTGCTGCTCTAAAACCAGGGAAGCCAGAGCTGCTCCTGTATCACCATCTAGTGGGGAAGAGCTCTGCTGCCCATAACACAGCCGAGGTCGGTGAGTGTGACTTCCAGATAGCATGCTGGAGTTTACATCAAGAGTATGATCAAAATAACAACCTAAGAGCTGTGGATACCTTACATTTTTTAACCTTTCACCTCCTTGGACCAAAACATTCAGCATATTTTTTTGAATGCCATAAATTTCATGTTTGGAGGTGAAAAACTAGAAACTGATCCCTAACTGTCATTTGGTGTAAAGATTCATTACAAATAATGGGTTTCTTGCAAATTTATGAGCCACCAATTGGCATAATTATTTTAGGGAAATAAAACAATTGGGCACAATTTGGTCAACTCCTGAAACAAGGACAAGAAGGCACTACTGGAAGAATCATGTCTATGGAGTAAGTGTTCAGAGGACAGAGACAAATTTCTAACACTTATTATCCTTTCTTGTAACATTAAAGCAGTAATTCTAATTAAATAGGAAGGGAAATAGTAAGGGAAAAAATTGATTCTGAGACAAATTTTACATACAGTAGGGCTAAAATTTAGAAGCTATATTGATATTTTCAGTGATATAAGAGGGACAAGGTAACTATTCCCAAAATTTTAGTGGGGCTGTGGTATCATAGCGTATGTACTTCCAATAGATTTTAGCTATTAAATGGTGTAATGTTTATCTTCATAGATCAGTGTAGCATTTAGGGGGGTTTTAGGGGTTGATCTAATTGTGCATTTTCATACCTAAATACATTCACAGAATCACAGAATGGGTCAGGTTGGAAGGGTGCACAGCACAGGATTGTGTCCAGGCTTAGATATCTCAGGTGAGGGAAACCCCACAACCTCTCCGGGCAGCCTGTTCCAGTGCTTGGTCACTGCACGGTAAAGAAGTTCTTCCTCATGTTCAAGTAGAACTTCCTGGGCACCGCCACACCCAAAGACACCAAAACAAACAAACAACAACACCCAAACCCCAAAGAATTGTAACCATCTTGCAAGACTGCAGCATTGAAGTAAAAAGCACCTTTCTACCTAGAGAGGGATCAGGAGGTCAACAAAATCAAACACCACTTCAAAAGTTCTCAGTGCTCACAACACTTGCTCATATGAAAAGGAAAGCTCTACATTTGACTGAAGACAAGCAAAAAACAAAATTCCCTAAGTGAGTAACATACCCTACTTTACATTTTTATACAAACTTGTCCACCTCTAAGCAAAAGCAGGCATTACTCATTTGCAATGTTTTAAACAAAATCTTGCAATTTATTGCTGTTATTTTGCAAAACAAGTTTTCCTTCTCCTTTCACTTTTGAAGGCTGTGTTTGCAGTTGTACACCATGTGTGCTTTCTAGATTAGATAACCAGGCCTGATGTTGAAACATAAACCGAAAGTGCAAAACACTTTTCAGACAAGAAGCTATGCAGCTGCAATCAATTTGAATATTCTAATGTCTAGTAAGTTAAAGGAAAATATTCATAATTGGTCAGACACCAGCACAAGTAACTCCTCTGGCTTGGCCTTAAGCAGACAAGGAACTCAAATTCATAGATCCATTCATATCATGTGGGAGGCTTCTAGAAAAAGCTCCTCTGCACCACTGCTACTTGAAGAAGTTTGTCTGCCAGAAGTCTTTCCACACGTTTCTTGCTACCAACACAGGACTAATAATTAATAACTTGGATTAACTTTAATAAATTGGAGTAAAATTACCAATTTCATCCTGCATTTACTTTAAGCTATATTCCTTCCTTTCTTCCTAAAAAATGTAAATGGCTCTTGCCATACAGTTCAATATTGTTCAGGGCATTATCCTGTGAGAATGAGAGAATAAACGAGAAAGGAAGGAAAAAGCATGGTTTGGAGAAGGAATATTGACCTGGAAAATTTGTCAAAGATGGAAGATACTGAAAGGAAAACATTTAATTGCAGGCATTAACATCAGTGTAAATACCACAGGGATGCAGCTTTATGACCCTAGAAGATGATGTGAGGAAGGGAAATGGAGTTTCTGGTATTTAATATGGCAGTAGACTGAAGACACTAAGAACCGAGAAGATGATAGAGTTTTTTACATGCTTTTATTTTGTTTAACAAAAACTATCCGAGGGACTGAATTGCCACTTGAATTTAAGGAGAAGCAGGACCAGAGAAATAAGAGTAAAAAAAAAGACAAAACCCAGAAATTTCAGCTAAATGACCCTTTGCATTACATTATTTTTAAAAGTAAGTGCAAAATTTACAATTTTCTTTAATCTCTCAGCTACTGCAGTTTGGAAAGATTGTATGTCAAAAACACATACCATCTTACCTTAGACATTTAAGTGCTTAAATTGGGAAAGGCAGGTTGAGACCCCAGCTCTCAGGCTCAGGACACCTCCATTTCTCCAGTTATTGCTGAACAGAAGTTTCTGAGAGGTGACTGGTTGGAAAGATATGTGCTAATGTCTTTACAAATAATTCTGTGGGTGAAGGAATGAGTGTTTTTGAAATGGGTTTTAATATCTCTACTGACTTCAAGAAGCAGGTTTGTTGCAGAGCCCAGACAGCTTGGCTCCTGAAACAGACAAGTGAACCCGCACAAGCCTTAGTTTCTGAACTTTGGGGTAAAATGATAGGTTCAAGGGGGGTAATTTTTGGTAGGCGGTTTGGGAAGGCTGTACCTTCCTAGTACCTCAGCCAACGGGTAAAGGAAGAGAGCAGCATGCGGGCGGGAGTTCAGGCTAAAAGGAGGCTGCATCCTCTGAAACCTCGAGAGAGAAAACTCCGCGGGCGTGTGCTCCAGTGGACTGTCTCCCTTTATGTGAGTAAAGTTGCAGAACTTCTCTGTCTCCTTTATGGACACTGGCTTTTCACAGCGTGATTTTCCGTACGTTCTTTCCCCACCGCTCCGGCTGAGCGAGGATGATGCTCCGCCTGCAGGGATGAGGAGATTGCTCACCTGGGGGATAGGTAGGTGCCGTCTGCACAGGGTCTACAAAATTCTTCACTGGGAATCATAAAAACAAACAAACCAGCAAGCAAACAAACAATTAAAAACAACACCAACCCCCCGCCCCCTCCCCCCCCCCCCGGTTTACCCAATCACTATTTAAACATTATCACACGTTTCCGCAACATTATGAAGAAGACATGTTGGATGACTTTATCAGACGGCATTTAAGGCCGTTTTGCGGGTGGGTGGTCGCTGACCCCGCTTCACACCGCCTGTATGAAGTGTGTTCAGCACCGCGGCGCTCCAGCAGGGAGCTCCCGGGGCAGGATCCCAGCCCGCCTCCGGCAGGCAGGTTCCTTGGGACCGGCAGGGAAGGGGTTAAACGCGGAGCCTCGCCGCCTGGAACCCGGCGGACTGTTCCATTACCTCGAGAGGGGGGACTCACTTACACGTTGCTAATTATTCGCTATCAGAAAATGTTAAGACTAAAAAAGGAGAGCTATAAGCAGTCGCTATAAAGCAAGAGAAGCAGGTCTGTGAGTTAAAACAGGTGAACCTGAGGTAAAATCCTGGGGGCACCTCTGTCTTTTCTCCTGCGTGGGCAAGTTGCGCTCAGCCCGGTCTGAGGGAGGAGGCGAGGCGGCACCCCGGTAGCGTGTTTGGGGCTCGCAGGGCGCTTTAGAGTTTTAGATACACTTTAATTTCTCCTTTCAGCATCGCTAGAGTTTTCCTCTTCACTGGCTGCTTGTAACAGGCCTCGTTTGCCTAAGCGGGACTGGGAGGAGAAGAGGAAGGGCGGGCAGGGGAGCGGTGACGGCAGGGGGGTTGTGAGGTGACAAAGGCGCGGGAAGCAGCCGGGGCAGCTCGGGGTGCTGCTCGGTCAGGGCGTCAGTGGCTTTCTTTAGTTCAAATAATAATAGAATCGGTCGCGCCGAGCCCAGTGGAAGAGGTGTGACAAACAGGTTTGCGAGTCCTGAGCATAAACGCGAGTAACTCGGCCGGATTTCGCAGGCGGTGTTGGAAAGCCGGGGCTGAGATCCGCCCCAGGCAGTTGGGGAACAGGCGAAGGGCGTCCTCAGACATCTGCTCACACCAGTGTTTTGGTGTGTCTTAGGGACACAATCTTTGTCTCTAAGGATCGATTTAACATGTCAGTATAGAAAAAAAAAAGCGCCTTTTTTTTTTGCTATTAATGGTAAGAATTATGAAAGTGAGGAACTGGGTTCTTAGATCTGCGCCTTGACAGAAGGAAACGGAGGGCACTTCAAGTGTTATGAAGGAGCTGGTTTAAGGGCAGCTATTAGTGATAGAGAGCTTTCCATCATACTAAAAATATTTCTGTGGAATCATAAGCATGGGTAGTGCTTCCCAGGCAACTATAAAATGCCAAGCCCACTTCCTTTGAGAAACTCTGCAACTTAAAAGCAGATCAAAACCACACAGTATTAACAAATTTGGAGTTTACAATGAGGGAATAGGAGGGGCATTGTCTTTGAGAAGCCAAATTAATTTTTGTAACATATTTTCTTCTGTATTATTTATAAGAAGATTTCTTGTCTGCCTAATTATTCTTCAGTACCAGCTGAGCAGTATTGTTTCAGTAATACTGTAGTAACATAGTATAGAGAGGTTCACATATT